>MU158793.1:747784-919338 GCA_015888305.1 Antheraea pernyi | reverse complement strand
TAATTAAGGCAGCGTTCATAAGAAACGTTTTCGTTCGACCATTTTTCTCCGACTCCCCAGATATTACCCCCTACAACCTCGCAAACTTTACCTCTTTATAATATTAGATTATAGATAATATAATCAGTTAATAGCTTCTGCCCAGATAAAAGTCGCTAAGGGTTAATGGCGCTCAGGTGAACGTTGCAATCTCAAACAGTACTTTTGAATGTAATTTGAAATTTATATAAAAACAGTTCATAAACAACTGTTAAAAATTGGTTATCATAAAACAAAGTGGTGTCGTACTCAGAAATTATTGACATTAGTGTGATTTTCATATCTATGATATTTTATAGACTATGCCCGTACCTCATTTAAATTCTAAGAACTTGCAACAGAAAAGCTATACACTTAGATGGTTATATTTGGTATTTTTTAAACTTTGGAGCTAAGACTTTGTACAAATATTATAATATACGGTGTTCCTAAAAACCTTTTTTGACCTCATTTTGTTACTTACATTAAAATAATACAACAAAAAATAAACAAACTCGATAACTAGCTGTACCCGCAGCTCTGCACGCGTTTTTTTTAAATTGTATTGAAAGACCATGTACAATTATAGAAATGCTCTTTAAAAACAATTGTAAATAGGACATGCACGGAACCTGGGCTTAATCATGGATTCCGAGTTAAGATATATGAGACACATATTGCTGAATGTGTTCGAAATTGTTTTTATCGATTAAAAGTTCTGTATAAACTGAGACCATTCCTGAGTGAAGAACTACGATTACAACTTGTCGAAACTTTAGTTCTTTCTAAGCTAATTTTTTCTGATATTGTGTACGGGCCTCTATTACTCGCTAGAACATCTCGTCTTATATAACGGGTTCAAAATGCTTATTCACGTTTCTGCTTCTCAATACCACCGAGAGCACATGTCACCACTACCATTAATAAGCATCTAGGCACGATAACGCACACGTACGTAAAGTAATATTGTAACGCCACACTGCCTTAAATAAAATGTGGAAGTAAGATGGCATATTCTCTTTGATTGATTGACATCATAGTACATTCTGTTTTATCCCAAGTGTTTAAAAGTCAGCATTATCAATGTAAGGCGCTAGACAATTCCTTCTTACGCCGTCAATAAAAAACATTGACCCTTTTCCACTATATAATATTTATACAATTTTCAAGTATTACATACACAAACCTTCCAAAAGAAATTCTCTAAATGTCTGCAAAAACCGTATCAAAATCCGTTGCGTAGTTTAGAAGAATAAGGTTAACGCACAGACACAAGAAACAATTTTGTTTTATATATCCGATACGAAATATATATGAGTTGTTGAGGTATGCTTGGTACACATATATGTTTCAACAACTCATATATGTATGAATAATTAGCTTAGCTTAGCTCAGATAGGTCGCGAATTTCATGTATCAGGCAACAGCCCAAGCTGTGCACCCTTGAGCCAGTTGTCAAATAAAATCGGCTAAGTGCCTTAAGCGCCCTTAGTAGTCGGGTGAAGCTGTTAAAAGACCTTGGTAGTTCTATAGCGTATTCAGTTCGAAAAAAAAAATTGTTTTATAATACCAGACCATACTGGTTTCAAAAAACTATTAGGTCATTTTTTTTAATGTCATATGTGGCAAACGAACAGGTGGGTCACCTGATGTTAAGTGATCACAACCGTCCATGGACACTAACAACACCAGAGGAGTTGCAAGTGCGTTGCCACCCTTTGGGGGAAGGATTAGGGGAGGGAGTGGGAGACGAGACAGGGGAGGGGAGGTGGGTCTCCGGCGCTCTCACTGACCGAACGAAACGCAACAATGCAAGCACTGCTACTTCACGTTGGTTTTCTATAAGAGGGTGGTACTACCCCGGGTGAGCCGACACATTCATGCTAAAACCAGTTATAGTTTCAGAATGGCTCTACCACGGGTCAGGTGAATACAATTAAAATAAAGAAAATAAAAATACATAGTCATTGCTATCGTTTATTGATTTAAAATACAAAACTTAGTGACATAAAGCTCTATCCTTTTATTGTTACAGTGCCCGCGAACTGACAATCCGATAGGAAATAAACATTTTAGCTCATCGCGCACCACCACACCTGCTCTCTCAGTTATCTTTCCCATTTTCACTCTCTCTCTCTCTCTCTCGCACACACAATCCAAAGTCACAGTACAAATAAATAATATAGTATATTACATACCCAAGCGCAAACATCTAGGGCCATCCTCGAGTAATGGATTTAGAGCTATATTCAAATAGGTTGGTGTTTTGCGTGTTCTTTATTATCACTTAACCTCGCGACTAGCCTGTTATATCATTATAAAATACAATATAGTCGTTGCGGCAGATCCCCTAAAGTCAACGTTAAAACTGTACTAAAATACGATACTAGGTAATTTAAATATCTTACCATAAATTTTGGTAAAAAAAAAAACTCTACATATAACAAGGTAGTTCAAAAAGAAAAATTGTAACTAAAAGCACAAAAATACATGCTCACTATATACAATAACATAATTGTTTATATTTCAATATAACAAGGGACGATAACGGGAATCCTGCCTCTTGATTAAGACATTATCAATGCGTCACTATATTATTATGAAATCAAATATGTATCCCATACCTAAGCCTTATTACTCATCCTAAGAACCCTATACCTCATGAAGCATAAAAGTATTACTATAAATTCATATTATTTACGACATATAAAATGTATATTACAGAAAAGCGACATTAGGAGGTAACGACCTATTCGAATCTAAAAATTAAATTTTACAGCGTTAGAACTCATAGCGAGGTCGAGGTTAAATAATAAAAAATATATAAAAATACTTTTAATGCTTCATGTACAATAAACAATGAGCTTGTATATAAACGGTTATTCGAAAATAAAATCCATTAATCAAGAGTTATCTATTCTTATTATTTTTTACATATAAAAAACTGCAATAACACTTTTTTTTATTATTATTATTTGCATAATGAAATTATTCGCTATCAGTTTGAAAAATCGTCCTGTTTTCAGCAACTTTATCCCGAGAATAATCTCTCTCAGTCAATTCGATTAACTTATATATTATCAATAATATTTCACTAAACACAGTATTATGATCAGAATAAAGTTGCTCCGAGCCCGCCACTAACGTTATTTCTCAATCCATTACACAATTATTATTCATTTATTATAACAAATTCATCTCAGATCAGCCTGAGTCATGTCATAAATGAAACATATTAATTTAAAAACACATCTGCATTTTATTATTACAGGCTTTTATTATACATTTCTTAAATTTGTTTTAAGTCACAAATCCTTGTAAAATAATTTGCCAGTGGCATAATTATCTTTAGATTTAAATTTAAACAATAGATATAATAACTTATAGAATTTATCTTGACAAATGTATCACATAAGCATTATGTACTCGCTTTATATATTTATACAAGTAGCGTACTTTATAAATCGTTTTATTCTGTTTTTCATACGTATTTGAATTTAATCAATATTATAAGATAACTATCACGGCGTAATTGCTATTTCATTATCAAAATAGATACATTTACATAGATTGATAATAGCTCAAGTAAATTTAAAAAAAAATCACAAATGTGAACCAAGCCCGATGTAATTTAAAACACTTTTTTTTAAGTTTCATCTTACAGTTCTCAAGTTACAATGCATACAGATAAAATAACAGAACTGTCTCACAAATGATTGAAAATTCAAAAATCAACCTTACGTATATATATATCTAAAGTTGCTTTTTGTAAAGTACTCACTCCTCGTTATAGAAGTAATGACGTCATAATATATACATACAGTGGCATAAAACTATGCCATTTGAAGTTCTCTACAAAACACTAGTGTGAGCGTAACATAAGAATACATAATATTATTATATACATTTAGTAAGATGAATATATATGTCAATACATTTCAAAATGGGCTAAATTCAATTTTATTTCGTTGATATAACATTTTCTTTTAAATTCCTTATTTAATACACCGAGAACGAAGTTCAAATTTTGCCGTTCATAAGGCTTTTTACTTGTATTTTTTTATGATCTACGCATTTTACATGTACAAAATTTGTAGATATTAACAAATACCGTAAAATATTAGTTAGTACTAAAATTGGATTTAGCTTATTTTGAAATGTCACGACTTATTTTCCCCCCATCTATATTTTAAGTTACACTTTTATTACTTGCGACAAAAATGTCGGGTGATTTATCGAACAATACGAAAGGTAATAAAACTATGCTTTGCTTAAAATATATCGATATCTTTTAAGGGACTCGATACAAGTATGAATCTTGTTTTTCTTACGCGTCTTTAAAAAAAGAACTTGTCTATGGTCCGTATACATATTCGTTCATGTATACACGCTATAATAATACACAAAATAAATAATTCTTCTCGGATAAAATATATCGATATTTTTTAAGGGGCTCGATTTAAGTATAAATCTTGTTTTTTTGTACGCGTCTTTAAAAAAAGAACTTGTCAATGGTCCGTATACATATTCGTTCATGTACACTATAATAACACACAAAATAAATAATTCTTCTGATGCCTATATTAAAATTATTGAGTTCAATAACATTTTTCATCAATTGTGTACATGAGTTTTAAAATTTCCGAATTTTATTGAAATATGTTGACACATCTGTATTACTGTCATATAATTACTCGCTTCAGGTAAAATATCGATCGTTCGATATTTCAAAACCGATTAATATCGATAGCGATTGTAAATATCGATACGATATTAATCGATATATTTTATGTCATCTACCAACTCTAAAATAAACCATCAGTGGCGGGCGTCGTTCATATAAAGTTCCGGCACAATAAGGCAGTGTTTAGTGTACGCTATATAAAATATCTCCATTACAATGTTTCGAGCAGTCTGTTGCAATGAGGTTATAGTATATTGTAGTAGATTCAAATCCAAAACGGTTCAACGAGTCGTTTATCACTCATTATTTATCCAATAACTCCTATATTGAAATACCAAAAATTTTTATATATGATTTTCAACATTCTCGTAACCTACAAAAGTACATCGTGTTTTTTTTTAATTTTTTTTTAATTATAGAATTGCCTATACACTATTCTCGTCTGTTTTACATATCGTCTGAATATTTCAACCGGTCAAAAATGACCGCGGCTACGTTATGAGACGCGCGACGTCTCAGTTATCGATACATATACTATATTATAATACATATACACTTTTTACATAATAGAACAACTGTGAAATGCGAGGGCAAAGTTTTTATTTTTAAACAATTAAAAAACACGTCGAGTGCGTCAAGTAGAATCGTTTTGTGCAAATACATAATAAAATACTTAAATATCCCTATTACGAGTACAATATTGTTTGTGTATAAAACAAATTCTCATTGGCCCTTTGAATTTCAGTCATCAGTTGCTGACATGTTTAAACGTATATATAAAGCTTGCGATAATAAAACCTCGAATGGAAAGCCTAACTAGCCGTAGATCAATAACTAAACTATAGATTATATTATCGAGTTTACGTTGCAGTCTGTACTTATTAGTCGGTTTCCTAAACATTTTTTTTTTTATATATACAATATTTATTTTCTACCATATTGCGTCCTTGATATGCATTGCGTAACAATAAAAAAACCTAGCTTTCATGCCCCCGATGCGTTCAGATGTGGTGTAAAGGTTCGTTATGAAACAATTTTCTAAGTACTGTCGAGTGAAGCAATCGAAATTATAATAATAATAATACAATTAACATACACGTTACAACGTAACAAAATCCTCACCATAATATTTTCTTTACAGTCAGACTTATCGCATTAAATAAAAAATATAGAATTATAAATATCGCGTTCAGTCCAGAGGGGGGAATAGGGAGTGAGGAGTAGGGAGTAGGGAGAGGGGAGTAGGAGATGAGCGCACCACTAGTTACCCACTTTGGCACCGCACTGTCCACATTGTCGGCACTGGAGGGGCACTAGCGGGGCGCTAGAGTGTCGCGGCTAGTGCATGGCGACGGGACTGTGCCGCAGCGTGCAGACCGGCTGCGGGAGTGGGGCGTTGGGAGGGGTGGGGGGGAGTAGGAGGTGAGCGCACCACTAGTTACCCGGTTCGGCACCGCACTGTCTGTCCGCACTGTCGGCACTAGTAGAGAGGCACTAGGGTGTCGCTAGATGTCGCCGGGCGAGCGTGCGGTACACTACCACAGTAGCGGCTAGTGTATCGCGACGGGGCTGTGCTGCAGCGTGCAGACCGGCTGCAGCAGGTCGTCGCGCTCGTCGCGCCGCACCGTCTCGACCTCCATGCGCTCCGGCCCGGACCACAGCCGCGCGCCGCCCATCCCGCCCACTGCACGCGCACATACCCACAAACAAACGGACAGACATTAAAACCGCCGTCACTCACTCGTCGCACAACCCCACCCTATAGGAACACTACTATTGCAATCGTTAGGGATGTCGAACGTACATTTGTGTCGTGATCATTTCAAAATAAGCTAAATCCAATTGTGGCCGTTCCTAATATTTAACGTTATTTTTCAAGATCTTAAATTTTTGTACGGGTAAAATATGAAGATCACAAAAAACAACCTAAAAACCTTATAAATGGCAATATTTGAACATCGTTATCGGTGTATAAAACAGGACATCTAAAAAAAAAGGATAAAATTTTGATTTAGCTCGTTTTGAAATCTAACGACTCGTATATCGATAATTGTATATTTCGGGAAGGATTACTATTTACCTGCGTCCATACTATCAAATACTATTGACTCGTACTAATGAATGGTGACTATTGACCTGGAGGACTAGAGGTCAGCCAATCACAAGCATTTTGAATATCATTGCCTGTCTGCTTTGGCTGGATATTTTTATGACTTTTATGATATATTCAGTAAGGATGTTAATGTTGCTTGATCGATTAGATCATAAAAATGGTGTCATACTTTTATACGACTGCACGAGTACTAATGACCGGTGACTATTGACCCATTCTGAAATACTATTGGCTCGAGGATTTAGTCAATCGTAAGCATCTTAATTATTATTGGCTGTCAGCTATGGCTGAATATTTTTATAACTTTTATGATGTATTCAGTAGATCCTTGTGTGTTGATCTATTGAATGGTAAAAGTGACATCATCATGAAGGACGTCGTACTTTTATACCGGTCTCACCTAGTCTTAGTTATATTATAGCATTAGGATAATATGCACGTTTGTTTATTTTTATTACATGAATATTACAAATATGTAAATAACCTTTTTTTTCTTTGTTGTAGGTAAATATGTAAATGAGTTATATTTTCTATATTTCGACATCCCCAATTTCACTCTTATCACGGAGGTACAATACAATCTAAAGTGCGGGTAAAAATTTACTATGTTTTCTAATTATTATTATAAACTATCTATAAGTAAGTAACGAACAATCAACAAGTGTTTTGTATACGTCATCAGACAGCAACGATCTGACGTAGCTATTGCAGGCGCGGTTGCAAATTGCAATAGACTACGTATATCGCATCGTACCGCAAAACTGTGTACACACATATAAAACACATATCGTCATGATCTATTGCGTATCAAATAATGATAAAAAATAAACAATATGTGATGGGTTATAAACATAAAAAGATACGTACATACAGAGGTTAGTAATAAATTTGCAACGATATAATGGAAAATTAACAGAAAATAACATTTACTCAAATATCGGTGCAAACTTGTGATATAAACGAAATGACATGCCGTGAACAGTAACAACCATGCGTTTAAGGTTTCGAGAAATACAGGAAGGACAGCGGAGGGGGGGGTAATAAACATTCGGCGAGTATTAATAGGGACAGACCTGCGGGGACAGCGCTAGGGTCGAGCCGGCGGCGCTAGTGGCGCGGGGCCGCGCCGCCGGACCGCTCTAGTCATCGCGGGTCCGACGGACCATCTGTCACGTTCACATCACAATGTTAGAGCGCACACTATAGTGCTCGAAACTATCGATGACTGCTGACATTATGATCGACTATCGACATTATGAACGACTATCGACATTATGATCGACTATCGACATTATGATCGACTATCGACATTATGATCGACTATCGACATTATGAACAACTGTCGACATTATGAACAACTGTCGACATTATGAACGACTGTCGACATTATGAACGACTATCGATATTAAAAACAACTATCATTATCGAATTGCATAGAGTGCGTTACGGGTTTTAGGTCTTTCTAATTTTATCATTTTTAGACATATTTTAATAAAACCATTGTAATGCCTTTTGAAATTGTAAAATAAATATATAGGACTCAGATTTTTGTATTATACAATGACCGAGCAAACTTCACACGGGTTAAGGACTTGTTACAACAGCTCAGGTTCAAAAGCGACTTTTACATAATTTTGTTCATGTTGGAAGTGATTGTTGGTTTACAATGTAAATTATGTTTGACATTTCTTTTTAGGTTGCCATACTGTTGGCAAACTAGTCTGTCATAATACAAATTATTGCAAGGAATCATATTGAATAAAAGCGGAGACAGATTTTAAGTTACATCAAATCGTTTAAAAGTTTTTAGAGAAAAATGGTGTATACATTTGTACATATATTCCATAATAATATTTATATCATAACAATGAAATGATAGAAGCGTTATGTGTTAGTGAAAAAACACGATATGAAGCTCGAAATGATCATGAGTAAATAATTATATGGTATAATATATAGTAAATAACGCAATGTACATGTCCCTACCGATGAATTATAATCCAATTTAAATAATATTTTACATCCTCAAATAATGAAACCGATATTTTATTAGGCATTTAGAAATAAATCTTTATTATATTATACTTTCGATTTCTGTCGTTTTTCTTATATATTTCTCGCACCCGAACAATGGACAAACTTAATGTAAGTTGACACATACTAGGAATATATCTATATTTCACATCTAACGGTTACAAACAACCTGGCTATTTTATATATCAATAGAAACCAACTGTCTACTGTAATCGGTTTCGTAAAACGAAAAAACGATCTAAAGCGATCTGTTAAAGTAACTGGCCTCAGAGCAACGGCCCTGTTAAAGATTAATCATAGTATGGGCAGTAATTATTACTTCCCTCTTCAGTAATAAAAATGGATGTACGTAAGTGTTTATTTTGTATAGTAGATAATTCTATAGTTATCGTTCTGATTAATTCCGAAAAACTAATTATGGGTAACCGAAAGAAAGAGACAGAAGATAACGGAAAAACGACAAAAACCGAATTATTTTATTAAGAAATGGATAAACGAGGAAGATGGAGAATATATAAACATTTAATAGAAACGTTTAGTATGTTTTATTGAGTGATTTATGATATGACGGTGTATAACTGACCGTGTTGGTGATGCGACTGCGCTTGTTGCGTGTTGGTCGCCTCATCGGCGGTACGCTTAAAGAAGTTGTGTTGTAGCGCGTAGTACGGCGTCACGCGCTGCTTCGGGTCGTACTCTAACATACGCAGTATCAGGTCCTGTAACAATATTACAGTTACTGTAACAATAGTACACTAGATTCAAACATAAAACGGTGCCCAGCTTCATATACCAGGCGAATGTTTAGACAGTAGCGATATTTATGGAACACACTCTGCACTCGATTCTCGTTCTAAATCAATTTAAAAAGTAGGTGCTTAATATTTGACGTAATTATCTAGAAATATATAAAAATTATACCCAATCATCTAAGCGTCTATATTAAAGCACAATGTCAATGACCGTCGGGTGAAGTGCTAGTGAACCCAACCAACTAACAAAGGGAATATTTTTCGAGGATTGTTCAAACAAAAGGGTTTTTATTGTCTGTTTTATTTTCGAAAGTTATTAACTCCGGGTCGCCGCTCGCAGGTTTTATCACCGGTCACTCATCCTAGGCTTATTTAAGTTGTTATCCATACTTTTGAAATTCGTAGAACAAACTTTACCTAAGGTTCTCTTCGTTGTCTATTAGTATTTGTTTTGATATTATTATTTTATAAGTTAAAAGTGACCATGAAGTGACTTATCCTAGAATACTATGAGTGTCTCTAACCTTTCACCTGGTATAACAATAAAATAATAATACAGTGTATTCGAATTTTGGTACGAAGTATCCTTTAATAGAGCTACTAGCTGAACCGGTACGATTTGTTCTGGCTCGGTTATTGAAAAATCCACTTCTATTATATTGTTAATGGAATCAAAAATATTTAACTTCATGGAAATGTAAAGATTAGCACATTAGGGATTTACAGTTTCGCTAAAAATAATCGTGAGTGTGAATAGTAATTATGAAGCCACAATAACAAGTAATATATATTATAAAAAAATAAACCAAAACGGGATTTTTGTCTTATTGTACTTATTGATAACTGGGTTGTTTTCCGAACCGGTGGTAGTTTTGAGGTTTTTAGGGCCTAAATTGAATAAAGTATTATGTTTGATTGATTGATTATATATTGCCAATAACAGGTCTGACGTAAGCCACTATAAATATTATTGATAATAGTAAAAATATAACACACTTCTTTCTAGTCTGGCACAATAACATTAGTGCGCTACAGAGTTTCATCATTCATTGCTGTAATAGATTTTTAATTTTGACTATTTGCGTCATATGGTGGTTTTATTTTAAAAGTTATTATTCTACGAACACGTTATAAAAAAATGTTGAGTGAATGATAACAGACCATGAAGTTAGTTGACAAAGAGTTTCTTTTGAAATATTAGATGAATAATCAATCTCCTTTAGCAATAAATACTATTTTATATAGTTTATGTATGCTATCTATCCAAACTTATACTCATGTTATGTTGATTATGTCGCTTCAACTTTTTCCTCGGTTCAAAACGGTTAAAATGTGTTAAAAGACACCAAATAATCTAACGTAGGTACACATAGTTCTGTTTTATTTATACTGCATTATTCGTTTCTTACTTAGAAACTATTAAATGACGTTTTGCATAACGCAAGTTGGTTATTTTGTTGAAATAAACTAAATGATAAATAATAACATGGAACACAAATTCTGATATGTCAAAAAACTCCCTAGAAAGTTCAAATAAGATGAGCGCCATTTTGTTTTGAAGTTTGATAGAACATTTTTTTTACGGGTGCCGCCATTTTGTTATCATACAAAATGAATTTAAAACAATAATTGAGGCATATGTTATCAAAGACAGCTAAGTGCCACGAGTTCTAAAAATGAACTTAGTATGGAGCCATCTAGTCTATCTAGCAAATCACCATTTAATTCCTACAAGAAACAAAATACAGCTAGCCTTTTAATTTTCGTTTTAAAATTGATTTTGGGATCAAATACATTTATATAAGTACAACCAAGTCATCAAATAAGAAATAAATTAAGAATAAAATACAGTTAAGGGATTTGCATTTTTCAATTTCTTGAACTTCTCTTTTAGAGCTGATGGCCATAGGCAGGCAAAACCAATAGCATATGCCACTCCCTATGATTGAAACTTTGAAGATAAGTAAAACTCAAACTCTGAGAATAGGTAAACATTTTTTTTGTTTCCTGCAAATTTGGTCTCCATGCACTTAGCTGTTTTTGATTTTATATGCCTCAATTTGTAAGTACGAAAACATTTGAAAATCTAAGGGTAGCAATAATGTTAAATAACGAGAATTGCTTAGTAAAACAAAGAAAAAGAAGTCATTTATTTATGTTAGCCACGACCTAGTCGATGGTCAACGCTATTATACCACCACAATCGTAACAAAAAGAAGTGTCATTGTGTCAAGTGTGAAACTAACCTTGAATTTGAGATAATCTGACACGGAGTGTCCTGGTTCTCCTCGACGCCTCGCGGCAGGTCCTCCGCCCTCGACGCCGAGTATGTCGTGTAACCGCCGCGAACCCGCCGTACGGTACTTTCTGTAACCACTGCGCACAAATTTATTTATTTATTTGGAAAACTATCTGCGATAATATACAATTATTAACGATCACAATCAATGATATTATAAGTGAAAAGGTGTAGTAGATACGTTACCTACATGATATTTTGACAAAACAAATGGCACGATAACGCACACATACGTAAAGTAATATTGTAACGCCACGCTGTCTTATATAAAATGTAAAAGTAAGATGGCATATTCTCAATATTGGTGGTGAAAAAGAAATAGTTATATGTTGCTTAAATACGGACGGATTGACGGGGCAGCCGTCAGAAATAAGGTAATTTTCTGATTTATTTATGTTGCTATTCGACCACTGTAATAAGTGTAAGGGGATTACAGACCTCTGTAGAAATCTTGCATACATGTATTTCTCACTTAACCTACCTATACCAGCGAGTTGGTCTGTGCGACCGACGACATACGTTTGACTCGTTTTTTTTATGGCAATTCAGGCTTCTCCGTACTTACTCCGTAATAGATTACATGTACCCTTACAAGGTTCAGATCGGTCTGTCAGACCGACGCGCAGTTATAGGTAGGTTAATAGAGTGATGTTCGTATTGTTATGTTTGGAAGTCGTCAATATATCAACACACATTGACATAGGTGTACATTAAATTACCATCGGATTTATTGCTTATGCATTTGTGAATAATGACGTGTGTAAACAAGGAATAAAAAAAATATTATAAAAAAATAAATATAATAACTGGTTATGTAGAGTTTACTTCTAAGGAGATAAAAGTATGAAATACTAAAACTAGACCGATGTAATGACAAATTTAATAAAATTAATAACTCCGATAGGAAAAGTTAAAGTAAGCAAGTGAAACTCTTTGAAAACAATTATGTGATTGAAATTTCTTATTGATCATTCATTACCTGCCATCCTTTCCGTTGACTTTCTTCAACACATAGCCGCCGCCTTCTGACGCCGGTAGTTTGTCGAAGAACTTTCTGGTTTTGTGAGCCTGTAGAACATGTATATTTTTAATATAATAGTTTTTTAAAGTATATGCTTATAATAAAGTCCGATGAAGCTGTAAAGACCTTGACAGGTCAATAGCATAGTCAGTTCGAAAAGAAAAAAAGTGCTTATAACAAAATAAGAATTTGTTAAATTTTGGTTTGTTTGTCTGTCATCGTCTCTCTGTCTCTTCCATTTAATCTACGAATCGGTTGGACCGATTTTGATAAGACATTCACCTGCATGTAAACTGAAGAAGTAGTGATGAGAACTGCGCACAACCACAGATACTTTTATACTGACAAAAATAATAGTTTCACGTAAATTTCACGCGATCTAAGTCGTAGTCTTTTAAATTTTACTTTGCCCACTACAAAATTCCCGTCACGAGTCATGAGACCAGTGACAATTTTGTGGTAGAAAGGCTAGGCAAAAACTACGCACAATTGGTCGAAGTTTGTGCTGTTATTGTTAACCTTCTCCCATGAATAGACCATATATACCATATGACAATGAGACTCAAAACCTCGATTTCCCTGTAAAGGACAGCAATAAATAAAAATGTTACCTGATCGAGGAGATGGTCGGGCGGCATGCCCAACACCTCGACGATTTTGTTCATCTGGTCGACCTCATTGGCTCCACTGAACAGTGGCTCCCCCGTGTGCATCTCGACTAGTATACAACCGAGCGACCACATGTCTATTGCGAGGTCGTAGGGGATGCCGAGCAAGACCTCCGGCGACCGATAGAACCTCGATTGAATATATTGGTATATCTGGGAACATAAACGATTAATGAACTCTATAGAAGACTAGCATTTGTTCCCGGCTTCCGTTGCGTTAACCTAGATTTGACCTATCCCTCGGAAACATTTTATTTTTAACTAAAAACTTCTTTAAGCTCGTTGAGGGTTATCTTTGGCATCGGATAAATTTAAATTTTCGCATCACGACATGCTACTTAAGCTAAATAATATTTTGCAGCTCATCATACGTTTGATTGAATAATATAGACTTTAAAAAAATGTGTATAATTATTATTCCGAGTGCCAATACATATCGTAAATGAAAATTCAATCTGGAAAAAAATGAAGCAAATTCGTCTTTCATTTTTATACAACATTAAGACATTTAATTTAAAAGTCTTAGTATGTTTAAAGTATTATAATAACCAAATGATAATCTATATCTATACTAATATTATAAAGCCGGAGGGTTTGTTTGTTTGTTTGGTTGACCGCGCTAACCTCAGGAACTACCGGTACGATTTCAAAAATCCTTTCCGTGTTAGATACCTCATATATCATCACGCTCAGAAGAATGTTTCAAAATCGTTTTTTTTTCCTTTTGAGAACTTCCGCTGCGTGTTAGCGTTAGCCGAAACTAACTATTCCACACGGACAAAGTTGCGAATATAAACTAGTGTCATAATAAATACTAAAGAATACACATTGATCAAGGATGAACGAACAGTACAGTCCACATTACATAGAGAATAACCATCATTCTTCTTACACAACGAAATGGCTAATTAATTACATTTGTGACGCAATTATTGATAACCCGTGTCAATTCCGATATCGAATCGAATCACACGTCCCGAGTGTGATATATATATATTCGCAATTATGATAAAACTGAATAGCATGGTACAATTGCGGTATAATGTAAATCAACTAACTATATGATACAAGGACCTCTTATATGACATATCATACACATTTGCAGGGTGTAAACTTCAAGAATCATTGAAGCATGATTATTATTTATATAACTATTGTATTGCGTTATTTCTTTTTCAATGTTATCTGTAGTTTTTGTTTTTTTTTTGTCTATTTATTTTGCCACCCGGTAGTTATAAAAACAAAATGTCTCCTTAGGTTTGCCTGGAAGAGATCGCTCTAAGCGATAAGGCGGCCTTACTGTACACATATTGTAAACTGACGACTAATTTTGTATGTCTTCAACGTGTGTGCAATAAAGAGTTTTATTATTATTATTATCAATTTATTTTTACATATTACAATTTGTTTCGTATGAGCCTTGAAATGCAATTAACGAATGCCTCTACCTTTAGCTTTTTGTGTTGAAACTAATACTAAATGATGGTCTTGTCGTTCTTTATCAGTGGCAATAATTGCCAGAGGGAATGATAAAACATACCATAAGATCAAAAAGGTTAAATACAAAAGAGTGTATTATTGCGTGGGCACTCTCATCACTACATATTATAAAACATAGTCCTCTGTCAAGTTTGTCTGTCTGTTTGTTCGCGATAAACTCAAAAACTACTGAACGGTTTCTCATTCGGTTTACACCAGTAGATAGAGTGTTTCACGGAAGTGGAGGGGGACTTATCTAGGTTTTTCCTATTATCAGGGTGGGACAACGTGCGCCGGGTTCGCATTTATATAGATAAATAAGAATCAATTGCTGTATGAATGTAAGTAAGCTTCAAATGAAAGTAACTTCAGAAAAGTTGCACCTATTTGGGTAATTCTTTATAGGACGAGTATGTTTAATTGTCAGGACAAGGTTTGTATAAAAGAAAATATATGACAAATCGTCCGGGGAGTGAATCTATACTAATATTATAAAGAGGTAGAGTTTGTGAATTTGTGAGTTTGTGACGTTGTAAGGGGTAATCTCAGGAACTACTGGTCCGATTTGGAAAATTCTTTCAGCATTATATAGCTCATTTATCAGGGAAGGTTATAGGCTATATATCATCACGCTAAGACACATAGGAGCGGAGCAGCAATGAAGAATGTTGCAAAATCGGGGTATTTTTTCCTTTTCAGAGCTTCCGCTGTGTCTCAGCGCAAGATAACCATTCCACGCGTACGAAGTCACGGGCAGAAGCTATTAACTAATTGTATTATCTATAATCTATACTAATATTATAAAGAGGTAGAGTTTGTGACGTTGTAAGGGGTAATCACTTCCGATTTGGAAAATTCTTTCAGCGTTATATAGCTCATTTATCAGGGAAGGTTATAGGATATATATCATCACGCTAAGACCCATAGGAGCGGAGCAGCAATGAATAATGTTGCAAAATCGAGGTATTTTTTTCCTTTTCAGAGCTTCCGCTGCGTTTTAGCGCAAAATAACCATTCCACGTTTACGTATTACCGCCCAACGAAGTGGGCACGGGTCGGCTAGTCTCCATATAAAGAAAGTGAGCGAGTGAGAGACTATTGACAGATGTTTGAAAATATTGTCAGACTAATGTTCAGTTGTTCACTCTTCATTTATTTAGCTATATATATAATTACTGAAACGATAGCCAATTGCCCTCCTTTGCCAAATCCAAAACTCATGTGCTAATGTCATGTTTTGTCGTTTTAATTTAGCGATTTTTGATTTGAATAAATTGTTTTATGTATTTCTTTGTACCAGAACTGTGTAGGACGACTTTGTAATGAACGTCGATGATAATATTTTAAAGTGTAACATCTTGTTACACTTTAGCACTTTTGAATCTATCAGAGATACAATAAAGTACCAATTTGTTTGTCTTGATGACAATTAGAAATATAGTTTATTCCTCCTACGAAACATATTCAGTTTGTTCACGTGGAACCCTAAATTGAACACACGCAGAAATATTTCTACCCATAGCGTGGGTAACATATTTTCCTCACTCCTACTTCTTAATACAAATATACCGTTCCTTTTTTATTATAAGATCAAATTACTGGTCAAGTTAAATGCACCCACGCTGTTCATAGTGTTTATCAGACAAAAGAAGTATTTATAATAAATAAATAATAAGGAAAGTATTTCTATCGACTAATGGTGAACTGTTAGGCATCCAACTGTTCAGAGTATAGAGTGGGACGAGGCAAGGTGACACAGAGAGATGAAGCGAGGTGAAAAAAAGAGACGTGACGAGGGGCCAGAGGACAGGAAACAGAGACGTACTTTAGTTTCGGCGTGGGCTCGAGGTGAGGCATTATCGAAATATAGATCATGTCATTATAACTTAATTTTATTATATTATTAGCAGTCCACCTTGGTTTCATGCGGGTGTACTAACTAGCGAGAGAGCAAATCTTCGCTTAACAGTATGACCAACGACAATTGATGAAAAAATGATAACTGAACACAGTTAATCTGTCGATATTTTTGAAGATCTCCTTGTTGTCTGTCTTCTAATAATTATAAGTAATTAACCCAAATTTTCAATCTTTCCTAGGAATTTTCATTCATACAAACTTCGTTCTGACAATTATAAACACACGTTTTTAATATCTAGCAATTTTATTGTGATATTTGAGTCGTTACATTTCAACGCTTGAACGCACTAATCTGAGATTATGCTATATTATTCGATAATAGGTTGTCTAAAAATTGTTTTTTCATTAAACACTCTCAGGATCATCTATACTATCTATACTGATATTATAAAGAGGTAAAGTTTGTGAGTATGAGACGTTATAGGGTGTAATCACAGGAACTACTACTGGTCCTATTTGAAAGATACTTTCGGTATTACATAGCTCATTTATCGAGAAAGGCTACAGGCTATATTATCACGCTAAGACCAATAAGAGCGAAGCACCAAGAAAGAATGTTTCCAAATCCATTTTTTTTCTATATAGACTAACCGAACTAATGATTCGTTCGTTCCAAGCATTTATAGTGAAAGATAGTGGTAACTGTATGGTAACGACAGTAGTGGTTCTTATACTGGCATACATATACCGAATGTGGCATATCCATGCCATCTCTAATGAAAGGTGAGCGGCGGGATACACTACTCCGGTAATTTATTCTGTAAATCCCTCACATTAATTGCACAACGAATTCCAATATTAGAACAAAAAGGCCACGTCTGTAGCAATATATATTATGTGGTTCATTCATAAATTTAATGACAAAAGCAGACGACTCACCCTTTGACCTAGTTGACACGAACTGCCAAAGTCCACTATCTTAATGGCGGACCTTTTCGGGTTGCATAGTAGTATATTTTCAGGTTTAAGATCACAGTGAATTATATTTAGTTCTGAAATTGAAAAATAAAACATTAATAACAATTATCAAATAAACGTTACAATATAGTTTTATTGGCGTTTTATTTATTTATTTAATAAGAACTTCACAGCACAATCATAATATTTTTAAAACTTTTACAAAATTAATACAAAATAAAAATTTTACATAGTGCCAATTATGAAGTAATGCGTTTTACACTTCGTATACGAGAGATTACGTGTATGAGTTTATATTTGATGATTTTTCTAATAGGTTCTGCAAAAAATTGTAGTACAATAAGTAGAGTTACTGGCAGGTAAGTACCAGTTGAAATTAATTAAGCATAGTCGCCTTAGATCTCTTAGTCTCACAACGGTATGAATATAAGCTACGAACGGTATAAGTTCAATACATAATATTATAATTTATTACTTTGATTAATATAAAGAGAACTTTATCACCACTGTTAATTTAAGAACCGTGTGTTTTTGACCGCTTTTTGGTCTTTTATAACGGACAACACTTATATTTCCAAATTCATTGACGAGTTGTGATAAATGCCATAAAATACATTAATGCAACGATTTGAAAGAATCTACGCAGCGGATTAGCAACACGCATAATAAATAGCACACAAAACACTGAATATTTTTTCATTATATTCTTCCACAAAACAACAAAAAATCTTATCAAGATGTTCTGGTGTTTGTAGGATTTTTTTTTGAAAATTTTATCAATTAAATGTAGTTAACAAAAGGTACGCGAGTTCCGACATGTTCTTTAGTATACGAAAACCGTGAGCATCGTACTGATATTCCATTAGTCTGAAGTAATCACACAGAAAGCGACCTACATTATAGTAAGGAAAATTTTAATATACATGCAGTTTATTTATAATTATCTGTGTATGTGAATAAAGTGTATCTAAGGCAGGAAATATATGACAATTATTTGGACTCACCAGGTTGACTAAGGAACAGTAACGCGGTGCATAGTTGTTGCGCAAACTTCCGCGTGAGATTTAGCGACACTCCGCGGAAGTTCGTGTTGCGCAGCAAGTCGTACAGATTGTACGACAGCAATTCGAACACTAGGCACAGGTGGTTTCGCCACATAAAGTGACGTTTCAATTTCACTGCAACAACGGTTCACTATTAATTTAGAAATAGAACAACGGGTACTTAGCCCCTCGGCTGGTTTTTTAAGACCAAAATCTGAAAATGGCGGATCATGTTTTTTTTTTTATCTTACGCGATCTTAAATTGTAAACTACGTGGTTTAATCAAACGAAAAAATAGATTTCACATCATTTCTTATAAAATTCATAATTTGTTATTTTTCAAAGTTTTGTAATAAATCAAGTATTTTTTAAGCTTTTGCTGCCAATAGTCCGTTGACTTGTGCTTAACAGCTTCACCGGACTACTGCCTCACGAAGGTCTACATTTGTTTGTATGGAGATTAAATCTGTATGGTTTTGGACAGTCCAGGGGTTAAATCACATTTTCCATTCTTCAGAGACGACCCTTTGAAGTTATTAAATATGCTTTCTAATCTATAATATCTTCCCGCACTCAATACTGTTTTCAAACCATCTCTTTTTAAAGCATAAATCGTAATATAATTTATATTAAAAATACAGAAAAAAAAAAGATATTTTAATTTCTTAGACTGGGTAGTTGTTACTTCTACTTTGTCTAGGCCTAGAAAAATTTAAAGTTACCTAATTGTTGCATACACAATATATATAAGTCTAGCGATCATGAATCCAGTAATAGCTTACCTATATAATACTTATTTTCAGCATCTGCTCTATTCATCATTTCTAGTAACTTGACTTCTATTTGTGCCTGATTTAGGAAAGGTTTCTTATTCTTAATTATTTTTATAGCTACTTGACACTGCTCCTCGTGATCATACGCTTTCACAACCTGAAACGTTAAAGATTTAACACATAAATCCTCCATAATTGGAAACTCAACATATATAAATAAAACGCATTTATGCAAAATAAACTGTATTATGGTCCGCGCCAAACTTTTTGACAGCTTTGAATATAGGTGTGTAG
This sequence comes from Antheraea pernyi, assembly GCA_015888305.1. Taxonomy (NCBI): domain Eukaryota; kingdom Metazoa; phylum Arthropoda; class Insecta; order Lepidoptera; family Saturniidae; genus Antheraea; species Antheraea pernyi. The sequence continues at coordinate 899,322 of MU158793.1, read as the reverse complement.
AACACACAGTTATAAATATGTATTATATTAAACTAGCGTACCCAGCGGACGTTGTCCTGCCCTGATAATTAAATAAACTACCTAATAAATTAAATAGAATACCTAAATCTTCCCAATGAATCACTGAAATCGCGTAAAAATCCGTTTAGTAGTTTTTGAGTTTATCGCGAACAGACAGACAGACAGACAGACGCGGTAGAGGAATTTATTTTATACTATGTAATCATGTAATGACGCATAACAATGAGACAACTTAAGAATAAATAAATGTCAATATTAGATTTCTATAATAATATTGTATCTTTGTTTTGTATTAAACGACTTATCTAGAGCGACCGAAGAGGTAGATGAGGGCTATATTTTCATTAACTAATTTAAAAAAATCATCTACATAATCGATTGATATCTCAAATATATAAAAAATCCAGTGCCATGATGTTTGTCCACGATGAACTCTGAAACTACTCAACCGATCTTCATGAAAACTGTCATTTTTGCAAATTTAATCCAACTTGAGAGATAGATAATTTATATTTCACTCCATGGCCTCAATATTTCTTAATTACAAATTAAATGATTGTCAATGTTGATTATTTTTATTAATTGTAAGTTTCATCAGTCTTGAACAGATGGCGCTTTAAATTAGTTTGTTTATAGAAACTGTAGGACCTAATGTAATAGTTATCTCATAGATGGCGCCAAGTTTTCTTCCTATTCAACTCCAGTTTATTGTATGGTACACGTGTTTTGTTCAATTCAACATATATATAATTAGTAGAATATATAATTTTAAAGATATGAATACGATTTAGAATGGACTAGAAACACGGAACATGGAAACACTAAAACTTCTTGGTTATTGACTATTACTGGCAATGTCTCACCTGTCCAAAAGATCCCTTTCCAATAGGCGAGGAGATCTCGTACCGGTCGAGAAATTTCTCGCCCTGTTTGATGATATAATCATGGTTATCATCGTCGTAACCATCATTATACAGCTTCTTCTCTTTTTTATGCGAGCCGTCCTCGCCCAGGTACTGTTGTGCTCTCCGCTTCTTCTTCGCGTAGTATACCTGGAGACAAAACGGTAACTTTTAATTTTTCTTCATTCATTCCTTATTTGTTATTAAGTTCAACTCCTTTAAAATAGTATGTTTTAACAGACTTCAAAATGAAAGAGGGTTGTCTCAAAGTGACTGCTTTTTAAAAATTTGGTTACCTCGGAACTTTGTCATTTATGTAGTGATTTGGAAAATCCTTTTTTTATCGGAAGTGGATATTTTTAAATGGGTCCCATTTTAAGTTAACTAGTATTTAACCTTAGATTTCGATTATATGCCAGGGAACTCCTCAAAGTCGAACAGGAGATAATTTTTTATAAAAAAAAAATTTTTTGTTAACATTTTCCTGTTTACATTACATACTGTAAGATACGTTATAGACAGGCTGAACTCGTCTAAATATACGGTCGCTACACCTGATGTATGGTTCTTACAATGCAGCTCAACACAATTCTTTGCCCTACACTCATCTCTATTTATTCACTGTACTGAGAGATCATTTCATTCTAGAGTTATTGCATTACAAACCATATTATATATTTATACAATATAACGGTGAAATTATTTGACATAATTATTATTCTATATATCACCTCAATTTTTCCAAATCCTGATTTATTATTTCCCAGCTTTTATTAAAGATTTGTTTATTAAAAATTGACATCAAGGTCCCAGCAAACTAATCTCTAAGTTTTATATTTCTTTTGGTTTCAAACCACTGCAAAAATGTGTTAATAAGAACGGGCTACCTAGCACTATTACAAATTTTATATATCACACTTTGACTGCGTTATTAATGTCAAAAAATATAGTCTATTGTATCTAACAAATAAGTTTTTATTAGAAATGGTAATCTGGAATAAATAGTCAAAAATATCTGTACATAAAAATAAGATATAGTATAAGAAAAACAATGTTTTCTTTAGGTTAAACAATACCTATAAGCACATAAATACACGGTATAAATAAAAGGTCGTGTGCGTTTACAGGAAATGAATAGTAGACGAGCGCGGGAATTTGCCTGATGGACGTTGACCCAAATATGCGGTTGACATTGATCGACGAGTCGCGATACACTTATATATATAAAAAAAACATCGTGTACCGATTTCCGACGCGAGTACTAAACACGGATTTGGGGCTTAAAAGTTCATTGCTACCGATTTTCTCGGTATCGCCAGAACTACCTCATAATATTATGAGTCATTATTTTTTAACCACATGTAATAATATTTTATATTCAAACTGGCTTCTGCCCGCGACATCGTTCGAGTGGAATTGTTACTTTGGGCCAATTTGAGCTAACGCTAACTTTAACTCGCGACTTCGTTTACATAGAATGTGAAAATATTTTTAATTACTTGGGTCTTAGCGTGATATCGTAGTAGCGTATATAGCCTACAGCCTTCGTCTTTGAGACTAAGACGTCTAAGGCGACTATACCAAATTAATTTCCACTGGTATTTGCCTGCCATTAACTCTCCTTATTATACAAAAAAAAATCCAGAACTTATAGGAAAAAATATTTAATACTGGATTCTGTCCGCGACTTCGTCCTAACACGCACGCAACGGAAGCACTCGCAAGGAAAATGAAACCATTTTGATAGACTCTTCATTGGTACTCCGTTCCTATTGATCTTAATGTGATGATATATAACCTATAATAGCTTTACTCGCCAAATGTGCTATCTAATAATGAAAATATTTATGAAATCGGACTGGTAGTTCCTGAGATTACCGCGTTCAAGCAAACAAACTCTTCAGTTTTATAATATTAAGTATAGATAAGTCTCCGTGAACGCACGCATATTCTGTGTATTATTCATATATATACACTAAGAAGCATTGTAAGAAGAGCGTATAAATCGCCCTGTGACCTATAACATGCATTTGCCATTCGGAAGTTATTACGTAACTCGAGCATGACGTAGCAACAATATTGCGACTGCACGGTATTCACATCGTGGCGTTGCGGAAGTGTCGCATATCGACGCGGCAGAACGATAACCCAAATTTCTGCTGGCGACCTACATATTAACGTTATATATTTCATAGGCCACCGAGCGCGGCCCGACACCCAACAACCGTCTACCGGTATAGATTCATGTTACCCGGTGTAGGGTCAACTAACTGTTTAGTTCTTGTATGTTCTCTGAGATGATAGGAATTGTAGATGTCGTAATACGGGAATCATGAGTTATGCGAATGGTTATAGTGGTGAGTTAATACATAGAGATATGGTCTTGGTTGCGGGTAAGGATGGTGTGCGGGCCAGTGACCGCCGCACGTGGCCGCGAGATGAGCGCGTCGGGCCGGGGAGAGACGGCGCGCGGCGGCTGTCATTGATTTTCCTCGTTTCCCCGGCCCCTCGCTAGCTCCCTCCCCGCCGCGTCTCACCCACTTCCAGCGCCCGATAACGAGGTTAACGGGCGACGTGAGCGTCTCCTAAACTTTAATTATACCCGTACACCCGTCGTGCATGTTTAACCCGGCCCCTATTCAGCGTTTTGTTTGCAGCGCACCTGATAGCGGGCGTGATCCAATGTTAGGTCGGCGGTTAACTATATAATGAATGATATCGCAGATTGAAACGCGAAGAGAGCAACTTACTCAACGCCGGTTGCAAGTTGGCGTTAACTACGTTGCAACTAATAAGCTCGGGGTGCAACAAACTTTGCTGCATAAACAATATTGAAATTCATCATGTTATCATCATCATCATCCATACTAGAAACTGTAATAAACTGGTGGTCCCATGTTTCAGACTTACCAAAACCAGTAATAGTTTTTTAGGTAATAGTGTTAGGTTCTACAATAAAGTCCCAAAGCATGTTACCGATTTGCCGGACTGTAAATTTAAGCGCCATGTCAAACGGGTTTTATTTTCAAAAGGATATTATAGAGTGGATCAGTATGTGAATGATAGTGATGTCTGAATTGACTCCTCTCTGTGCATCCACTAAAAGCATTGTATAATGTATTGGAAATATATGTTTAAAAAATGTACCCAATCGAGTTTCGTGCCGGTTCTTCTCGATGACTGGGTTGTTTTCCGAACCGGTAGTAGTCTTTGACGTTCATAAGTGCCTTATTAGGGCCTAAACTGAATAAAGTATTTTTGATTTGATTTGGTTATATCCTATTCCGCGGTGACTAAAACGTGTTAGTAACACCCGGAAACAGGTAACGTCATGTGCAAGTAGTGAGTAATATGCAATCGTTTGGAGACCACTAACCTTGTTGAATAATATTTATCATATGTATGAAGCATACGAGTCCAATGAAGGTATAGTCACATAACTTAAGATAAAGTAACGTATAAAAGAATATGAAGTCACATATTTATGACATGACATCACATAACTGGGGTATTTTTATAGACCTAAACATTATTAATATCACCTCAATATAATAGATTTTACAACTACTGACATGGATAAACCAACCAAAGGCATCTTATAAAGGTAAACGTATCATCGAATTAGCGATGGAGAGAAGTTGCCTTCGTGAGACAGCACGCGATAATATACATAAATATTCTAGAAAAGACATCGAGTGTACTTCTCCTACTTTATATAGTATTAATTATTATTATATTAGATAATTATACTAGATAAATGTTATTAGCTATTAATGCAATAAAAACTTTCTTTTTTTTTCGATATTTAGGCACAACAAAAAACGTTAATTCAGGATCTGAGGGGCTTTAATTTGTAAACATATTTCCGATACTGAAGAATATTTAAGCCCTAAATAAACGTACATCTAGGCGAAATTTTATAGTAAATTTTATGTTTATAAGCCTCAAACATTTCACATAACTATTTGCAAACGAAATTACGTTTCCTTTGAAGTTAAAGTAATATAATATTTAATTTAAAATAAAAATGTTAATGAGAACAACGTCGTATCTAGTAGCATTAATTTATTAATAAACCTTTTGTAGTAGTTTGTTATTTAATTATATCATTATATGAAAAGATATCTTGTAGTGCGGATGTCTATTTTAATTATGAGCATTTGTACTCGTTTCCTGGTAAATATTTTGTATTTTCCACCTGGACCATGAAGGTTGCGACGATAGAGTCCTATATATTGCTTTTTATTATTTATTGAATTTAAATTTATATATAGCATAATAAGTAGGATTAAATTATATTCACAATTCACAATTGAATAATAATTTTGTATATATAGCTAAAATCTAAAAATTATTGTAAATTTGTATTCAATTATTACATTTACACAAGTAAAGTATAACATATTGTTGCGGTTATATTTCTTTTTGAGATATTCCGAAAGAAAACTGGTTATTTACAAATGATAAAATATTTATGTGTATTATTACCGTAAACTAACACGTTGCCTAAGGCGGCATTCTAAAGTAATAATGGTACTTGTGCAAACGCTAAAACAAACCACATCATATATTTCCAACTAAAACTACATCAATCATTGATGTTATTTTATATTATGAGTTTAAAATTATTATGTTCCCTTAATTTAATATATCTGGAATATGTAGATAGAGGTATAATATAGAGACGAAGCCTACAGAAACAAAAAAGAAAAAACTGTAAAAATAAGATGGATGTTGTAATAAATGTCATAGGTTCATAGATTACATTAGCATATTGCATTAGAAATTAGTGGAAAAAAAAACCATAAAAGCCAAAAAAAAATTAAACGCATGTGGGAAATAGCAACTAGTGCCAACTGAAACTAACTTACGCGGATTAAATTGAAAAAGTACGGACCGTAAAGTTTGTATGGATGCATTAAAACGCGAAATTAATTTGATGGCAACTAAAGAGGTTTAACATAATAAAGTTATCCTTGATATAGCCCCAAAAAGTATTACACAAAAAAACTAAAAGAAATGTTTTCAGACTCAACCGGGTTGATGTGGCGGTTATAATAGTGCGCGCCAAACTTCTCTGTTAAGTTCCTCTGATTATGTAAGTCGAGAAAGCCTTCATTGTACTCCACAAGTGATTCGGTCCGTCAAGTTTTATCGAGAAGTAAGATAAACTACGAAAAGGTGATATTCAGACCTTCGGTTATTATCATATAGGGATAATAGATATCAACTGACTATTACATATACCAATAAAACATATTTGTTTAAATCACTACATATTATAAAACAAAGTCCTGTGCCACATCTGTCTGTCTGTCTGTTCGCGATAAACTCAAAAACTACTAAACAGCAGATAAAGCGATTCTCGGGGAACGTTTAGGTATATAATTTGTCAAGGTTTATTATTAGAGCGGGACAACGTCCGCCGGGCCCACTTGTAATAGCATATAAGTACGTTTTATTACATACTAGCGGATTCCCACCCGTTTTGTTGGGCATTCAAAAATTCTCAGAAGGTCAATCGAATCCAGAAAACTAAGTAGTTTTGAATTACCGTCAAAAAATTCCGCATCGAATGATCAATCCGAAGCCGATCTGTTAATCAGTTTTTACGGGATTGGGTTTGAAAGAAATTATATACTCATTGTTCCGTAGTTTTGTTATCTGTAATAATTTATATGTTAGCACAAATCTTTTTGTTTTCATATTACTTTATCGTTTAAAAGGAATGTATCTGTCCACTAGTTTTCGTGAACGCACCTTTAAAAACGTTCGCAAGTGCTGCCCTCTAAGGCAACAGAGTTTACCTTTGAATCTAGCAACATACAAAACCGCTCTGAGTGATCTGCGCTAATAAACATTGCAAAACCGGTACAGATATCTAACAAACTATTAAAAGAAACCATGTGCCAGTGTAAACTTTGTATCCTACTATAACAAAACCAGCGATCTAAACCAAGAACCAAGCCGGGGTACCTCGAAGAAGAGGATCTCCTAGTGCGGGTGAGTGGTGGATACAGTCCTCCTAAATTCATTTCCTATACACTCATTATATATACATATAAAATATTATAGGCGGCAAACGAAAACAGGTGGGACACTTGATGTTAAGTGATCACCACCGTCCATAGACACTTGCAATACCAAGGGAGTCGCATGTGCGTTGCCAGCCTATGTTTATCAAGATGATGTGAAGCTGTGATGGCTTAGTGGTAGTACGCTCGAATGCGACGTCAATCGACGTGGGGTTCGAAGCCTGCAATAGTTCTGAGCTCTAGTTTAAGGAAAATAACAATATGAAACCATAGCACAGTTTTTTTTTAATGTGTGCTTAGCTAGCTACAACTCGTCAAATTGAAACTCAATCGCCAAGCACATACAAGTGAGTTTCGTTAGCTACACATACGAGCCACGAACCCATATGGTCATTTAACATCAAGTGAGATCGTAGTCAACTTAAATAGAATTAAAAAATAATATTAACACGAGCTAAATATTTAAAATTCCGGGGCATACAAGTAACTGTTACTTGCATTATCTGAGTGCATCCGTTACACAAGGCCCGTCGTAAACTCGACGATCGCACAATGTGAAGTAATCATGCCAAAACGGGCTGCAGTTGTGATGGCATAGCGATTCTATGTGATCTTTATAGCGTGTGTATATGGAGCGATGTTGGCATCACGCGGAATGGGAAGCAGATATGTAACGGGCAATAATCTTGGGGGCCCAAATACAAATACAACATCGGATTTGCCTTCACATGAAAAGATTTAATTTAAAAAGTAGTTATCTTTTATATAAATAAAATGATAGAGAACTGTGAACACTGTGAACGTATAACACAAGAAGTATTAGACAAATTTCGATCAATTTTTTTTAATTTTTTTTCTTGGAGACGGAAAATTATGCAGAAACTATGATTTTTAATAAGAACTACGAGTTCAGCGACGTGTTTTCTTGCCGTGGTGAAGGGGGGTAAGCGATGTGATGCGCATTTATAGGAGAGGGGAAGTAAACGGATAACATTGTTTGCAAATAAATTTTATATACAAAACACTTATATATCTGTTTCCTCTGTACGTAAAACGTATTATTAAGATATACCATACCACAATGAGTCGTAGTCCGGTGAAGTTGTTAAGACATTATTTAGTCAATAGCGTACTCAGTTCGAAAAAAAAAGCCGCAATGAGAGACTCTTGATAATCATTCTAAATATTTAGCTCATCATTTACCTAACTCTTAATTGTAGATCCGGTTATAATATTTTTAAAATTAAAAAATTACAATAAAAAGAAATCTCCATAAAGATTGAACCGACTACCACAAAAGTTCTATACACTAATAATTTTCATTATCCTTGCAAGGCTAAAAGAATCATTACAATATGATTAAGATTCACACATACTGTAATCGATGCGTACGAAGTCGCAAGCTGTTGCTAGTGTTCTATAAGTTTCTAACTTGATATGGAAAAGTTTGGTCTACGATTACTTCACCGGAGCGACTGAGTGTTGTCTCGCTTGTGTTGCAGTTGTGTGTGAGCAGTGTTGTGTTGTGTTGTCTCACTTTTATTTTTAATTTTAATATATATTTTAGAATAAAGACTTTTAAATACACCAATAGTGTCGTTACATTTTAAAATAATCTAAATCCAATTTTAGCCGTTGTTAATATTTTACGTTATTTTTCAATATATTCAAATTTTGTACACGTAATATGTGACAATATTTTATGTACGTCAATATTTGAACTTCGTACTCGGTGTATAAAAACTGAAAGGCCTAAAAAATTTAAGCATGTTTAATATGAACGATTAGAATTGGATTTAGCTTATTTAAAAATGTTACCCAATTATTTTAAAATGATTGATGTAAAAGTGTTATGAAACTTTATATATTTTATTTATGTTATTCTAATACGGAAAATTGGTAAATGGAGGAAGAATGTTTTTTTTTCTTATTAATACAGTATTGTTAAGTTTTTTTTCACTGGTCTGGTTTTTAATCATAACACTTTTTAAATATTACGCGTATTGACTTATCCGTTATACCAGTGGTCAGGTCAGACCATTAGTGAATAACTTAATATCGTTTCATTCACTCATTTTTCGAAAGAATGTCACTTAGTACGTTTTTGTACTGTAAATCCGAAAGATCGTTGAGGATCGACTTCTATTTATTTTATGTAATAAAAAATTAGTTCCCATTATTAGTCCTCATTCCGATCCTGCGATACGCGTATATATTTGTACGCAACGCGCTGTGACGTTACCGTGAGATCATCTGAACGCAGTTTATGATATAACGATTCAATCATTCAGTTCAGTATTATAAGCAATATGGCCAGGAACCTTGATCCAATTACCAATTATAAAATTACATGACTTCACTCACATTTAAAACTCCCTTATAGTGTCAAGTAGATAATGTTTTATCATGAATTAACCATTGCAAACTTCATCAATTTCGTCAGATTTATTTTACAATTCTTATCTAACTTTCTTTAACATGAATAGGATAAATTACCCTCCATGATTTATTATGCTATCTTTGAAGATCGTGTACAACAAGCGAGACTCATATATCAAATGAATACATATAGATTAAGCCAAAGAACAATGTCTCTACATTATCGATCTGAGGTTCCGGAACAACAAATATTACATAGTCATTAGATCGTAATCGTAAATCATTGTAACATCACTTTTTTTTATTTATTCAGCCTCTGCCAACAAAGTTATTGTGTTTTGCACAATAAATATTCCAATTGTATATCGATTGTCATGATCAAATCGGCCTGTAAGAAACTTAGTGCATAGCCAAATGTCTCTTCTCGTAGGTAAGTATGCCCATAATCACCTACTTCCAAGATACTACTAGACGATTTCGCAGATTCAGGTTTCCTTACGATGTGTTGGTTACCAATTTACATTAGTAAATATAAGCGAATTCCGAAACATTTGTTGGTACATAGCGAGGTTCGAACCTGCGGACATCGAATTGACATTAGACCAGTCGATCCACTAAGCTGCCACGACTATCGGTTTTGTACTGCAACTGGAAGTTTATTACTCATTTTCACAACACATGACAACACAGCACTTATGATGAATGTATTTGATATACCGAATGTAGTACTTTATAGCGTCAGTAGTAGCAATGGTTATAAACGAATAGGTTACTCAATTGGTATAAGTTTTTTTATACCAGTCCATTTTTGTTTTAACCTTCTGATGTCAACGTACGATCATATTGACCTTGGCAAGTAAAAAAATGGATACCTAATAAAAATATAAATCAAATGCGGAAATGTATAGAGGCCATATAAAAAGTTAAAATCTTGTGTCTTTATTGATAATGTTTTCATATTCGGTATGACTGCCTAATAATACCTTTCATAGGGTCCTTTCACCTTTCAATATTTCAATGTATTCATAAACTGAATGTATTTCTAATATCTTCGTAAAAACACGATATTGAAATAATATTTCTAAAGACTGTGTTCCGTATAAATGTAAATTATTCTTTATAAACTGCGGGATGACACCGCAGCGGAATAGGAGGTGGTATGCAAACGAGAATACGTCGCAAATTACAAACTCGCTCGGGTTTGCAAGTTATCGCATTGTCGTGTATCAATTAAACCGGCTAAATTGTGAAAGTTTACATCATTATCACCATAAAAGACAGATATTCCGAGAAAATTTGTGCAATCAATTAGGAGTTTTAAGAGGGGTCGGTGGTGTATGCGTGCAGAGTGCAGCGGCGACGAGAGCACAGGGGTGTCGCGGGGGCGGCGCGCGCATCTGTGTGCATTCGGCATATTTACCCCGATAGTGGGCGGGCGGGTTCACTGACCCGACCCAATGCAAGAGCCGCGTACGTAGGCCTCCTGCGACGCACACGCCGCGCCGCGGCCCGTTTCAATTAGTGCCACCACACACCACACATGCAAAAAGCTAACACAACACGCGCCAAGTGGACACGCAGCCTTTTTAATCATCCGCCGGTAAAATACTAAGAGATACCTAGTAGTCGTCGACTTTACTACGACCTAAAAGTTGCCCAATTTCATAGTGGAAAATTAAATACAGATAAAATTATTTCGTCCGCCGGAGTTATCGATCTCGGTGTTTATTTCGAACTCGGTGCCGGTCTAGATAAGTTATTTAATATTTATAACAAACCAAAATGGCCCGTGTGATCGATAACTGAAACTGAAGTTGGACAAAGTCTGTTAGATTTTGAGGGTTACAATTATAATTTAATACACAGATTTAATTTGGTTCTAACGTACTCAACTTGAAGACATATCCTGTTATGATAACGTTCACGATAAGCACATATATTCATACGAACGTCATAATTGCACCGCAGCATTCATAAATCCACCTGTTAGACAGACACACTCGGAACCGTAAACTATAAACTTGAGGTATGAGGTTATGCAAAAACACCCCTGCAGTCGGCGGCACTTCAAATGCAATGGCATAGGCTGCCTCAACAGTTTGCCTCGTTGAGGTAGGTCCGAGCAGACAGAGAAACCTTATATCGGCTATTTGCATAATAACGAAAATAAAATTATGCTGTTTAAAAATTTTTAATAAAAGAGTTCCCGACATTTACATAGACTGTGAATAAATTCAAACTACACTTTGACAATATCGTTTTACGAATATGTGGTGTAATTCAATTCAAACGCTATCTCTCACTCTCAGCGTGTTCTTTGCAAAAGCTTTTACATGTAGATAACATCATTTGCACTTTAAAATTTTATAATATCTCGGTTTTATTTAAATATAAATTGCGAAACATAACCATTTTAGTCCAACTATTTTTGAAAGTTATTCGCCTAAAACCCGCGGAGTGAGCGTTGTTTTGTTCCTTGGGATAAACAACAATAAACAATTTTCATTGTAATATTACATTGAGTTCTTAGTAATCGATTAATAATCTAGATTATCGATGAAAACGACGACGCTAAATGGCTCAAGAACTGCCTCAACACGACCTACGTTATCTCATAGGTCAGGGATCGGCGTACTCAATAAAGCGACGAATATAGAGTTTAATGTTCTGTTGCTGTTTTTATCAAAGATACGACTCAACCGATGTCCCACTGACAACGACACGCTACTGTGGACAAATCCTATTAATACTGTAAAGGAAAAAAAATATGAGGACGGATAAATGTTTGTTACACGCAAGAACTAATATAGGTAACACACCAGATTAAAACATAGACTATACTTAACAAAGATATTGTTTAAATTGATCAAAGTATAACGATAAATCTCAAGTAAACTGAAATAATCCTGACATTTGAAAGCTATATTGGTCTGTGTTACGTAAATCGTTAATTACAGGAAGATAATGTATGGCGTCATGGTTTATAAAGATACAAATGCAGACGAGATCGCGACCCAATGCTAGTAGATCTACAATTTAAGTATTTAATTTAATGCTATTCATTTTGCTATGACTTTCAACTAGGTGACGCTGTACCGCATCAACTTTTGTACCATTCAACTAACTGATCGTCATGAAAAATATTCATTTTCAAATAACTCACAATTTATTACAATAAATAATAAAACAAACACGTGCATAATCGTGAGCAAAGCTAGTATAACATGAGAGAATAATAGAAAAACATTTGAGCGTCAAAAGCATACATACATATAACAACAACAAAAATAAAATCCCATCACACAAGGGTTGAACATAAATATGATCAGCGTCATACTAATTACTTGAGATGATCCTTTTTTTTTATTGCAGCACGGCAAAATGACTGCACTGTGCCTGATGGTAAGCACAGTACAATCCAAAAACAATGGTGACCACCGAGTGACACACTATCCATCGCTGGTCGCCGCTGTCATGCCGGCCTGCGAAGAGCTGGATATGGACAGGCTGATCCCGAAACGCGACCCGCAGAAGCGAATCACTATGACGAGCTTTTTCGCCATATACATGGTGGTTGCGACACAGTAGGGCTGTAAAACCCTATCATCCCGCTTTCGCCATTGCCTCGTTCGTTATTCAGCAGGGTGCACCACGTACAGGTGAGGTTGGCTTTGATGTCTCAAGTCTTAGATGTTATTCGACACCCATTACACCCCAAAATCGTAACAAAAGTAACATACGGTTAATTCGCCTACTTATATTTAGATTCGGATCAGAAGCGATGGTGGCTTAGTCGATAGCGTGTCCGGACACAGCGTCGACGGCCGTAGGTTCGAATCTTTGCGCTTGGAGCTTCTGGTGAAGGGAACCATTGTGACGAAACCACATCATAGTGGTAGGGTTTTTCCCAAGTCCGTCTGGCTAGCTACCACCCTCAAGTTGTCGTCTTTCAAGCCGTCACTCTTTCGCCAAGCACCTGTTGGTGTATTCCGGCAGCTGCACTTGACAGGTAGTCTCCTTTACATTTGGCGTGTTTACCATCCTAGACCACGTCGTCATTTAAGATCAGATGATATTAATATTAAATTATTATTACGAGAGAGCGTTTCTATCGTAAACAGTGTGGCGCGAGCATTAATAGCCCCGTCCCGTTTATGAATGTAGGTAAGCTGTATCGATAAAAGCAGTATTCATATAGACAAGATTTAAATAGAATGCATTTTTCTCCGAGTCAAGCCAGTGAAACGTCACTAACGTAGTACGATAGGCACGCTACTACTACAGAATCCGGGGATTATGTAACCACGTAGATTTATAAAAGTTGCAGGTAAGAAAGGATTTCTTTTATACTTTGGTTATCTTATTCAAACTTAGGATAGTGTGGCCTATTTAGTATTTAAGAATTCTATACCAAAAATGAAAAATAAAACGAAATCCGAATAGAATTACTTTCTTATCTGTTCATGTGTTAAGGACCCTTATTTTCAAAACTGACTTAAAGTTAATATGACCTCATAGCATCGCGATTCTAGGTTAATATGATAAAAAAGTCCTGCTCATTGATCGATTATCAAAACCTACATTAGTCTTTAAATTTTGGTAAGAAATATTCTTTTTCGTAATAGCTAAGAAATAAATCCGATAATAATATGTTCAAAGATATCATTTTTAACGATTACGAGACAAAGTTATGTCTGCTGTTAACTTTATTTGGTGTAATATGTGAGCAGTATAAAAATTTGTTACTTAAATACGCATCGTCGCGCGTCGGTGAAATTGGAGTTTAAGGATAATATAGAAACAACAATTATATAAAACAAGTAACCGTACGGAGAACCTCAGCGCGAAAGTTCTACTCGCTTACTAATTTTTTATTCGAAAATAATGCTCAAAAAATTATAGTTCGAATTCTTACTTTTTAAACAATGTGTAGGCTATTTTACAACACTTTAATCTCCTAAAATGGTAAGATCTTCATAATGGCTGGCAGGTAAACAACACTTAAAACTGCCCGATCATCATGCTGTCAAAATATTCTACACTTGTGCTTGATTTCATGAAATGAGATATATATAAAAGTTATTATTATACTGTGGCTAAATTGAATTTTATAAATATAAATTTATAATAACATTAAATATATTTCGTAGAACTACACACTAAATACATTTTTTTAAAGAGGAAAACCGGAAGTACAATTGATCCTATTAATAAATAATGTGCTTTTAAAAAGTCCTCCATCAATGCGCGCCGGTGCTTCAATGTTTGACCTAGCAATTACTAAAATTGGTTTGATTTACCATTTTAATTGTAACAAAAAGCTTATTTTTTCGTACGGCACGGACGGCGGCGGCGTCATTGTAATCTCGACCGAGTGACTTTCGGTCGGAGAGTCCATTAGGGACCGTCGGGAGGTTGCCACTTCTGGCCCGTGGAGTGGAATTTTGAACTGTGCCGTCGTGTCGTTAAGGCGCAGTTTCTGTCGGAGGTGTTCGAGAGGAGAGCACTCGAGGTCGGATGCTGAGTGCGGGGGCGAGGATCGGACGAGGGGGGGCGTGGTGTAGGACAAAATCGATATCGTCGGGCGCTGCGCGACGTCTTGCGTCCCGGCTCTCCCGCCCCTCTAATGAATGAGAGCGAACATAGTCATCTATGCGGATGGCGGTTCCGGCGACGTCGAGACTCCGCTTCGCTCCCTTACCGATGTATTGCAAGATGCGATAACGAACCGATGATCAGCTTCGCACACACTGCATATAGCTTTACTTCTAAAACATTTCTACATATTTTTCATATTCTTCTATATCCTAATTTTTAATTCTTTTCAGTTTCAACAAGTTTTACAACAAGAATTTTAATCTAATTTCAAAGCGACAAGTTGACCAGAATTAATGAGCGTAAAGTATTCCCAACATCTGTTATGCCGACGCTCTAGGATTACTTGCAATAAGATTATTTGAAGATAAACGAGGAAGATTATTTCAGTCCAGGATTATAATACCGATATTTGAAGTTGAAATTGATCTAGAATAACTGTTTATGTAATAACAGTATGTAGGCGTTCCTTAACGGCTAAGTTAATTACGCCAACTATTCCACGCCAACGATTATATTACTGAAATCACTTTATTAAAACTTATAATCAATATTTACGTACAGAATTACTATCAGAAATAATTTCAATTTTTAGATAATAGCGGCCGTTGTCCCACGCGGATAATAAAAAAAAACTTTAACAAATTATATACATCCGCCCTCATTCCTTATGAATCACTTTATCTACTGGTGAACACCGCATGAAAATCCGTTCAATAGTTTTTGAGTTTAACACGACCAGACACACCGACAGACGTAGCTAGTAGTCCGGTGAAGCTGTTAAGACCTTGCTAGGTAAATAAGTCAGTTCAAAAAACGTGGCAGAGGATAGAGAGTCCCGCGAGACGAGCATAAAATATTTTCAGCTCCAATAAAGAAAACCATCATACATATAAAACGAAATACAGAAAAATATATATAACAAATATTGTTTGTTTATTAACAAATATTAACAACTATAATTCTTTGAAATTCAATACGTAATAAAAAAATTCACTCGCAGTCCCAAGAATTTTATTAATAGCTAGCAGACGCTTGTCACGACAATCGCGTCTCGTCGGAGCTAATGGTGATCATCCTCGCAAGAGTGTATTTCGGGATGGGAAGATTAGGGTCTCCGTAAGGACGTTAATACAAAACTAAGGGGATGACGCACCCGGCATTACGACAAATACCATATGGTGGACATTATACACTGATTTATATTATCATGCGATCGCGGACAAGAATTAAGCATTGCTTTAGTTCAGACTAAAAGATATAAAAGTTGTTTATACGCCATCGAAATAAATGTCGACAGAATATCACGAACTTGTTGTTCTATATACTCCTACAATGAAAAAAAAACTTTAAGAAACATTAAAGAACCTATTAACACGACCGCGACTTCTCGTAGAAACTGCTTCTTTAGTTTATTATATGTACGTCGAATTTTTTTTTCTACCCTGAACGTAGCATTATAATATCTGCTATCTCCCAGTGAAAGTCACGTCAAAATCGGTCCAATCTTTCCGGAGATTAGCCAGAACAAACGAACAAAAATTGTAAAAAATACTTTTGTTTGTAATATTATTCCATTTAATAAAAAGCTGCTTGACATTACAAATAAACACTTCGTTCTTATTTATTTGTATAGATCTTAGTGATTATTTTAGTAAGGTTAAAATCTACGACAAACAAAGATTATTCGATACTCATATACAGTGTTTTTGACCTTCTTGTGCACTATTTTTGAATTTGGTTTTAATCTCGTGTTGAATTATTGTTCAAAGAAAAAAAAATACACCACTTCATTTCTTGTTTCGGTGCGTTTAAAAAATGGCGGAAACTGCACGCAATTTTTTATTGTGGCAAGTCAGCGGACGTCTCTTTCTTCATTCTTGTTATAATTTAAACATATATACAGAATGTACATAATTAATAAGAATAGTGCCCATTATATGACCCATACTGAATGAGAGTTTTAACACAAAATGAGCACACCATGTAGGTGAAAATTCGACGTCACCACTCTAGGATGTAAGGAACAAATATAATCAAAGGCATAATCAAAGGCAATTGATAAGTTAGGTACATAACTAAATCTACAAACGTGTGTCACAAATCCAAATCCTTAAAGAGATTGTAGATAAATAACGTATGTTGATGAATGTATATTGATTTATTCTTTATCTAAATCAAGGCTGATTTGTTTTAAATCATTTGCTCGGATAAGATATACATTTCAAAATACATTCTCCGCCCTGATATAAGATATCTATTCCAAAATCGAATACACTTTCCGCCATGCGAGATTCTAAAGAAAGTTTCAATTTGGTAAATTTTTACTACAACTATATTATTTAGAATGATTCTAAAGACCAATAATTCCACTACTGACAAATATGAACAACTTTGATTGTTTAGTTCATACGAAAAAAACTATAGATTCAAAATACACTTTTAATCCAAATTAAAGCCTGCAATTTTTACAAGAAAAATATTCACTCGAACTGTAAACAGTGAGGGTGAATTTTCTATTCGATATTACACTGAACTAAGCTTCAGGTACGGTAAACACGTTCCTGCATAGTATCTCCACTTATCTCGGCTTTTCATACAAGCTTAAAAACATCGCAACAACTTTTAAATGGAAATCACGTCATCGATACCGAGACTTAATAAGAAAGGCTAGAGATATAGAATAAGGCAAGTCCCCTACCGCACCGGACATTCTCGAATACGTTTATACGAGACAGTAGAATAGATAAGAAATGGTGGATTTGAAACTGGGTCACCGTGAGACCCGGGTCGGATACGCCCGCCATTTAGGGTTGCTAGCTTGAAAACATTTTCATCTTACATAAATTACAAGTAGGACGTAACAATATATTTTTATTAATAATCTATTAATAATGATTTAAATATTCGATGCAGCCATAAGGACTGCCGACAGAAATGAAAACGCAAAACAATGGAATTAAAAGTTTGGTCTCTATTGAATTTTTTAAATTAATTATATTGTGAATTATTTAAATTTCTTATTAATTCATCAAACATACGATGGGCTGCACAAGCTTAATATAAAAAATCAATATTAGCTTTTCACCCGTAGCTAAACTACGCGTCGCTAGC
Source organism: Antheraea pernyi (assembly GCA_015888305.1). Lineage (NCBI taxonomy): Eukaryota > Metazoa > Arthropoda > Insecta > Lepidoptera > Saturniidae > Antheraea > Antheraea pernyi. The sequence continues at coordinate 881,276 of MU158793.1, read as the reverse complement.
CTTTTTTTTTGCGGGGGAATCCTCTTGGAGATCTGCATCTAGCCGGGCAGCACAAGTGAGAATGCCAGATTTCTACTGATTAAACCCCCTCGGTGTTCTTCTTGTCACCATTTAACCGGGCGGACAGGAACGGCCTCTGCAGTGCTTCTACCCGACCCGTCAGGTGTTGACCCCTTATCAGGGCCCCGACTTGTAGTTTGGAGAGGGAAGACCTTGACCCTCTCTGACGAACTGATGGTAGGCGTACTAAACACTAATGCGCCTTAACCACGTGGGCCTGTGTTAGAATTGCCAGGGCTACAAACATGCCCGTGTCCGTCGCCCACAGCAGGCCCTCACTACGGCGGCTGGAGGTTGTCCCGGCCCGTCGCCGCCGTGTGGTTCGTCGACTGCGGGAGGGGAGCAGAGTGGTCTGTTCCCTCTCTCTCTCCGCCGCCTCCTTAGCAAGCATTACTCTCTCACAGTAGGAAGCGACGGAGTTCCATCCGGTCTCGTTCTCAATCATCTTGCGAAAGACAATTGAGAGCGAGAGATCCGAACCAATGGCCGTAATAAGCTCGTAGCGTGGCTCATCCCAGGCTGGACATTCAGCGAGTGTGTACTGAGCAGTGTCCCTAGCGCAGCCACAGTGATGGCACTCTGCCATTTGCTCCTGGCCTATGCGACACAGGTAGCTCCCAAAACAGCCATATCTCGAGAGCACCTGTGTCAGCCGGAAGCTTAGGGTGCCATGTCGCCGGATGAGCCAATCAACCATAGCTGACCGAATGGCTTATATTGTTGCCACACCCGAGCTCGATCGCTCAAGTCGTTGGCACCATTCATCAACCACTAACACCTGGTGGAGATGGGATCTCAGTGCCTCAATTTCCCGAGTTGCGAGAATCCGTCCTTGTTCCAATGCCTCCACGCGTCGTCGGTATAGGGACGCGTGGGCTCTCGCTTCCAGGTCCCAGGGTGATGACCCAGCTAGTAGGCAGGCCGCCTCGTAAGAGATTGTGCGGTATCCGCGAATGACTTTGACGGCTATCACCCTTTGCGGTTTGCGCAGTTGAGCGATGTTCTTGGTCGTCAGAACATGCGCCCATATAGGGGCCCCATAGAGAGCCATTGACCGCACGATCGCCAGGTACAGTTTCCGGCAGGTGGAGTTAGGTCCTCTCAAGTTGGGCTAGCCTGACCCAAGCCGCGCAAGCGCAATATGGTCGGTCACGCTTACTAGCATGTCATATTTTTTTCGATAAAATGACTATAACACTTAATAGTAAGTGTACAGTTCCGTTTAAATATAACGGCCGCTGGCGGTGACTGATTAGATCGCCAGTCGTCTTAGTCATGCCGACCTGCTACAGCGCCTCGTTTGATCCACCCAAGGAAATACGTTACATTTTTACATTACGACAAAAATCAGTTAACGTATGCTTTGAGCTGACATAAACAATGTTTACAAATGAATGGACTCGCAAGTGCGAAAAAATGACATATAATTTAATTTTACTCAGTTTGAGACTAATATATAAATATACAATCCAACGTCAAATTTCAAAAAACTCGACAGCCCTGTTGTCACCGTATCTGTACCGTACTGCTGATATAAGGTAAACACTAAATTCATGTACAAACAAAGTGCCACAATTCGCTTATGAGTATAATAGTCGTGAACGATGTTTACATAACCTATTTAATCGTTTCCAAGACTATGTAACACAGTGCAGTTGTAATAACAAAATACTAAGGTGAAATAATAAACCGATCGACGACTAGAGGTTATACTGAATTGTTATCAGTACATTAGACCTTATCACGGCCAAGTGCAGTACCCGTCTACACCTCGCATTTCAACGTGATCTCTGTCCTCCGGGCGGAGATTGTGGCGTGGTTTCTGAGAAATACACGTGAAACAACCTCGAATCGCTATGACGGTGGCGTTGCGGGCACATGTCACAATATTCCGTGAAGCACGTCAATCGATAAACCGCAGTATCGAGATATCGATTATCAGATAAGAATTGTTTCAATTTTACACGCTTTCGGTTACGTCCATGGATAAAAACGTCAAAGTGACGACATTTAGCCGCAACAACTGCACGATCACAACAAAATATTATGGAGTTAATGTAGAACAGTCTTATGGGATTACCAGTTCAATAAGTAATAACATAATAAATGTAGAAAGCTAAAAATTCAAGTGATTTTATAATGCGTACAAACAATACGTAGGCGATTTAGTTGAAGCGTAAAAGTGTTGTATTGGAAAAATCACGTTGTAATAATAATAAAAATATGATTAATGACCAAAATGAAAGCGCGATGAAAGGTACGGATGTTTAATGTTGTGTAGGGTATGCGTCGAACCACAACGGCTGTTGCACAGGGAACGTACCATTGTGACGATCCGGAGAGATTGCCAGCGGAGCGTATCGGCTAGAGTCCTAAGGAAGGCGCGCGTGGATCTCTCCCCTTTGCGGACCATCTTCCCGACTTCACGCACGGCTGATGGGTCACTGCACCGCTGCTCACTCGCTCATAAGCTGAACCACGCTGAACAGTTTACGACCGAAGCGTTCACACTAAGCCCGGACAATTTAAAAAACGCAAGGCCATGGATGGAAATGGACGGAAGGCACGCTCGTTTCAGAACACGGTACCATGAACTAATGAGCGTATAAAGAGGTAATAAATAAATGAGATTAAATAAATAAGTGTAGCAACCGCAATAATCGGCCGCGAGGACACGACTGCCTCGTTATCGCAACGACAACTATTCTCCAGCACGAGCAGACACGATTCCGCATACGTGAAACATGCCCTCGTTGTTTTGGTCAGCTGACGCGCGTCCCAAATATGCCACGTTGGGAACTCGCCGTATTTTTCTCATCAACATGTACTTTGTGTGAGAAATTCTAATGATCTAGTTATAAATATCGCGGTTATATTTGTTGCCATTGTATTTATATTTCTATATCATAGTCTAGATTTGCCCTATTCGGTCGTTTGTTGACACATACTATGTTGGTGTTAATTTTGTGATTACTCCTCCAAATAAGTTCATATTATTACGATACTATAAATACCTAGAATCAAATGTGTACATTAAACTGTATTGACCTCATAAAACCACTGAATCGTAATTAAGAACAATGAGCTCGATATATAATAATAATAATAAGTTATTAACCGTATTACACAGAGCGTGTTGCAAGCGATTTTATTCCTTCGTGTGTTTAGCGTGGAAGTGTTTGTCTTATGAGCGAATGCTTATAATTAGAGGGGCGCGGCGGGATCGTGGCAGTATTCCAGGTTGATCACTCGGCTAGTGTAACGGGTTCGCACTATATCGGGTGTTCGGTCGTTGACAGGAACGATTTTCTGGTATCGTAAACGATCGCTTAAGTGTTTAATAAAATAAATATTATAATTTAGAAATCACGAAACGACTGGCCCACGTCGCAATCGAGTACCGAAGTAAAACGTAGTAACCGAAGTAAAAGTAAAGTATGAAATCCGATGTTATTGTTGTTACAATACCGAGGGGATGGTCGTTGGTTAACATCAAATAATTTTAGTATATAAAACGTATAATTAACTTGTCCTATCAGGAGCACAACCGATCGTTAGTGAAGTATCACCGAGTTTTTATGTATCATGCATTCTTTATTCAGTTTACCTTTTAAACGGTATGACATCAATCATTACGGTAGTAATATTTCATCCATTTATAGTTAATGGTATGTTGATTTTATCATTCATATACTTTGTAGTGTTGTGATAAACTCTAAGCTTTAAAAATACTATAATTGGTCGCTTTTTAAAATTTAGAAAATACAGTAAGAACGAAAAATATTTATGGAAAGGGAAGAACAAAAGATTTAATAAAGTAATTCGTTAATATTTTAGGTAACATGTAATCGCTCCTAATTGTATTAAAATATTTAGTTTATTTTGCATACATTTTTCGACCCATGTAAAATTACCCATTACACTGGTAAAATCAATCCTTATCTCAAATCTTATAGGAAAGCAGTATGAACAACAACTTTATACAGAAACAAAGCTATCGTATTAATCATGATACTATAATGATTTATAATATGTCAGTAACAACAAAGATAAGATTTAGGAATTAACCTAGTTCGGGTAAAAGAATATCATTATCGTATCACGTGTATATTTAACACACTTAATTAACACCTGATACATATGATTATTTACATATTATAAGCAAGCCATGTGAATATATAATTTCCTTTAATATTCATAAAGTATTAAATTTGTGGAAAGTTGATTCTTAGTATTTTTGAGTGATCGTCCGTAAAATTGTAAACTTGACGTAAAAGTAAAATTATTCGCCTTAAACCAAAGCGGTGTTATTACAAAAAAGTTAAATACGTATTGAACCCTGGCTTTAAAAAGGTCTCATATTAAATGCACCGCGGTCGCTGAATGTTGTTCTTTTGTCTCGCTTTGCTTACGTTAGGTTAGACTTGTGAAAAAGGATAACGCGAACTTGCCTCGGGAGAGCGCGGTGCATTTATTGAAACTTTTTTAAACCAAGTATTTAATACGTATTTAACTTATTTGTTAATAACACGGAAGGAGTTTATAATAACCAATCACATTGATAGAGTAACATCTGTGTCGTAATAGGTACTTGACAGTCCTTCACAGCTGCACCGGTCTTTGGAACTAGAGCTTAGGGCACTCAGCTGAAATGGCAACTAGTGTAGGGGTATCAGAGTAGCCGGAACTCAGCTTCGGTCGTTAACTTGTATGTAAAATCGCGAATCGAGCTAAGTCTCGACTAAACCACATTTAACAATGCAACGATACCGGTCATCGTCCAGAACTTTGAAATATACTGTTGTATTCATCTCATTTCATAACTTTTGACAAAAACTGCTCACTGAAATTGAGAAACTAAGGCAACGAGCATGCAAAATACGGCAACACTATATTCACAATTTTTTATAATATGCCAAATGTCAAATCGCACCTTACTACAACTGAGGCCGTAGCCGAGTCTGTATCAAGTTTTCTCAATAATTATAGAGAGATATTAGAGAATAGCAAAGAGAGATGTTGTATATTCTACACGTAATTTTAAGACATCACTGTAACCCATGTCCAACTATATTAAAATTAAATAAATACTGCGATCCATTTCACCTTCGTCACTATTTCTAATATGCTAGATATAGAAGATTTTTCTAAATAACCCTGATTTATGGCACATACAGATGCGGCAGTTATACTTGCATAGTTCCACAGTTCAATCTCGTTCAAGTTCTACTTTCACTCTTTGGTTGAATACACCCATATGTTATGAATATCATTGTGCATAGCATTCGGTTTGGCATAAATCAGTGGGTATCAAATAATGACACGATATCACAAATGATTCAATTATACCTCCACTATTTCGATTTGAACAAACTAATCTCCTAGATGCTTTTACTCGTATAATAAATTATTTGAATTATTGAAAACAATATGATGACTACTATGATACATCAATTAATTTTATTAATCATATATATATATATATTCGTTTCCTGCGAATGAAATTAAGTTATCTAAATTGCGTGTGCCTTATCTGGAAATGGTTGGGGTGTCTCGTAGCGACAGCGCGTCGCCTAGTAATGTGTGTAAAGGCGGGTGTGTGCATGTATCCGATTAAATATACATATAACAATTATTATAGAGCTTATATGACTAAAGTTAAAAGCCCCTAAATAAATAAAAAACAAGTTAGTTATTTAAGCGACTTTGCAAACTATGCAACCTGAAGATCAGTAATGATTTTCATCGTTAGCTACCTTCTGCCTCAATCCAGAGTATGGAAGCTAACGTCCGATTGTACGGCGGTCCTAGACAAATGGTGAAAAATATAACACAGTCAGTAGTTTCGCGTTGCAAATAAAAACCCATTTACCAAGAAACCTTTGCCCTAATATTTTTTCTAACCCAATATAACGCCGATAGTCTGTGGACGTTTTTCCCCTAACAGTAGCTTGGGATGACTGACTTAACTATACTTTAACATACATTATCTTATATATATCAGGTCATATCAGTTCACTGTTGGGCACAAGATTCTTCTCTTTAGTATAGTCGTTCCACGGCCTTGCCAATCGAATTACTCTAATTCTTCGTAGATCGTTACTCCATTTAGGGGGTGCGGCCCACGCTACCACCTTTGGCTATTGAACGTAACTAAAATTGTTACTTTACCATATTGCCACTCAGTAACTCGGGTACTGTCACACCCACCGTGTATATTGAATATTCATCACTTCCTCAGGCAAAATTAGCAAATATTGAATAGCGTAAACTAAATACTGTAAATTAAAATTTATTTCATCTCAAATTAGACCTATCAACGTCAAAGTGCTATCAAAGTAAATTCATTCTTAGAAGTACTGAATAATTAATTTCCATTTATAATATAATTTTCCCATAAATTAAGTTTATTTTGGTCGACGAGTTACGTCACGTGCGCCATTTGGCGTGTTAAATAAGGAAACACAACAAATAGTGTTCGCTCGAATGACCAGCAAGGGTGAACGGTTACGAAGCGGTCTATGCGTGCCGGTTTATTATTATCTAACTTCACGATATTACGACGAGATGTTTCACAAGTGGCTTAACGTTTTAACCGGGTCCATTCTTGCTTTTTAATCCCGGTTACAACTTCAATGTCATTGACTGAATTTATGGTATTTACATTTCTTGTTAAAATACAGTTCCTATATATAAAAATTGTAACTGAGTATACATAGTCATTTAAAAAAAATACATAAATCTTCATTCTAAGCCACTAACAAGACAGCAGGAGACAAGAATCTTATTTATATAAAGTAACGCTCGGCTCTCTTTACATCTTGGATCACGAATTTCGGGCTTCGCAAAATCCCCATGTTATTATCGTATAGGGGAAGAAATGTCATCCAGTAGCGTGACTACAAAATAAAAATAGCTTAGGCTGGAAGTCGGAGAGGTGTATTGTAATATTTTTTACTGCTATTTTTATATTACAGTTGTTTTTTTTATAGTAGCACGACCAAGGTGTTAGAGCCATTCTGAAGCTATTATTGGTTTCAGCATGAATGGGTCGGCTCATCCGGGGTAGTACCACCCTCTCACAGAAACACCGACGTGAAGTAACAGTGCTTGCACTGTTGCGTTTCGTTCGGTCAGTGAGAGTGCCGGATATCCACTTTCCCGCCCCTTCTCCCTCCCCCAAACATATCCCGGCAACACACTTGCAACTCCCCTGATGTTGATAGTGTCTATGGACGGCGGTGATCACTTACCATCAGGTGATCCGCCTGTTCGTTTGCCCCTTATAATATAAAAAAAAAACCAAGCGAAGGTAAAAAAAGAGATCAATAATCCATCGTTGGTCTTCGCTACCATATCAACTGGCAGAGTTTCCAGTTGATGGGGTTATATGCTGGCTGATTCACAATTGTTATGTATATGATAGTCCCGACCCAGACAGGTATAGATCTCTGCCATTAAACAAATACTTTTTTTGTTTATTACATTTAGTTTAGTTCATCATATTTATTATATAAACATAACAAAGTACAGTCCTCGTCAATCTTTTTGACCGCTCTGAATATAGACTTAGAATTTGGCATTAAGAGGTTCATACAAAACAAAAATAGAATATTATTACAGGAATTTAAAATTGATATTTATTTATCATTAAGTTATCTCGATATTATACATATAATATAATACGTATTTATACTTAAATTTGTTTTCTGCGCAGTCATGGTTCAAATCTGACAAAATTTGGCGCGGACTGTAGGTCCCGTACCTTAGGTATTCTTCGCTATTGTGAATTATGAGATGTCCTAGCGTTGTATACATAAGTATACTTAACGTTTAAACTACATACATTATTATCCCTTACTAACATTGTATTAAATGAGTTTTCGATAGATATACATTCTGTAATAATACCTAAACGATGAAAACAGATATAAATTAAACCCTTACTAATATCGTAAATGCAAAAGTAAGTTTGTCTATTACGCTTTCGGGTCTAACTGTTCGACCGATCATAATGAAGTATGTATGAAATACAATACACGCTGTCAAAACGACATATAGTACTGTTCCCGAGAGATAGATGTAGTCTTCATTAACGCAAATGCAAAATAACGGACAGAAGTTAGTATACAAATACATAAAATTTATGTTTTCGCGCCTCTTTTATTTAACACTTATTTGAAACTATGTACACTTGTTGCAAGTACTTGTACAAGTTTCCGACGTAGAATCGTCAGTATACACAACAGGTGGTGCGTCAGTCTTTTCCAGAAATTAAAGTATTCCATACAAGTTTCGGCAATTTTAATTCTTCGAGTTTGGATCCATTGAAGGATTTAAATTATTCAACCGATTACGTTATTTGCGGAGTTTAAAAAGTCGTACAAGATTGTAATTATAGAAAACTAGCTTTCGTCTACGGCTTCGTTTGCTATAGATTTAAGTGATCTCCTAGGAGCCATACTTTTTTGGATGCATGTAAGGCCAAGGCTGATCAGTCTTTTTTTAAAATAATAGACTGTGTGTCGCTTGGCGTCTCTCTCACCTGATGGAAAGTGAAGACGAGGCCTAGGATGTAACGCGTTCACCCAGTAAATGCACATTCACTGTTCTTTTGAAGATCACTTCATCATACACTTCAGGGAAAACAGACGCAGGCAGCGTATTCCACTCCTTCACGGTTCTCATAATAAATGACGATGCAAACGCTTCGTCCGGATGAATAGTATGTAAACCGCGAATGAATGGAGCCCCGTACAACGTCTGGTAGTCCTAAGATGAAACGGAAACGGTGGAATTAGTTATCTTGTGCACATTCTCAAAAGTGTAGCCGATAGAATACTATAGCACAAGAGAACCTACGCCGATGTTCCAGTGTTTGTAGTTTGGCTGCTAACAGTGGTTCGTTACCGACAAGTCTTCGAGGTCTGTGATCGACGGAGTCCAGCAAGGTCAACTGGTATTTAGCAGACCCGTCCCAAAGGTGGCAGCAATACTCCATACACGGACCTAATCTGTGACTAAAGTCTCACAACATGTGTGCAAAATTTAATCATGATCGATTGAGTAGTTAATTCGTGAAAACGTAACAAACAAACTCGCAATCACATTTATGATATTAGTTAAGATAAAAAATTACCCATTTTTAATGTGTATAAGAAACTTAGTACCTGAGGAATATCAAAAGTTTTGTCACGGGAACGAAATCGCGGATAGTTACTAGTTACGAAAAAATAATAAGAACCGTTACCTTATGGTTGCACAGTCACTGATTAGTGTTCGTCTTACAACTAGCTTAGAGTTAGTACGCTATATCTGACAGTGCGACCACATAACTCAGGTGAGACTGACCTTACCCGCTAGAGCAATGTACCTAAAGTGACGCAGTGTGAAAATATATGTATAATAATAAAGTTTTATATGCGGATAAAGACCAGCAACGAAAAAAGTTATATTTAAAAGACGATGTTGCACTGAGAAACGCCTAGTTCATTTCTATATTAAATGTAATAATGAGACATACGTTGCTTTTAAATTTACCACAGGAGTTGATAAAAAGAATATGAAGTAAATTAAATCTGTGATTTTTTTTTAAACAAAATTATATTTAAATGGTTTCGTAAATAATCAACGCAATCTTTAACTGGACTACATAAAACGGTGAAACTTAACAGTTAAAATTACTCTTAATTACTTACTGCCTAGAAATCTTTGTTATGATGTTATATTAAATAAAAAGGAAAATGGAACAAATTAAAATTAAAAATATATAATGCCATATCAAAATTACATTTTTTCTTGGGTAAATGAACTGAAAAGTAAATGATAAAAAAGGCCGCTCTTAAATTACTTACTCTACTTTGAATACCACTTAATATTAAAAACAATACTCTTCACAACTCGCATTTATTATTAACTCTTATTTAACGCGTAATATCTAAAATAGAACGGTTCCGAGAAACGCCACAGGTACGAGACGGGTACACGGGGACCAGACAGCTTGCGAGTACAATCGAGTCGATCGAGTACGTACGCAAACAGACCTCACATCAAGTGGTTACCGAAGCCTCAAGGGGTCCAATCATTACCGGGCCATTTATTCGCCAAATTGCCTCCATCGATAACCGTTCGCGGATCGCATCGCACCGAATAATTTCCATTATTTCCTTTGCCGGTCGACCGTCACCCTTAGATTGCTATGAAGAAGACAACCGGGGGTCTATATTAAGTGTTCTAAAGGCGTCTCAGTTCTATATGTAGTAGTTTAGTGGTTATAAAGCTATAAAGATGATATATTAACTACAACTTAGTTAAACGGAGTTCAATAATTACAATATTAATTACGATTTTCCTATAAACTAAGTCAGATAATTTATATCTTTCGAAGTAAAAGTGCAATTAGTTAGGATTTTAAAGGAAACACATAAGTATTTATCATTATATTAAAAGCAAAAGACATTTTAATGTGGAAACGTTACCAAATTGAATTTTAGTAGTATAATGATGGAAATCAATGCCTAACGTCACACGAAGCGGGCGGAGCGGCGTCGAGATTGGAATAGGCCGCGGGCGATCGGATCAAGTGACAGCATCGAGATCTCGGGTTTAATAGAATTCTTCACTGCACACAATCATTGCCTCTGTTAGCTCTTCGATTGCATTGCAGACGATCGTACCCGTTGGCAAAAATGAACAGCAACCTTCATTACGACAGACGATTTGCAAAAGGGCACGAAAGAAAATTCAAACGGACTAGATTACAAATAAATCACGAAAGACTTGAAACGTATTAAATTAGTAATCAACGAATCCAACGTTTCCAAAGGCTCGTCTTTCCGAAACCGGTCGTCAGCCCTTTGGCGTTCAACCGACCTAGGGCGAAATAAGTCAATAAATCCATCGATCGGCAATACGCCGCACAATTCCAGCTATTAACCGACGAATCGGCTCCGGGCAAGACGAGATAGTGAATTCCACAGCAACGGATGCCACGGCCGGCCTTTGACTCGTGCACTAAAATAGAAATGCAAACAGACAACCATTACCTACGTCAACCATATAATAGTAATGGATGGAGGAGAGCTTTAGATCTTTTTTTAGGAACGCAAAAATGAAGTATCAAGAAATTTCACCAGCAGTATTATTAAAATTATAAATAAAACTTAAGTTTTTTGTGTTTAATAACTTACTTTTTAATAAATTCGCTATAATGCCACTCGCCACTGACGGCCGTAATAAACCTAGGCGCATCGTGAACTCGCTCGTTTCGTGATAGAGACGTCTGAATGTCAACGCACCCGCCGGTCACCTTGAGCCGGCGAGCCATACAAATATGAACGAGGGAATTTTAGCCAATGTCATACGATTTCATCATATAGCATTATTGAAACACATTTGAATAGAAATGTGCTCAGATGTTAGGTTCATTTGGATCACACCTCACTCATATTTGAATTTCCTCAATTACTGAGCAATCTACGAAATATTAATTAATTAATAACTATATTCGACTTTGTTATCATATCACTGATATTCCCCATATCGTTTTCGTATTATTCGCTGACACATAACAAAAATAATATGATATTATATAGAATTTGACTACGTAAGGCATTGAAATATGAATAAGTACGCGAAAAAATATTCAATATATTTTAGTGCAACAATGTTCAACAATTAGTAGACATAAATTATCACAAATATAGTAAAATTTACAATTCTTAAGAATAATAAAGTGGTTCAATAATGAATTATTTACTCGACAAAACTCTGACGTACGTTCTTGTACGATTAAAAAGCATTATGTAAATCAGTTGCCGGGTCCATACAATAACATATGTATAATAGAGAGATGTAGATATGTATGTAGATAGAGACACGTAGTCATTTACACGGTAAATTTTACGTCAATTTACAAAGAGCGAGCGTAAAAACCACAAAATTAAACTAAGGATTCACTTCTTCCTAAACGTTAAATAATATATTATAACGTAAAATTTATGACAATTTATGTAAACTGAAAAAATAATAAAATAAAAAATTTTGCTAATTCAAATATATTTTTTTAGTTTTTTTACAAGCACGCGCTTGACCACGATCTCACCTGACGCGCTTACCTGCTAGACACCTGGTCACCTACTCTTGATAAAAAAAAAAAATTAACATGTCTACCTTATTTATATAAAACTATATCACCTATCTATTACATTAGTACAGAATCACTGTGTTACGCGGGTTTTAATTTAAAAATATTCTATTCATATTTTCGCTCCGTGGTTTCGCTTTTGGGGTAGATTTTATTTAATAACACAAAGAAACATCAATTACTATGACAATAAACGAATCGAAAAAATACTTGACATCATAATATTGCTCTGCATTGAGTAAATGCGCATTGTTTGATGCGAATGAGGCCATCGGTACAGATCGTAAATTATATATGTATATTTATTGAAATTTGTATATAATAAATTTGTAAACTCATTTTTGCTATTATGTTATAATAGTTCGTAGATGCAAAGCAGGTGGTAATGAGGCCGCTTCAGTTCACACAATAGACATCGATGTCAACGCGCCGAAATAGCACCCAAGCCCGTTCAGAACACGGCCGCAAGGTCGCGCCCACTCAACCTATGCCCTCTTTATGAGGCGACGGGATCACAGTACCATTGATAGCCGGTTTGCATATCATGTGATCAGGCTCAAAGATCGCAAGTGCGAAACATTGTGTTGGTCGATGTTTTTATTTACTTAAATTACTCAGTTTTTTTAAAACAACTAAAAAACATACAATATTTTATTTAAAGGCATTGTACATTTTTTACAGTTATTAAAATACTTTTATAAGAAACGAAAAACGTGGTATAATATCTATTGCAAAATTAAACCCAGACACGTACATGAAATCGAGTAAATAAAAACGTGTTAAAAAGTGAAATTTGTAAATTGTGTTTGCAGGAGATCTGAAATTCTGTGTGCATTATTTGTGACATTCAGTTAACAGTAAAATATGCGGGGTGGTATGGTTTTACAACCTGACTGGGTTGCAACCACCTTGTATATGGCGAAAAAGCCCGTAATAGTGATTCGCTTCTGCGGGTCGCGTTTCGGTATCAGCCTGTGCATATCCAGCTTTTTGCAGGCCGGCATGATAGTAGCGACCGGCGAAGGATTGTGTGTCACTCGGTGGTCGCCATTGTTTATGGATTGTACTGAGCTTACCATCAGGCATAGTGCAGTCATTTTGCCATGCTACAATAAAAAAAATAAAAAACTCCAGCCTCTTAACTGTTCACTGTAAAAGATTAACGTATTTTAGATTCCGGGGGTGTACATCGTAAGCAATATACGCAACATACATTTTTAATGTAGTGTACGTCAGAGCGAGTACGACACACATAAACGGAAGGGCATTTACGTAAAAGTTTGCAAGACCATTTAACGCCAAAAAAGTGCATAAGGGGCGAAACTTGGCCTCCACGATCCGTGTCAACAGTTAGCCGACGCAACTAACAACTTGGACGAGGACTGTTAAGCTTCAGTATTTAATTGAGGGATGGCTTCCTACAGAGTTTACTCAACATTCACTGAAGATAAATTGTTAAGTGTAATCTTCTTTTGTATTATGTCCGAAAATCAAAATGTTCAACTTTAGAATAATAGAAACTTTTCATTTTTGCTTCTGAGCAATCAGTAGACAAAAGAACAATTATTGTTATGTAAAATTGACAATAAAGAGAACTTTATATATACTAATTTGAGATAAATTGTAGTTTTTTTTATTATAGCACAATAATACAACACTTTATCTAACGGTAAGCAAGTGTAATATAAAATAATCCATTGGTAATTGTTGCTGTCATGCTGTCACTCAACTCTTTTTAAAATGGCTGGACCGATTTTGATTACATTTTTTGTATACTTCGGTGTGTTTCATAATAAGAAACAGTAAGTGGCGCTGCAATATACATTACAAAAAGCGAAAGTACATTAAAATAAAGTAGTTACATTCGTTTTCGGAGGATGCACAATGTGTGGTGGTATTTCAAGACAACAACATCGTTCATATATTGATTAATTCTATAATAACCTTTAGATATCAAAAGCTTGAACTTATTATATATTGCAGCTGGATATGTATTGCTTAATTGTGTAATGCAACAGACTAAAAGCCTCTCTTACACTTGGTGTATACACGTCATTCAGTCCTTTAAGGAGCTACGTGGAACCCACAGAAAGATGTAGATAACTTATATATAATACAAACTATGTGATAAAATATAACATTAAGTGGAATGAATCGAAGGTCAGATCACATGTGGCTATACAAAACAATTATCGCCACGGTGTGTTGATCTGCCTCAAATGTGATCGCACGTTTATCGCGACGGCTAGGACTTGCCAGCTGTTATAACGTGCACAAGAATTAGCAGAGCAGTAGAATGTTAGGATTCAGTGTTCTACCGGTAGTTGTAACCGATAACGGTGAGACGTCGATGGTAATGAAAATATGAAAATCGATAATAAATTTAAATCTACCTAGTGACTTGCACACAATGTATTATGTATTTACTATACAGGTAATTTAGAATAAAAACTGCTATAAATACAGAAAAGGCTAGCTGATAACCAATATCGGATAAGGACATAGACATTCAGCTATTGGCGGTACTATTTATACTAAACTAGCGGTCCCGGCAGACGTTGTCCTGCCCTGATTATGAAAAAATCCTGGACAAATTAAACACTAAAGCGTTCCTCATGAATCATTCTATGCACTGGTGAAAACCGTATGGAAATCCGTTCGGTAGTTTTAGAGTTTATTGCGAACAGACAGACAGACACGATAGGGGACTTTGTTTTATACTATGTAATGATAATCTACTAAAGGGTATTTTACATAATAATCTAATTGACGATTACAAAAAATAAAATTCAAAAACGTTAAAGTAAAAAACGTAAATCCAAAATTACACGGAAGATTATAAACACAGAAAAAGTTTCGTCTGAAAAATGTTATCAGACTTTTTCATACTTTGCTTTTACTTTTTAGGTTCTAATTTTAATTGCGAACTAGAGTTGTTTAATCAGCCGTAAAACTAAATTAAAACATGGATACTAGTGATATACAGTTCGATAACATTTAGCTACCTGTTTATTTATAGAACACTAACTTGTACTTGCGGTTTCGCTCGCGTTAATGTAAATTTGATCTATTACTCGGTTCGGCTCTGGATGATATGTAAGTATCGTATGCGTAACATAGTGTAGGTATAATTTCATATTTATTACTTGAGTAGTTACGGAGTGAAAGCGTAACAAACAAACAAACTCACATTTGCATATTTTATACTATTAATAAGTATGGGTGTATAATGATCAAAATCATTTAATCTCAACACTTTTGTACGCTTCTAAAGGAAACGAAACTAATACAAATTTCCAATTATGAAAAACGTTATTGTTTCAAATTCTGCCAAAATTGTATTACACAAAAGTGGCAATCCACTATAATATGGCGATACGAGACAGCTGACAAAACTAAACGGAATGACGTCACAATTACCAATAACACGCGCGCCAACACAAGACTCGCATGACAGGCAACGTGCACGAAAATAAATAAATATAAATTAACTTACATTTTTAAAATACGTCAACATAGCTGCAAGGCACTACTAGTTCTTTAGAAAAATTCAATAATGTGAGAATAAAGTAGTCTCGCGTAGCCATAGCACAAAACACGCGTGAACGTGCCGCTAAAACTGATAATTCTTTATATAGATTTGCGAGAAGTGTTCCCCACTTGAGCTAATTAAAAAATAATTACTCATTAGCATCTTTATTTTAGTATATAAATATTATGAATCACTAATGACGAGACGCTTATTATTATTACATATAATGTTGGTTCACTGTATTCTTTATACAAACATTAGTCAACAACAACAAACATTTACGAATTTTGTAGCTTTTTAATTTATGTAGCTTATTATATTTTAAATGCATTTTTATTACATTTATATAAATGTATATTCAATTATGTAGTAAAAAGAGTATCTTTATAGGCTTTTAAGAATGCTTTGACAAGTCTCTGATGGGTCAATTATGATGCAAATAAATGAAAAATTACATATATTTTAAGTTCAAAGTTCAAATCAACACTGATATGTTAACGTGTTTAAAAACTATACTTGAAACTATTTAGCTTGTGATACTGTAACTGTTATTCATTAATAAATGTAACATTATATTGGTATATTCCTTTTCTTAAAAATTATACATTGTGCTATGCGATTGATATCAAAAATATTATCTATTTAAAAGTCAGAGAGTTCTGCCTTAAAGAAGAATGTGACAATCTCTTTACAATTTCCGTTGAGCGTATATATAATATGGTGTCATTTACCCTCACCACATATCACTCACCATAAACATAATATAGTAAAATATGTAGGAATTTCCCAATTACTCAAAACACCGAAGCCAGATCATATAACCTGATTAGCGTCCGATGCACGGGGGTTTGTACGCCGGGTGTTCCGCGCCGCGCCGCGCTGGTGAATCCATCAAATAGATCGACGATGGTGATACCGTCTCGAAATAGTCGTCCGGTACGGTACGCTCGCGTTTCGCATTACGATATTGGCCTCCCTATTAAATGTATATTATACGTATAGACCACGAATTTGTCGCTTCCACGGTGCATTTTCATACATCTATACTTACTATAATAAAGCTGAAGAGTTTGTTTGATTGAACGCGCTAATGTCAGGAACTACTGGTTCGATTTAAAATATTCTTTCAGTGTTAGATAGCTCATTTATCGAGGAAGCCTATAGGCTATATATCATCACGCTAAGACCAATAGGAGCGGATCACCAATGAAGAACGTTTCAAAAACTTTTTTTTTCCTTTTGATACTTTCCGCTGGGTAAACGGTAACTAATTCACGCGGACGAGGTCACAGGCAGAAGCTAGTTGATAATAAACTAACTATGAGGTCCCATTGCATCAGGTGAATCCTAACTAGTATTATAAATGCGAAGGTAAGTTTGTTAGTTACACGTTCACACCTTAACGATACAACCGACCATCATAAAATTTTGCATACACGTTATCACGGTGTACAGAAAA
Organism: Antheraea pernyi; assembly: GCA_015888305.1. Taxonomy (NCBI): domain Eukaryota; kingdom Metazoa; phylum Arthropoda; class Insecta; order Lepidoptera; family Saturniidae; genus Antheraea; species Antheraea pernyi. The sequence goes on along the minus strand of MU158793.1, from coordinate 864,080 downwards.
AGACATAGGGTATTCCACCCATAAAAAATGTACTATTTCCGAGGGATCAGCAAATGTAGTTAATAATACATTTACTCTATCTATTATATTAAAACACTTTAAGGGCCTATCCTGCAGCTAAAAGAAAGTAGTGTGCTTCTACCGTTTTTTTATAATATTGAGTTCTATATTCTTTAGGAATCAGTACAAAACGGTGCACGTAATAGTATTTTTTGGCCAGACACGAGCTTCCTTGCTCAAATTATACTTGATCTCAAAATGAGTTACACGTGCTTCGCTGAAGGGCTGAAAATCGACTTTCATAGACTTAGCGAATTCTTTTTTAATGTCGTTTTTTTGCTTATAATAGCTTTAATTTAATTATAATACTCGTATGTACATTTGAGTGAAGTGAAGTACATTTGGCTTAAAAACTGACGAGTTATCTTTTATTTACGAAAAATTTGTATGACGCCTGATATGAAAAATCAGGATATGTCGGGAATCGCAAAGAAAATCGTAATACTCTGTCATACGATTATAGTGTTAATTATATATGATTTTTCGATTTAATCGATGTTAGTCCATTGTGAGGCGTTAGGCTACATATTTTTTTGACTATTCTCCGATTTTTCTTTTATTTAGATGTGACCCTTTTTCCTCAGGGCGATAGAATAATATAATAGATTTTGGTAAAGTTTTGTATAATGTTAATTCGCTGTTCTTTATATGACATAAACATATCAAATAGAAAAGATATAATCAAAATCAAAATATATAAATAGAAAACTTCGTACTCTATTCAGAAATGTTACAACATGATCGAAGTCGCTGATAAAATCTTAATTACTGGTAATTATTAGAATTGAATCGTTATTGTAGAATTGGCCATAGCGATTATTTAATAGATTATACCTCAACTACTATATTATACATTAGCTTGTGTTATTCTTCCAAATCTTATCTATCTCTGTTAATTATTAAATTTATTATTAAATTATATGAAGTTATAAATGAATTAAAAGTGAAATGAGAAAACGAAATTAGATCTTTGTCGACCTACATTAGGAACAATATACAACAACTCACAAATCTAAATTTAAAAAAATATTATAAATGACAATAATTTATGAAACTACTAGCAGGCCCGGCGGACGTTATCCCGCCCTGATAATAAAAAAAAACTAGACAAATTATATACCTAAATATTCCTCGTGAATTACTCTAGCTACTGGTGAAAACTGCAATCCGTTCAGTACTACAGACAGACACGGTAGGGGACTTTGTTTTATACTATGTAATGATGATGACCGCACTTATATCATCATAACTCCACCAAACCAACATAACAATAATCTACACAAACGAAGTAGACTTGATTGAATTAAGTAGATACACATTTTTAGTAATTAGTATGCATACATAAGCCGCATTGTAAACTAATGTATACGTTGTATACCGGAGAGTCCATTGCAATATTGGACCATCAATCTCCACGCCAAGATAATGGTGTCACGTTGCCGACGTAATAGTTCCTTGACCGGCTGATTGAAATATATACAAACGCAGCGCGGTGCTCGCGAGTCACGTGACAGCCCCGGCCGAAATAAACTAACAGCCGACCTAGTGAATCCGATGCATTCGTCCAAGTAGAATACGTTTTCGCTGTTTACAATGTGTACATTTATTATGTTTCATATTAAATGATATTAGCCCGCATCGCTCGACATTAAAAAAAATGAAGAGGGTCAATCGAATCAAAGAGTAAGTGACTTAGACCCATTTACGAAAAATTCCACATAGAACGGTTATAATCCTATGTCATACATACATTTAGTATGTTCTGACATGACTGAACCTCGAAGAAATTGTATTTTATTTTTATTCTGTCTACAAATATGAAATTGAACACAGGGATTCCATATAAAGATTTTTCGAAAATAGTATGATTCTTGCAATGTTGTTGCTATGTAAGAAAAAATGTTATGAGTTTTCATAAATCATCCTTAAATAATATCAGTTTAATTTCAGCAATAATGCTATACTATAAACAGGGATTCTTGTTTAAAAAAAAATGCAAAACCACTTACGGCAAAAAGGAGTCTTGGCAGCAATGCCGAAAATGTTGTATGTTGTGGTCACTGTTGTAAGTCGTGATGGCCTAATGGTTTGAACGGTGGAATATTATTTCGATGTCCGCAGGTTCGAACCCGGCGGCATGTACCAACGAATTTTTCGGAATTCGCGTACATCTACTAATTTCAATTGGTAACACTATATCGGCTGACGGTGAAGGAAAACATCGTGAGGAAACCTGAACCTGAGAAATGTTCCTTGTGCTACTACTGTATGTGGGAAAAATATAGAACTGTGGATTTCTCAGAGTTTGAAATCGCCAATACGTCGTGGGTTGGCGTGGTGATTACGCCTATACCGTCCTGCGGGAAGAGGCTTATTGCCCTGCATTGGGTCTCTTACAGGCTGATGATGGTCATTATTAATAGGCTCGTTTGTCTCTACAAATCATCAAAATACAGTGTTATCATTTCACCAAGTAGTATAATAAAAAAGAGATTAGTAACATACTGTATGTCGTCAGATTTCTTGTCATAAACGTAGTGACGACAACAACCCCTATTATTTCGACATGACATGAAACTACAACAAACAATCGACTCGATTTCAAATATATTTTCGATAAAACAGAATCCACTATGTTTTGTTATTCCTCAACCTCATTAGTGAATTATGATAATTAGCCATAATAAAAACGAATGGGAAGAAAGGAAAGAGGTTCAAGAGATTTCAGTTCTCCACGTTCCTTATTAAAAACTTTTTTTCAGCTTCAAAGGAAAATATTCGAGTTCATTCAAATCAATGGTCGGGTGAAGGAAACGTTGGATGATTTACAAGTACACGCTTTGTAGTTGGATCTTTAATTAGTTATAAAAGTATTTTCAAAACTAAGCGATGAATGAATATATGCGTTTGATCAAAAGTTCCTACAAAAAAAGAATTAAAAATATTACTTAATACTACATAGTATAAGAAGAGAACTCTTGTATAAATGTAAAAACAACAACAAACAATTTTTTATAATTCTATGCTCAACCAATAGTCTGGGAATCAGGATATTCTTTTGAATACTTAACTACTGGCATGCGGTCCATGACATTTTTTTAAGTGAAATTGAATTTGAAATTTTCATGGGAGGATTTTGAAATTCTGAACCGTAATCTTTTTGTGTGACGAAAAGCGGTGGGGGTAAACACTGTGTCGGGTAGTGTTGAAAACATCGGTTCTTGTCCGATCACTGCGGGAAGCACTTGGATGGTTACCGCCTGGGAACACTGCATGACGTTGGCTTTTTCTTGTATTTTTTTAATTAAAATGTTTCCACATAATATAAAAGTTTCACTGCTATAGTGCACGTTTACGACACATTCTGTTTTAAAACAATATTTTTTTTTTTCAAGTAATAATGTAAAATACTGTATTTTTCATATTATTTTACAAATACTAGTTCGTGCTTCGAAACGACACTTAATTTATGATCATTGAATTGTAACATGGCTTCACACAGAAAAAAATATAAGGATACATTCCCGCATGGATACAATACTACTACTACTCGTAACATAAGAATGTTTACGACTGGTATTACGTTCAAACCTAATAGGATAGCCTAGATGTATAGTTTTATATAGTACACTTCCACACTATGTAGGAGGACATCTCCATAACTAATGATACAATTTTACAAGTTCTTTGACTGAAATTAATATATTGAAGCCGTTTTTGTCATTGTTTTCAAATTTAATAATGTAACTGAATGCGTACGAAGTCACGAGCGATCTCATGTGTTACTACTATATTACCGTTACCGTATAACACTGAAGTTAAAATTCCGGAAGAATGTAATTACAGACGATCAAAAACGTTCTATTAGACTGGCTTCCCGTTTCAGTGTTACCCTAAAGTGTGGGTGAACCCGAGCGGGATCGATACGAGATCGACGTGAATCAAGCGAGTCATCGGGGTCGTCAAACTTCGCCGCTGCTGTGACGTTACCCTAATGACGTTATACCATCGCTAGAATAAAACGATAACAACTTAACAGGAACAGATTATGTTTTTTTACATACTGTATATGATAATAATACGCTTCCGTGCAGTTAGGAAAACTGTACATACAATGTACCAATCTTTTTTTAATAGCATTTAAAAAAAAATAGTGTCGTTGATTAGTAAAACCGCACGTAGGTTACAATGTACATTCGTTTACAACTATAACAATCTGAATCAAACAGCTGTTCCTAAAACCTGTTGCCTAAAGCTTGCATCACACCAGTACCCACCCTATGAATCGGCGCGCGATTACAAACGCCGAGAAATTCATAGTGCTATATTTTTCGCACCAATGGTGAGGTATAAGAGTTCGGATTTCCTCCTGATGCTTTCCTTCATCGGGTAACTGATAGTGTTATTCTTTTTAATAATTAATGCCGCCATAATATCAATCAAGAAACCACTCAACAAATACACAATTTTTAACATTTTATTTCACTCGATCATTACGACAAACACATATAGGATAATTTATAATAAGATATACCTAATTATTAATCGTGGAATGCAAGAAATGCTTACAAATACAAATAGTCATATATTAATTATAAAGGTGTGATTTGTATTATTGTTTGAACAACACACATCAAAACGTATTTAATGTAGAGTAAACATCTGAAACTTACGTGTTTGTTTTTAATTCTCGCTTGTTACTATCCCCGCGCTGTCGGAACAGATCGCATAAATGTAATCCGTGTAGTTAGCAATAACTCACTATAAACATTCGGTTGAAAATGTTTAACATCACACTAAATTGCGATAGACGCAGCTGTTTGTGCCCCATTACAACGTTCATACGTATAATATAAGAGACGAAAGCTTTTGTACTAACCTCTGCAATATATTCCATTAAAATGTTCATAGCTCTAATTTTGTTTACATATTACTCGATACATATTTATGCAATAAAATACATACAGCATGCATATTTTAGCTGCTATAAATAACGTTATTAAAAATTTAATTTGATACTCTTTGATTGAATATCGGACTGAATTGTAAAAAACGAGTCTTACTCATGGATTATTTTGAAAGATATACACGGCTACTTGAACAACGAATCTTTTGCCATCAGTAAAACGTAAACAAACTTAATTGGTATAACATATTGTACATAAACACGTGCCGCTATAAATAGAAAAGTTACATTTCATTGAAACGTTCGATTATCGGTCGGGCTCTCTGCATGTGGTCGGCAGCTTACGCGCACCCTACAACAACACCCTATCTTATATGAATCGTCTCGTCAATTTATCACTCCAGATTTATGTAGGCAACGACGCGCCCGCATCCATTGTACACACAATTTTACATTGTATCTATTATATTTAATTCTATACGATTTGTGGTTCAAACGAAACTCTTGGCGATGAGACCTTGCAAGGTAAATTAAGCATTTAAATGTACAGAGTAGGTACAGTTGTGTGAAAAACACGTTACTTGGAGGAATGTTTTTAGTTCCGAGAATACTATTGTAAAAAACAGCTGCATCTAATCTATATAATAAATTATGTATAATATATAATAATAAAACTGTATATAGGTCAAATCTGTACATTAAATTTATTTTTTTAATTATAATCGAGACAGACTTTGTTATCGATATAGAAGCCAATAATAATCCTTTTACAATTTTCAATTTTTGTCAGTCTATCTGTCCCTGTGAAGACGTATCACTCTGAAAGTACTGATCCAATTTTGACGAAATTTATACAGTGATAACTAATATTACAAGGTTACATCTAGGATACTTTTTGTCCCATAAAACGCAAGGTGTTCTCCAGGATAACGGACGAAAATCAAAGATATGTAGTTAATAAAATTCTTGACGGTGAAGCTGTAAAGACCTCCAAAAGGCCAATAGCGTAGTCAGTTCGAGAAAAATAAAAAAATTTAGTAAATTTTCTTTTTTTTATTTATAGCAGGCAGATTAGCTAAAATAAAACTCTCTATGCTACCAAAAAAAATATAACAAAAAAATGATCGTTGGCTTCCGAACCGACTCCTTCGTCGGCCCGTATAATATCTAGTACATTGTAACTAAGCTACGGATACATCACATTTAAGTTTGTAATTATCAACCACATATTATGAAAAATATGTATAAACGAAACTGTCACTTATATGTTGTTACATTTATTTTATTGTATAAAAAATGTTTGCTAAACAAAGGTGACAAGATTTTTTCCTAAAACTTAAACCTAGATAATAGTTACATTGCATTGTAGAAGATGAATCTCAATTAAAGTTCCGTCAGTACGTGTGTTGTTTCGATATCTGATAAAATTTGTTTTCTAAATATTGTTGAGCCTTGAAGTAGTTGGGTTCAGGTTTGTAAATCTACGATTAAAAGAATTGGTTGAGGTGCTTACGGTTACCATACTATGTTATATTTATACTAATATTATAAAGAGAGGTAAAGTTTTGTTTTCGGAGAATTGGATCAGTAGTAGTTTTGGGATGTAAGGGATGTCAAATAACACCTAAGACTTGAGACATCCAAGCCAACCTCACCTGCACGTGGTGCACCCTGCTGAATAACGAACGACGCAATGGCGATAGCGGGGTGGTAGGGTTTTACAGCCTGATTGGGTCGCAACCACCATGTATATGGCGGGAAAAGCCCGTCATAGTCCGCCCGGCGACCGGTGATGGATAGTGGGTCACTCGGTGGTCGCCATTGTTTTTGGATTGTACTGTGCTTACCATTAGGTACAGTGCAGACATTTTGCCGTGCTACTATAAAAAAAAACCAATCCGATTTTGAAAATTATTTCACTGTTAGAAAGGTATATTATCCCAATTTCAATATCTCAGTCAAAAATATGGTTTATGTCAAAAGTAAAATAAATTTGATAAGATTAAATTTGGATGCAGATTTCACGTATACTTTACAAATTCTTATAAAACAAACAACTAAATCAAAATGGAAATTTAATATAGATAAAGTTTTTACAGTATATTATGTGATGTAGTTACAAGGGGTACTGGGAAACATTTATCAGCAATATTTGTAGGTTACTTCATCTTAATTGGACCCGGTAGGTATTGCTGCGAACGGATTCTAGGTTGATTTTAAAACATTTCTCACATACCAACTGGTTATATGTTTGAGTGAGTCCCTGGATAGTTTGGATTCACAATTGGGAGTGCTAGATGTCGCTGCAATCGTGTTTTAGGTTTGTTAATATTATTCGCGTTTAAAAATAAAGTTGAAACCGGTAATAATCGATTTGGTGCAGACTAATTTGTACGGGTGAACTAGTTCGCTAATATTCTTCTTTTGTTGTCTCAGGACAAGGTTTGTACGACAGAAAATGTTTGGAAAATCGTACAAAAGATTTAAAACAATAGGGTAAAAAGGAGCTCCATTTAAAAAAGTGCGTAATTGAGAAGACACTAGAGAGATTTCCATAAATATTGACAGAATAGACGTTAATGGCATTTTATTGCCTTACACCGTCGTACTGTAAAAGGAAAAGTTACTCCCATTTTCTTTGTTAGTACCTCTTCACGTGCGAAGCCGGGGCAGACAGTAAGAATTATTTTTATAATACGTGTCATGGACTATATACATTGGCTATTTAATTAAAGTTAATGTATAATTTATACAGTTTTTATATATACTCTCAATCCGTTTTATTTTAATTCTCCAAATGATTAAATTTTCTCAAACGTCAATTACTATTTGCAATGTGATACATAAAGATTGGGTTTTTACTCTTTACAACCAAAATATTCAATACTATGAATTAGATAATACTTAACTTGCAATCATTGTTGTTAAATATGTTATCTTAATTTGAATAATATGAAATTATTTGAAACTCTGTCATTTCTATTTGTATACAAACAAAAAACGTTATAATCAAACTTTACTACGGATTCAATAACAAACAATATAAATTAAGTAAACAAACAGATATTTCAAAACAACATTACCTAACATTTTATCAACGAATAAAACCTTGACACAGATAATAAGTTAAATAATTATGTTACCTAATTTTATATTTAGAACACAATTCTAAATCTATAATAGCCGATCTATATATATATATATATATATATATATATATAGAAATAATAATAAAAAACACATGAGAAACAATTTTTTTTCCCTTATTAAACTGAAATAGTTTAGAATATTATCTGATACGAAATATATATAAGGGTTGTTGAGGTATGTATGCTTGGTACACATATATGTTTCAACAACTCATATATATATGAATAGTTAGCTTGGCTTAGGTTAGCTTACATAGGTCGCGAATTGCATGTATCAGGCAACAGCCAAAGCAGAGGTGTGCCGCGCACCCTTGAGCTAGTTGTCAAAATAAAATCGGCTGAGTGCCTTAAGCGCTCGCCTTAGTAGTCCGGTGAAGCTGTTAAAACCTCGTTTGGTCAATAGCGTAGTCAGTTCGAAAAAAAAAAAACACGAGAAACAATCACAGACAGTTTTAATAAGTTTGTTCTTAATAAAAGAAACATTTCTCATGACGCACGCAACCAGACAAACCCATTTGCCCCTGGCAAGTATAATGCATAAAGAAGTAATATACTTTAATTAACAAAATCTTTCATGTTGTTTTATTTACAACGAAAACTTCGTCCCGAGCCCTTTGTAGGGTATGTTTATGTACATTTTTGGACAATTACCGTGTTATTACAAAAAAGTTACATACGTGATGAATACGTGCTTTAAAAAAGTTTGATTACAAAAGAGTATCTTACCCTCGTTTACAGACGGACATCATTTAAATGTAAATATTCTCTAACACCTGTCTAAGTTGACAGTTATTATTTTATTATTGTGATTTATTGTATTTCTATTTGCCGGCGAAAGACGTTTCGTAATAAATTATGAATTTCCTGGGTATCATTGATTTGGAAGAAATAAATAAGTTACACAATTTTAGAGATTCACAAGTAAATCATAACTACTACTACTTTTTTTTTTCGTAGCACGGCAATGTGACTGTAGTGTGCCTGATGATGAGCACAGTATAATCTAAAAACAATGGCGACTACCGAGAGGCACGCTATCCCTCACCGGTCGCCCCTGTCATGCCGGCCTGCATAAATGTCTCTTGACGTTACGCTTGAAGGACCCCATATTATAGGAAGGAGGGAAACACACTGGCCGAGAGATTGTTCCACAGCTTCACGGTACGCGACGGCAGAGATAAGAAGTTGCGAACTTTTCAGTTCGTGGCCAGATAGGATTTACCGTAAAACTATATGGCACTATTGAAATTTGTTAATGTATTTGACAATTTATTAATCTGACATTATACTGTTATTCCACCTCACGCACTTTCACGTAACATATTAATCTTATAAATTGCTTATATTAACAATTACACCATTTTGTTTTAACTGATATGTCACAAGAATGATAACGTTTTTGAATGATAAGATTGAATTGAACGAATGCTATTCAGAGTTGCTAGAATAAAAACTTACACCAGATGTTTAGCTAGAGACCGCTTAGACACGCTTTTATAATAAAGCACATAGTTCAAATATGTGTTCCACTAGGTTTTAAATTTTAGGCACCGCTTAGCAAAGTTCGTGTTAAACCCGTGTTCGTTTTGTTTTTGTAATAAGACCGTTACGGGGTTATTACAAAATAGTTAAATACGTATTGAACCCTGGCTTTAAAAAGGTCTCCTATTAAATGCACCGCGGTCGCTGATTGTTCGCCATCTTGCTCTTTTGTCTCGCTTTGGTTACGTTAGGTTAGACTTGTGAAAAAGGATAAGGCGAACTTACCTCGGGCGAGCGCGGTGCATCTATTAGGACAAGTTTTTAAACCAAGTATTTAATACGTATTTAACTTTTTTGTAATAACACGGATAATGTTTCACTTAAGAGAGCTTCGAACTTGCGTGCAAAAATGTATTATTAAAATTAATTAAACAATTTGGTTAAGTACTCCGCCTTTGTTCCTTCGCATATACAACGCTCAAAGTGTTTAAAATATAATAGTAAAACATACGAGCTTAAAAGAATAATAATTTATTTCATTACAGAAGAGTGTTATTATTATCCATATATTTCCAAGCAAATAACATTCTAACACCGAAGAAATTTACTACCACGCTAAAACTTTTACAACGTATTTCTTCTTTACGTAATCTGGATTACTAGATAAGTTTTAAAGTGAAAATAAATAATGGAACAATAATAGACAGTGGAAATAGAACTCGAGAATTCCTAGACGTAAATATTAGATGCAGGAATACTTTTAGTGCGACACCATTATAAAAGATAATGATGAAACACTGGTCCAGGAATAGTCTTGCACCGGTCCGTCGGGTTTACCACAGTCGCAATGCAATCTATTTATAAACTTTGCTTCGTATTCAAACAGCTGGATAGTTTATGAAATGGGTAAACCGGCGTGACGTTGACCTTTAATTTTAAAAGATACAATTCGTTACAACTATCCTTTGATAATGCACATGAGTTTATATGTGATACAGGCTTATAAATACACCGTAGATTAAAAAAATAACACAAAATACGGATGAATTTTATTAACGCAGCATAGAAACACATAGTTATTTTAGAAACAATTTATAATCGTCCCTTCGTCGCCCACGCATCATTTAGCGAGCAGACGACAACGTTGCATTCTAGGCCGATTGGGTAACAACAGTGGACGAAACCTGCTATCGAAGTGCAAACTCCGATGCGAATTTGCAACTGCTGCTATTTTTAAAACAGAACTGACAGTATTTTTATTTTTGCTTTACTCTTTCTATGCTACAAATTATGTGAGTAAATGAATCACAAATTTTAACTAAAGCGTTGGACACGTGAAACTTTCGATTGGAACGGTCGTCGCAGTAATAAAAACGTCAGCGGAAAAAAATACCGTGAGAAACTTAGAAACGTAATGCTTTCCGTTTGGCTTCCAATATACATATAAACAATGGCAACATAAATTCTTTGAAATATCTAGTCGTCCAAAGAGCCGTTAAAACGAGATCGTGCCTAGAGCGAAAGTTGCACCGGCTTCGAATCAGATGCAGACGAGAGAAATTCACGACGAAGGTACACTTCGTTACAAGACCGTTCCCGTAACGATCGCGAACGGGCGACAATTAGCACTTGCTGCGAATGTCACGCAACCGTCACCGTTGTCGTGCTGATGATATCTCCGCGCCCGATATGATGTTTTTTTTAAAGATCTTGCATTCATATTTTTGATGTGACACATTTAAATAGCGCGGTTAAGGGTTAATCGATGGGACATGCTTATTGGCAACGCATTCCATTTATTTTTAAATTACATCTGTCCCACTCATTTTACCTACGGCATTTTTGACTTTAAATGTTTTTTTTACTATTTTTATGTTACCAGCAAAATCTCTTTGTAACGCCATCAACATTCGTATACAGTATACACTCACAGTCACTGAATGTTTTGACCGGTTATAAACCCAATTAGCTAACTTTAATTACCATAATGGAATAGTCCTCTATTAAATATACTTTTTTTAAATGTATTAATAAGCTTTAGTTTACTACGTACGTAGGTAATAGTTTTTTTGATTTAAGAAATTATTATAAATATGGTTTTATAAGTTTATTGATTTAAGTACCTTAGAATAATAATCGGTTCCAATGTTTCACATCACTCAAGAGTCCCGCAACCACTGATTTAATTATTTTTTCTATTAAGAGATGTCTTTGTGTCAAGATAAAAATATATATTTAAAAAATCTAAATATAAAACAATAAAGATTAGCTCTGTCTTTGTATTTGTACTTGTTTTTCAATACAATTCAATAAATTCGTGTTTCAATACTCTTATATTACGCCTTTCATAACAATAGCTTTATACTCTATTCTCATCTTTTCAAAGTAAAACTACTATGAAACCAACATCAAAAACTTATAATTAGATTTAAAACTAAATATATTCTTCACCTTTAGTAAAAGTTTCAACGTTCATCCGAGTACCGTTCGCATCAGTAAAAGATTTCTCTACCTACATATATAAAAGTTTATATTTTTATGGCGCGTAGCAACGCACGTGTTAAATAAGAGAACGTACCGAAATAACTCCGGCTATGAATTCCGTCGAAATGGCTGTAGAGGCGAATTGTCTTGTGACAAGCACTCAGCTATTTCTGTCTGTCTATATCCCGTTTCGGACCATTAACATACAACAAACCCGAGTACGAAAACACTAAATATAAATAAAGATTCAAGGGTGGGGATGTTTTCGGGACGTCTCATCAGTTTTTAGGGTCCAATAAAGAGAAAAATAAATAAGATTACCGACGGAGGCCATCCTACGCTTTGATATCTCTAAAACGAGTATTGAATTTGAAGGATTTACATTTATCGTATCTAATAATAATAATAAATGTAGTGCTTAATTTTTATTCGATATTACAATTTTTTTTTTCATTATAAAATCTCGATTATTTTCTAAAGTAACTTGATGTCTTGTAAAGCGTCAGTATGTTGACAAGATGCATATTTGAGAAAGCCAAGCAGTAGACCATCTCAGGTGAAATATAATATCGAAACCCAGGACGAAAAAAGGTACAACCGCTAGTTACCTGTAAACTTTGGTACAAAGATGTTTAACCCAATGAAAACCTATTATTTGTGAAGTGTAATGATTATTGTTCCATAACACGTTATACCGCTTTATTCCCTGGGAATGTATTTTGAGCTACATGCTATATGTAAGTATAATTAACATTTATTTGACTTTTTTTATTGACTAACGCTGTAGGCTTGAGACAGACAGGGCTTTAGAGCTTCACCGGGCTTTGTTAGATGTTGGTACTATTTAATAGACGTTTTTTATAAATTTCATAGCCTTTCACTATCTTAAAATTTGTTATGGAAATATCACCGTAGTATCTTAAAAACAAGTAAATATATAATAATAATAGTAAACGGCAAATAAGTACGTAGAGTTAAAATAAAAAAAATCAGGGAAAAGGGATAGAACACGTTTATAAAACACTTAAAAAAATGTAATAACAATACCAAAATATCCATTGTTACTTAAATATAATGGATCCAAGATACGCGGGAACCATTTCTCACTATTTATTTAGTATGCAATTAATTTATTACGTTTACCGATTTATTCGTCGTAAGTAGCGGACACAATCAAAACATGTGGCAATTATTTATTAATATTTTTCGTCGTTAACATACTTAAACTCCACATTATACAAAATTCATGAAACCTACGGAAGTCACTTTATTGTTTTTATTTGGTTTAACGATTGCGGATGATGATTGTACATCTCGAAAAGTTTGCAGGACAACCCAGTTTATTTTCAACTTACCGGTCGCGCGACTCTTCGCAGCGATACACTGTCTATTTATATAATTCGAAACGTTTACATTGTAGCATAATTTTACGAAGGTTAATTTTACACAATCGATCTATTTTTGCCATCGTTTTATTTTCCACAAGCATAGTAATTTACAGATATTGATTAATTTGTTGCAATTGCCTATTTGTAAATACCGTTAGGTAACAAACACAAAATTTAGTGTGCAGGTGAAACCGAAAAACATGCATAACAAGAAAAATTATGTAGTGTCATAAGTGGTAGAGCCACGCTGTAACTACTACTGGTTTCAGCGTGAATGGGTCGGCTCGCCCGGGGCACTACCACCCGACCCACAGAAACACCCACGTGAAGTATTAGGCTGAGTTGCACCAGTCAATGTTAACGTTAAAAATTCGGTTAAAGTTATTGTTAAGCAAAAAACGGGTTGCACCAGTTGACAATGGTTAAAATGACGTCACGATTTAACGTTAACTATTACGGCTCGATGTTGGCCGGTTAACGTTATTGTTATTGTCAATTTTTGAATCGGTTGTCAAGTTCAATAGTAAAATCTTTAAAATATTATGTCGTTGCTGAGAGACATCCTGTGGGAAACTGAAAATAGTTCTTTCGATGACGAAACTAGTATATTTGTAGATAATTTGCGTCTTAGGAAGAAAAAAGTTTTTGATTGGTTTGCAAAATAAGACGAAGAATAATTCTTCAACAGATTTCAGGTTTCTAAAAAATTAGCAAACGCATTTTTTAGAATTGGCTTTGTACTTAGAGCATTTCTTAAAACAGCTGACTATGAAGTATGAACTATTGCTGTTTACACGTCATTAAAATTCAATATGCAATCTTCAATATATATCATTTAAGGACCTCAAAATATAATATATAATAAAATATATGATATACTTGTGTTACTTTTCTTTGAATTATCCGTATATATATAAATATATCAATACTTAAATATCTAATATACAACTTCACGGAAACAGATGCAAAGTAAATAACAAAGGAAAGTAATTACAACGCATTGAGTTTCGGTCGCAATGAACATCTGGTTACAGATATAACAAAGTCTTGCCAAGTAAAAAATGTTACCCTCTTTGATTTTTGGGACTAATTGCATTGTTTACGCAGTAACCCGAATAACTTTAACAATTACAAAGCGTTTGATGGTGCAACTGGTTTTGGTAAATGTTAATGTTAGTGGCTCTTGTCATTGTTATAGTTAACTTTAACGGTTACAATAACCGACATTTCGGTGCAACTCAGCCTTAGTGTTTGCATTGTTGCCTTTCGTTCGGTCAGTGAGAGCGCCGGAAACCCCAACCCCTCCCCCACCGCCAAACGCAGGCTAACAACGCACTTGCGACTCCCCTGATGTTCCAAGTATCTATGGACGGTGGTGTTCACTTAACATCATGTGACCCACGTAGTCGTTAGCCTCCTATGATATAAACAAATACGTCCTCGCAACGACGTTGAAATCTTAGCGATTGTGGAAACATCAACAAATGACAATCAATGTTTGGTATCCTAACTTTCTTTCCTATTCCTAAATAATATCTAGATATTAATATTATAAAGCAAAGGAGTTTGTTTGTTTGAACGCGCTAATCTCAGAAACTACTGGTACGATTTGAAAAATTCTGTCAGTGTTAAATAGCTCATTTATCGAGGAAGGCTATATATCATCACGCTAAGACCAATAGGAGCGCAGCACCAATGAGGACCGTTTCAAAATCGGGAATCACCAGAAAATCATAAAGCATATTTTCTAATAACAGTAACAGTAGTCTTTGTTTCATTAAAATCGGTTCGGCCTATCAAAAGCCATTGTAATATTAATGACGACGCGACTTAAGTATGAGAAAAAACCTAGTTGGTAATAACTTAATACATTGTCCACTCCTTCAAATTTCAATAGACATGAAATCTATATTTGAAGATTATCCGACTGCAATACAAGAATCTATTTTCGGTTAAAAATAATATACGGATGTTCTTGTCGCTTATCGACGTTCTTATTAATTACATGTCCAAAAGCGTACGAAATACATAGTAAAATTTGTGCATATACATAATTCCAAGATGTTCCCACCAAGCTCGAAGCGACTCGCCAATGTTCTCCATGTATCGCTTCCTTTCTAAGAGGGCTGCTCCTTTCGCCGAGGATTTTTATAAACCGGATACAATGTCATGCCCGGGGCGTGCGATCCCGGGTCACTTTGGAGACTTTATTCAAGACATTTTTACGGGCAGCGCGCTCTCCGGCATCGATGCATTAATTTTATAAATGCATTTTTCATGGAGAGTTGTTCTTTGATCGTGTATGCGAGAAGCTTTATCATGTGACCATGCGTAAATAATGTAAATTCTATATGTAACATACAAAAAGTACAATTTATATTATACTTGCTAAAAAGGAAGTTCAAGTTTCCGGTTTACATTATACCACTAAAATCGCTCGCGACTTTGTCTGCTTTAAACTTAAAAAAACGTAATCATAATAATGTATAGCCTAGCGCCACCTGGTGGTAGGTTATAGTAAAATTGATTGCAGTCAAAACTTCATTAAAAATACGTGTATTCATGGTGACAGATCATTTATCCTAACTTATCGCAAAAGTGGGTTTGTTTGTTACACTGTCACGCCTTTAACGATTCAAGTGATCATCCTGCAATTTTATTTAAATTGCATACACGATGTCGAGAGATACCGAAAAGGACATACAAATCTACACAAACTCGAGGGAAGCCGCGAGCAAAAGCTAGTTAACAACGAACATCGTATTTTATTCGCCTTCAGTTAGTAACAATCGTTACGATATTCAAGCATAGGTTGTATTACAAAAGACACGAACGTGTAAACGAAACAAATAGATTTTCCCGCTCCTGTTGTTACCACCACGTATTATAAAAACAAAGTCCTCCGTCGCATCTTTCGGTCTGTTAGCGATAAATTCAAAAACTTGCAGATTTGGGATTCCATTCTCTATTCATTAATAGATAGAGTGATTCATGAGGAATGTATATGTATAATTTGTCCAGAGTTTTTGTAAATCACTTTTTAATTTATTTATTTAGGAGCTTTTTTTGAATATATCAGCTCCATAGTAAACTTAACTTAATTTACACGCTGAATATCTTAAATAAAACACATTATTAAAACTAATATAAACTACTAGAGCATCATTAATGACGACTCAACATCTTAAATAAATTTAGTGCTTCAATACGTTGTTGTTGCAAGTGACATAAAATGTCGAGCCGCCTGGGAGCTTTCGTCGAAAACGCTGCCGCCTTATATCCCTTTGAGATATAACAAAACAATTGAGATAATAAACGACGTGGACAAAGTCGCGGAAATCAGCTAGGTGTGGTATATTTAAAATCGAAAAAGTAAGATGTCATATTTTTTCCCCGGTGCGTTTTATTCTACACATTGCAAAAAGGGGCGTTCTTTTTTACAATCCCCTCACCTCCATTTATATCTCGTTATTTATTTGCAGCGGTAAACCTGATGAATCTTCCAATGAACAGTGGGAATGTTCTCGGGTGCCGAGGTACGTAGGCCGCGTACCGGGCCGTGGTCACAGGCGCGTTTATTGCTCGCTTTATTGGAAAACGCGCTTCCGCGTTCCTCGGTATGGAAATACCGTTACCTATTTGCATAATGGAACGACAGAAACCTAATAGCAAATGGAAACAATATCATCTTATTATTGCAATAGCAAAACAAAAAATAGTTTAATATCTCGCGAGACCTTTAATTACTTACACATGAATTTCCTGTAATTTTAGCACTTTATGTTAATAACATTGATTTTTAAATTGTATGTATATGATATTGTTATTTCCTCACGCAAATTTTCATACTTGTACTTTTCTTAAGGACGCTTTTTCTCTGTTTTACGCTTTATCCTTCTTTATCCAACTATGCTTCAATGTAAGAAGAATAAGGAATAATTAGTTTTCGTAAACTGATGGTTTGAATAAAGAATGATTTCGCTTTTTTTAAATTAACTTATTATACAGTACTAATTTGATATCTATAACCATACGTTTTTACAAAGTTTTTTTTATAAAATACACGAACTATATCCCATTTAGGGCGAATATCATCATCTATTATATACCTAAGTATATATTAATATAGTACCCGAGAGTACTTTGTTAAGATAAGAAGAATATCTATTTATAGTGAACATTGTAATGCTACACATTAAACTATATCACTAATATTGTATCAGAAATAATACCGTTTTGATAATATTCAATGAGATCAAGAACGTATTGTATGTTATACAAGGAAATTTTCGTTCTCCTATTTTGGTATTATAACAAATTTCCAGGCAGCGGTCGTGGTACACGAGACGCATGAATAAATGAATAATGGCGCTCGAACGGAACAGGTTCGCGGCCGCGGCATACCAATTTGTTCTCGAGATGCTAATAATGTGACTGTCGCATTTATCAGCAACGTGCCTCGTCACAACTTTTTTTTTCCTCCTTGGCAGAGGGTGCGTCGAGTTTGACACCTTCCTAAGAATTAATTGACTTTTTTGGCAACCAATTTTCAAGGTTACTATTGTCATTATTCAGAAAGTCATAATATTATCCAATAATAATAGTGTCCTGTGATAATTTCATTGTTCTAATAAAATGGTTGCCATCTCAATAGAATTTTAAATGTAGTTTTTGTAGCGTCTTAGAATTCATGCTGCGTGTTATTATTTTCCATCGACTTCACTTGTGCAGAATAACCGAACCATATTACGTAAAATACCACCAATAATTATGCATAAAATACTAACATCCAGCTAAAAGCTCCAGTAATTAACTATTACCCCTTAAATAAATATTCGAGAGCCGTAATATACACAAGTATCTAAATTTTATTTTAAGCTGCTAAGTTTTCTTTATCATCCAATAAGCGGATCTAGGGAGAAGACCGGCACGCGGTCCCGGCGCTTTGTATTCCATTAGGTGTCGCTGTGGCGCGCAATTTGCAAATAAAAACAACTTATTGAAATTCCTTCCTATTTCCGCTAGGCTAGCGCACAGTTTTAAAGAAGAATCTACCAGTTTGATGATTATGAGATGACTCCGCGCTCACAAAACATGTTCATTTCGGATGCAAACGAACGATGCACTTGATTGTATTGGCGTTTATAACAAAACACACAGTAACGAAAATAATAACTACTTATGAGTTAAGACTTTTTAGACGTTTGACAGGAAACAGAATTCAGAAATCAACAAACAAGGAAAACTTTTAATTCCCATACGTGGAATTACAAACATTTATTATATGAGGAAAGGTAAAGCGAAAAAGTTCTTCACATACAAAACAAAAACAATACCAACCACATCAAAGGAAATTATTAGGTATATCGTACCGACCTCATAATTCGTAAGCCAAAGTATAATAAGGGTAGATGAACTAAGAACAAATAATAATTTAAAAGTTGGAAAAAGATCGCCAAGGCCCGGTCGGGTCACGTGAAGTATTTTGCATAAATTATATCGTTGCAGCGGGGGCGAGGTTGGTTTTCTGAAAAATAAACAGCGTAAAATAAGCCTCCGTGCTCGAATGCAAATAATCACCATTATATGTTAATGTAATGTGCGTATGTTATGTAGACTCCTCCGCCTACCTATTTGTGTTATCCGTGTAACAGTGTTTCCCGAATACGCATTCCATAAATAGCAAGCAAACTTCCTCAAACTAATCATAATGATGAATATTTACCGGACGATGCGAAGTAGACGTCTGTTAAGCTTCTCGATGAACTTATGAGAGAGGTCAAGTTAAAAATAAAAATTATTATATTACGAAACAAAATCCACTATAATAGGTGTTCGTATTCGAGCAGAGAGTGAACTGGATTGATATAAAAACGATAAAACCTGCTACTCGTAAATTAAACCCTCTCGAAGTAGTCGCGGCGAAATTAGTAGTCGTCTAGACGGAGGCAAAATGACCGCAGTCCGACCTAACATTTCAGCGATCACTTTGATATAGTGCCCGTGCGGTCAAACGAACGCAACCGTCGGCCCTAAGGGTCATTATAAACAAATCTATTCACGATAAATAAATAATGCTACACGTCTACGTCGCCGAATCGTTTATAGGTTTACAAAACACAGGACACGAGGCCGTAGTAATTAAAACATTATCATCATTGAAAAGTGAACGACTCTACGTCCGTTCGAGGAAAGCCTCTCCCTTTATCGGTTATTTTTATTTCCCTAACTGGATGGGTATTCGACTCTCGGATCGGTGTATAATGTATTGCAACGCGATGAAGTGGCCACATTAGCCTGAACAGTTCCGAGGGTAGAGCACAGGGCGTGGAATACAATTACCCTAAATATAACCCCTCACTCCCAACCTCCTCTATAAAACGAAAGCGATTATACCGTTACACGTTAAACATCGAGACATCGGGAACATTCAAAACCCCGTAGCAACAACGTACGTACATGCGGCGCGCCGCGTCGTGCCCGAGGATGCCTTGTCGGCGCTCGTAAAACAGTTATAATAGGCGCACTGCGGAAACATAGCTTTATGGAGGTCCCTGAAACACATAACATGCGCACTGAATCGATTATCGTATAGTTTTATTCTGGTTTTTGAGACGGGTCATGAAATAAAAGAAATATTTTATGATCCATAAAAACGCGAGTACGAGTCGACATTAGAAGAATTGATCAGATATTCTGGCGTCGTGAACATCGTAGTTAAAATACGATGTCTAAACGATACAAGTGGGAATATAAAATTTGGGTTACAGCTGATGTATCATCTATCATATAGTTTTTTAAGTTATTATTTGGTTAAAACAATAGCCACGAGCGTAGTCAGATCGATAATAATTAAGTACAGTTTTATATCTATTGTTCAACACGAGCACTACTAAAGTTTCGGAAAGCCGTAAAGTTATCTGTCAACGACAAGTTTCACTAGCTCAGTTTTATGTGTTTTAGTTGCCGCTCCGACAATGAGCGATGGTTGATATATTTAACGTCTTCTCATTATATTTTATGACAGTTAAATAGGTTATTGTGAAGTTGCAGTTTTGATATAAAGCTTTAACCTCGATTAGTTAACGTTCCGTTTGTAAAGCACGAGAAATATCTCAACCCAATGTGAGTCCGCCAGCTGACCGATAGAAATCCGTTACTCGTGATTTAGGTCAAATGTTTGTGGTAAAAAGTGCAGACGATGATTCGGCAAATCACGATTCACGTGCTCCGAACATCGCAGATGAGGCGAGACGCAAGAAAACTGCATCGAGCGATCGAAGTGTCGCAAAAAATATCAATTTGCGTTGAAATGATTCAGTCATTAGCGAGTGGAGGAGGATAAGTGAAATATAAAGCGGTAATTTCTTTTAGGATTACCTACGTCGCGGGGAAATGTATAACAAGGTTGATGTCATGAAAACATTTTAACTGAATTATACTTACTACATGACACTTACTCTTAATGCGGTACGATGATCAATAACATAAAGGTTCGGTATATATTTCAATAATTGAATTGAATTTGTTTGTTTAATAAAAAGTACAATGGACCCGATTAAGTTGGCTTAAAACATCAACTGTCACTTTTAAAACGCGTGCGCGACGCAACGGCAGTGATGAATGCCAGTAATAAATCAACAAACGGAAATAAAAATGACGCATACGCACAGATATGTGTTTTAAATAAAATTATATCGTTGCTCGATTGAAGACCTACTTTTATAGTAACACCTTTGAAATTAAGAGTAAACGGATATATGACGGACGTGTAATTCGTATGTTCGACAAGCGTTCAAGATGTATTGATGATAAGAATAACGAATGGCGGAGGTCGTTGACGTGGCGTCTTCTTTATCTGTCGGTGATTCGCGCGTGTCCGCGGTGTCATAGCAGGTCTTGAACGATCAGAAGGGAGCAGGGGAAGTCGCGTGTGCATAATGTAGAAGCGAGTGGCGGCGCGGCGCCGGCGTCAACGACCCGCGCGAGTCAAGGACGCGCCCGCACCCGCTACCCGCGCGCTCTCAACCGCTAGGTCGCTAGGTGACAACCCGTCGCGGACACGATATACACGATGTCATCCAAACATGAATGACTTTAATAGGTGAACGATAGATATCAGCAATTATATATTACGTGAGTTCGTGGACAATTATGTTAATTAATTTCGTCCTACTAAATACAAAGAAATACAATTTCATTTTTTTTTTACATCACGTTACATTCAATAAAATGAGTTCGACGATTCGAAAAATAATAATTAGTAAAACATTTTGATTTTTTTAATAAATTTAGTTTTCTGAAAAGATATGATCGTTTGGTATTTATACGGTTTTGCTCATTAAATTTATACGGATATGTTTTACAAAATTAATGTACATATTTTGCGGACGTGTCGGCATGTCAACGCACGGTTTATATATCCTGTTTGAATAGTTGTAATATATTAGCTGTATAAGGTTATAAGCATAAACGTTGAGGCCCAAGAAAGGTGATGAAACGCTTTCGCTTTGTTTTATTGCCATAATTATTTTATAGTCGCTTAACTATTAAAAATTGATACAAATCAGAGGTATAACATGAATAATAATCTAACGTAGACATCACAATTACAAGATTCACTTACTCGTATAAGTTCATTATCATAAAGGCGGATTAATAAATCACAATTCAACACGTGTTATGAGAAAATCACACCCAACATAAATTTATATAATTTAAATACAACAAACCTTGATCGTTACAAATGTATAAACAAGAAAAATATGATATTCTGTAATAATTTTACATAATGATTTTAAACTGAATATAAGATCCAAACCAACCAGTCAATTTATTTATTTTTATTTCAGTAACGTAAGAAATCCACAATTCATTAGCATTTTTTATTATAAAGAAATGAAATATAATAACTTAGAATCGTTTAGTAAATCGTTTCAGTTATATAATATGTCAAAAATTTTGAATTTAATTTAAAACCAAAGAATGCAATTCATTTTAACCGCATTTACCAGAGACAAGGTATGTTGTTAGATAGTAGAACACAACTATTGAAGCGATGTCTCAAACGTTCGCGCATTCAGATAGTTTGCCGATCGACGTAGGTTCGAATTTTTGCAAATTAGCCGAGGTTTCGTCGAAGAAAAACATTGTGGTGTAACCATAGCACAGTGGTAGGATTTTTCAAAGCCCGATAACCGCTAGCTACCACACTTAGGTTGAAAATCTGTCTCCAAGCACCTATAAGTGGGTTCCGGGCAGCCGCACGTGAGAGCCAGTCCCAGTCTAGGTTTTAGCGAGTTTACAATCTTAGTACACGTCCTCATTTAACATCGGGCGAGGTTATGGTCAAACGCTAAGTAGAGCGCTTTTTGTAAATAAGGGTTAATTAGAGATATATTTTTTTCATTGGTCTACACTAAACCAGGCGAAGGATTTAAACTTTAAACCGATTTATACATACTAGTGGGCGCCCAGTGGTCGAAATTCGACCATAGTTCATTTATTTTTAAAATTTTGAACATTATTAGAGTTCCTGTGTCAAAGGGATTCTATAATCAAAGGTTTTCATCATGGCTACTCAGTTATTTTTCACTTTTTTTTTCAAATTATATATATAAAAAAATCTATATCTAAATGAAAATTGAAATTAATTATAAATTTGAAACAAAAACAGGCGGTTACATAACGTGGTAAGGCTCTCAAAGTGTAAGTAAACATAACCATACGAAAATAAAGAATTTTATCGCAACTCATGACACAACTTTCAATTAATTTTACACGACATCATGGGTGGTATTTCTGGGTGATATTGAATTAAATGTAGTCTCATTGCTTGGAAAAGTAATGGATACACATTAGAATCAAATGATGAATCCAAAACAAAGATGATCTAAGTCATGGATTACTTTCATGAGCAAACAAATTTTGTTATTTTGATTTTACAACGTATTTTTTTTTTACTCATTTTTTTATTGAATCATCAATTGAAGTGAGTTCACCATAAAAAAATACTAAACATCTTATGGCAACATGAAGCAAAGTAACATGCAGTGAAAGCAGTCTTGTCACCTAAAAATTTTGACATTCAATAAGACCAAAGAGAATAATAATTATTTCAGTGGTTCCATAAATTTATTAAAGATAAATTATTTATCAATTAATATTAAAGTATATTATGAATTTACATATTATATTATTATAAAAATAACCTACAAATTTAACCAGATTCCAAAGGGCATATAAGGCAAGGTACGCAACGTCAGTCATGTTAAAAATATTGACAATGTAATTGGAACGTAAAACTAAATTGACGGTTGTCAATAAGTCTTTCATTTACACGTGTGTATTTACATGTTGTGTAAAATTGAAGCAGTAGTGTGAGTAATGCATATTTTAATAAATTTAATGTACTTCTAATGCATTTTATATAAAATAAATTTTTGAAAATTCTGCACTTCTCCTCCATATAAATTTTAACTATGCCAAATTTCACGTTCATCCGTTCATGCAATTTCCTTATAAAGGGATACAAAGTTTTGGCTTCACGTATTAATATATAAGATAAGCCGCCCACGGTGGGGCTTTCCCACATTTTTTAAAAATTAGATTTAAAATACAAATGTCCAATATTCCACACAAAATTATAATAAAGAAAACTTTTTTTTAATTTTTTATTGTAGCTCGGCAAAATGACTGTACTGTAAGCACAGTACAATCTAAAAACAATGGCGACCACCGACACATACTATCCATCGCCGGTCGCCTCTGTCATGCCGGCCTGCGTAAGTATCTTTTCACGTTGCGCTTGAAGGACCCCATATCATAGAAACTCAAGTCTATAAATCTTGCTTGTTAGCTACATTGTTATAGATTCCCGTATGATATTTCTAGTGAGACTAACAAGCGTCAGAGAATTCTTTGTTTATAGTTCTTCAACCATCGGACGGCGGAGACAATATAAAAATAGATTGGAAGTTGTAAACACAAGAAAATTAAACAGGGCATTTTACGACGCTTGTTGACTTATGTCGAACTCGGCCACTTCCCACCGTAAACATAACCTTTGGTTGGCCGTAAGATCTGATTAAATGATTCGTTATCGCAACCCCACGTCATGCACGAGGACGGTATATAATAAAACATAAACAGTTGTTATATCCCGCGCGACAATTGTCACCCACTTGTGTACATTGTTGTTGCGAGATGCAACGCTATAACGTTGCAATGGTTTATTGTATACTGATATAAACTTTTTTCATTTATAACTCATACTAATAGATGATAAATGACTTAACTATATTTTATATTAATGATAACTAAAATAATAATAACGTCACTGTTGAAGAGGAATGACCTCCCACTTATATATGACTTTGCCACTTTCTTATTTTCATTTCGGTTTCTTTATGTAAACCCTTAATTAAGTATGGTTATTGTGTTAATTAATAATTAGTGTATTAGGAAACCTTTCCTTTCCTATTCTTTATATTTTGTTTCACTTATTGAGAACTAACACGTTCTGTATACCTAATATTAAAATAAGGAGAAAGTTCCGTACATGTAAATTAATAAAACTTCTGAGTCTTGAAACGAGATTAACAGTCAAATTTGTAAAATACTAGCGATTTATATCTATACTTTAACCTTTCTATATTTAAAGTACCTCAAAATAATAGAGACTATGTAAGACTCTGCATACAAACATTTTTTTTGTTAAGTTTAACATTAAGTTTGTGATATCTACTGGGTTATTATTTAAAATAATGGATTGCAAAGGGCAATCTTGATGTACATTAAATGGCAACCTTACTTAAGCATTTAATACAATAAGGATTAATACATATAATAGTATATTTTAACAACATAATAATAAACTTAAAAGGTTGATGTGAAATTATTAATTCAAGCAGCCTCTATTAATAACGAAGATATTATAAGACAACGGTAATTATTACATTAGTTATAAATAAAACTATTGGCATTTTATTAAACTCGTTAGTTTCATAGGCAAACAGGGTTTTTAGTACTTTAACATTAAGCAGTTATTATCATGTACCTTTATTTTTATTATATATACCTACCTATAGAGGGATAGTTAAAACAATCGTGATCGCAATTATATCTTTATGAAACATTGCAAACCTTGTCATTAATTGCTGCGAAAACCTTGCAATGACATGTTGCTTGTTTTCGGTGAAGGATTCTTTCATAATTTCAGTTAATTACTCTGTGGTCTTCTACGTATGTCTACATATTATATGACTATATAAAATGTTTTACCGGTACTTATAGCTCAGCTAGCTATCACTCGCGGCTTTACTCGCATTCATGTGAATTACGTCTGTCTTTCTGGGATATTATATGTGTTCTTCTATGTGCTTTTCTGTACCTAATTATATTATTACTGTCACTATACTTAGAAGAAATAATTTTAAAATATTATTACCAATCGCCCACGATTTCGTCCACATTAAAATTACTATACAAAACTTAATACAACAAAATAGAACATTGCCTCCCAAGTAGTAGCGAATAATAGTGAAAGAGATACCATAAACACTGTTTCCGTACCTTCGCGAATTGTATGAATCAGGCACCAGCCCGAGCCGAGGTGTGCCGCGCACCCTTGAGCTAGTTGTCAAAATAAAATCGGCCGAGTGCCTTAAGCGCTCGCCCTTGCAGTCCGGTGAAGCTGTTAAAAGACCTTGCTAGGACAATAGCGTAGTCAGTTCGAAAAAAAAAACAAACTGTTTCCGTACAGAAAAAACGAAATAGTGCCAACATTATGATGATAGGCGAAACGGTGTTGGGAGTTTATAGATCTCAGATATATAAACACCCGTTTTCATGTATGGATAGTAGATGGAAAACATAATCAGAAATAACAGTACCGCTGTCAATGTAAAGATTACACAGACCATAATAAAGGCACAATTAAATGGTTCACGTCAACACGTTGTATCAATATCTTCGTATGTACAAATGATTGTAGGGTACTTCAAACAAATAGGACATATCGTGCTAATTACTTAAGATAGAAAGTGGTATTATGAAAAAAAAAGAATAAAAGGTTACATTCTCCACGCTACTTACAATATGCTGGAGCTGGAAATATTTCATACTGTACATACAAATATTATAAGTTAGCTGTTCCGGCGGACGTCGTCCCGCCCTGATAATAAAAAAAAAACCTTGACAAATTATATACGAAAACATTCCTCGTGAATCACTTTATCTACTTGTGGAAACCGCATGAAAATCCCTTCAGTAGATTTTGAGTTTATCGCGAACAGACAGACACGTTAGGGGACTTTCTTTTATACTATGTAATGCTAATGTGAGAGTAACTTTATAACTTAGTAACTTTGTTTGTTTGTCAAAGTTGAACCCAGTTTGAAGAATTTTAGTATGAGGATTGGCCGTGAAGAAGGGCATAGGCTACTTTTCTGGCGAAAATGAAACTTGAAGGAGCTAAAATACAGGGTGAAAATTTGTATGGCAAACTAATCATTTTTCAAATTAGGAAATAAATATTTTTTTCTATACTTTTAGTAAAAAAATAAAGAAATTTTCTGAATTTTTGATCAACAAAGAGAAGATAATGCATAATCTCAATAAAAATCGACACGAAACATCTATTAGTATACTCTGTTACAATATTTTACCTAAAGTATTCAATATAAACCAATATAAAGCAGTAGTTTATTGTTTAGAATAACGACTACTAAAGAAAATGAAACCTTTAATATTACAAGCACAGTGATCGTTTTACACGACAAAACAAAATAATTAATATTAGTCGAGTGAAATAATTTTTGCACTGTAAATTTATCAACATGTTTTATTCGTTTTTTACGAAATCAAATTATGTTCGATTATTTAGGTAATAAATATAGTGTGAAAAAAGGTTTTGCAATAAATATTTACATATAAAATAAATCATCACATATAAGTCTTTTATTATACCTAAATAATGTATCGTAAAGGCACACGATAGAAGTGAAGCATTTGTATCAAAGGGATACATATTAATTAAAACATTAAAACAAAAAACCAACGTCACAAGGTGCTCCCAAGCGGTCGACCATTCAGGTACTAACCGCGTCCGACGTTGTTTAACTTCTATGATCGGACGAGAACCGGTGTATTCAACACTCTACCCGACACAGTGCTTAAGTGCATAACTTTTCGTCACACAAGGAGATTCCAGATCAGATTTCCTAAGCCTTTCCGTAAAATGTATCACTTAAAAATATCTTGAAGAATAAATACGAGTATATAGCCCATGTAAGCGGAAACGCTAATAAAACTATTTTCTAAAGTGCTCCCGTCTCTAGACAGGTATCGAATTAAAGTAAGAAAATAATTAAAGTAAGTAACTGTGACTCAAGAACACGGACAAATATAGTGACTGTTAATTATCTGGTAAGAAACGAGAAAAATAGTTGTTGCAATTATATTTAATTACATAATTACTTAGAACTAAAATTACATTTTAAGAACGAAATCAGTTGTTTATTACTAAATTTGCTAAATAGTTTCGCATAATTCTTATTCGTTTATTTAAGAACTGCGGTTGTTCACTTCTACGTATTAAATAAAATGTTACGTGTAATACGACTACTGCCATTTTATTAAATTCTCGACAATCAACAGAATCTTGACATTTGCAATGTACGTCATATAGACTCATGGACACATTTAGAGATCCGCAAAAAAAGAAGATAGAATAACAACAAAAAATCCTTATTCCGTACTAGCCATATTAAAAGGAGATTTTGAATTGAATTTTACTACTTATTTATTTTTGGTCTAGCGAGTGTGCTGGCTTAAAGAAAACATACATTCCGACCGAGTAATTTATTCTGATACAACCGTCGCAGTGTGAGAGCATTAATCGTGTATTAAAAGAAAACTGTCCTCCATGAATGGAGCAAAAGGCATGATAATCTGCTCTAAAATGGCTGATACGCAGTCAGGGATACGTTTTCTACGTTATGTAGTTCCGCACCTGCTCCTAAGCAAATACTGCCCGCACCTTTACTCGCCCTCCACCATTTATCTTTATCCGGGCCGTCTCCATACTTTGATTATTCCATCATCTAATTTAAAACAGAATCTAAACCCGTCAGTAAATATAAGTTTTCCCCAAAGGTCGTCATCTCAATTTCGTTCCGAACATACAAATGTGTGGACGTACCAAAGAAATTACAGATAGCCACTAAACTTTACTGATAGAACGTGTTTGTGATAAACTGGGAAAAGAAATTAAACAAAGAAATCCAGCATCGGATATCCTAAGGGACCTTAAAACTACATTGGTTGAAAAATGGAACTGAATGCCACGAAGTTTTATAGACAATTTAATAAAGTGCCCAAACGGATGCAGGCAGATTTGACAGCGAGAGCAGGTAATAGTAAGTATTGATTGTGTCACCCATTATGATATTTTTATATATCATTACATAATGTAAAACAAAGTCATCTGCCACGGCTGTCTGTCTGTTCGCGATAAACTCTAAAACTGAACTGGATTTTCATGCGGTTTTCAGCAGTAGATAGAGATTCATTAAGGAAATTTAGGTATATAATTTATCGCAGTTTTTTTTATTATCACAGCGGGACAACGTCCGCCGGGCCTGCTTGTATATATATATATATATATTGACAAGTATATTGATATTTTTCGTGAAAAAAATAATTATAAAATATCTATGTATTTTCGCAATGATTCCTAAACCATGGGCAATTATCTATAGTAGGACTGAGTAGTCAATATTTTATTTAAATTTTTCAAACAAAACGATAACTTTCGTGTATGGCAGAATAAAAGGCAGTCACGCTATAGCTAGGCGCCGCGCCGTACTGGGGAATCCCGCCAATGCTTATTTTACTTTGTGCACGTGCAATTTACTCAAGCTCTGTAAAAATTATTTATTACCATTTACACGGGTAATTCAACTTCACCAATGGGACATAAACTGCAATATATTGGGGCAATTCGCAATTTAAATTTCCTATTCACTGGTTATTAATTCTCCACAAAAGATTTTCTTTTTAGTGTATATAAAACTGTAACTTCTGTATATAACTGTAATTTCGCTGTTGATAATTGAATAAAAATATGTCATAGCTTATTATATATTTTTATATAGCACTTTTGGAATGATAAAAAGCATCATCAAGCCTGTCAAACATTTTAAGTTAAATCCGTTCAGAGACACATGAAGAATTTTATCCCTAAAAATATAGACTAACTGGTGTACGTGACTCCATTCACGTGAAAATGCTCTCAACCTTCCACGGAGAGTAAGTAGGTCTCATATCTCTATTAAAAGTAGATCGCGTTTTATTTTATTACATTTTTCATTTCTATATTTAGCCCCAACTGTATGTTTAATATTAATGTGTCAACTACATTCGACATACAATTTTTTTTAATGAAAATACATTTCTATATATTAATACGTGAAGCCTAAACTTAACCTAAACCTAAGCTTAAACTTTTTAACGGAATTGGCTGAACGGAATAACGTGAAATTTGGCATAGTTAAAGTTTATATGGAGGAGAAGTGCAGAAAGCTATTTATTTTATATATAATACATTAGAAGTACATTAAATTAATTAAAATATGCATTACTCACACAACTGCTTCAATTTTACACAACATATACACACATGTAAATAAAAAAGACATTTTGACATCTGTCAATAAAGGACTTCAAAAAAGATTGTGAAGGAGGTTGCTATGCTCGACTGTATGTATTATTTTACTCTTACGTTCCAATTACCCTTTTTCATTCTACATTCTACAATGATATTATAACATAATACACTTTAACAAAAGAACCCTAATAAAATTCAAACTTTAAAAAATCAACGAACTATGGTCGAATGTCGACCTCTGGGCGCCCACTAGTATTATTAAAACGATCCGTGCGTCACCTGTTGGATTTTGATACTAATGAAAATTTCAACTTCTCGATAGGCGATGACGCGTTAACGCATAAAACACGAAGACGCGTAAATTAAGTAAAAAAAATATATTTCTAGTATATTCCTTAAAATAATAACCTTAAAAGAGATCAATGAAACAATAGCTCGGGGGTTAGCATGTTGTAACACCACGTCAATCAGCGTAGGTTCGAATTCTTGCGAATGAGCAGTACTTTTCGCTGAAAGAAAGCATTCATAACAAAACCATACTAGTAGCATGATCGCATGTCTTTTTCTAAACCCACCTGGCTCTAGCTACCTGATAATCTGCCGCCAAGCGTCTACAGGTGTGTTCCGGCAGCTGCAATTGAGAGCCAGTGTCGCTTTAACCATAGTACCTATAACTAATTTGGACCACACCGTAATTTAACATCGGGTGAGATTCTGTTCAAAAACTAACTAACACTTATAGTGTATTAAAAAAAATTATGAACAATGTCATTGAAAAGTTAAATTCCTTTTGATATCATAATGATTTATTATGATATTTATGATAAAATACAGAAATACACAGACCACATTCCTGTTACCGATATTAATAATGTTATATCATTGGTTATAGAAAACATAGCATTTTACATTATACATTAATAAAATATATAAACAATAACAACATTGTTAAAAATATACGAGTATATCTACTCTTTTCATAATACCTTTTCTTTCATAAAAATGTAAAGATTATAAGTGAAATAAAAGGAGTAATTTACGTATTTCGTTAAAACCCGTTTCGTAGGTAACACATGAGAAGATTCATCACTTCCATTCACACGGTCTCATCTCATAAACTAAACCTGTTTCTATAGCGACAGGTGTCTGCTCTGGTCTATGGGTGTTTGTTTTTTTTACTATTGTTTCTATTCTTATAATTACGGTGACCTTAAACGTGCCGTTGACGTCGCCGATTGTCAGATCATTGCTCCTTCGACAATTACGAACACAATAAGCACTCGGGTTATGATATCGTTTTGCTTGAATTGAATTAATAACGGTTTCATAGTGGTAGGACTGTTTTTAAGCAGGCCTAGCTAGCCAACACCCTCAAGTTGCAAATCTGACGTCAGAACAGAGTATATTTATATAGTTCCAGTTAATTTAAATTTAGCGTGTTTACCGTGCTAGACCGAATAGTCATTTCACATCCGATGTGAACGTCGAACGCTAAAACCTACAATATATAAAAAAATACCTTCTATTTTATTTGACAAATTACAATTAAGGGGTCTACCAATTAATATTAAAAATGATGACCGTGCAAACAAAAACTAACCTTTCAAATTAATTAAGCAAGGCATAGATATATGTACATTAGACAAATATTACACGCAGTCAGATATAAGTATATACGAACTATCGTTGTGCAGAGAAGGGCATTCGAAATGCGTTTCATGCCTTTTCTCTGTTCCACTACGGACTACAACAGAACCGTCCTACGAGTAGTCAAAAGACTATTCTTTTAAAAGATATCTTTATCCCGTAATATCATGGAAGTTATAACAAATGATCAAAATGGCATGTTTATGTATCTCTTTGTCGATGACCATTATCTTGTGAGCACAAACTACCTAAGCTTGCATGCAGAGTGCACGACAATAGGCCAATTGTTGATAATAAAATGTAATAAATTAAATAAATAGATTTTATAGTTCTGCAGTGCAACTACATATAAGACAAACTCAGAACATTTTACTTTTTTTTTAATATTTTATGAATTTACTGTTTAACAACATTCTCGCTCCATGTTAAAGGGATGCATGTAGCCTAAGATGGTAAGCCGTCATACCCAAAGGGAGACTGGCTTCCAGGTGCAACCGTAGGACTCCAACTGCACGGAAATTTTTGAGAAAAAAAAATTAAAGTACAAACTATAGAAAAATTCTACTAGGCTTTCATAGCCATATTTCCCATCGGCAAAACTCATGTTAATGGTATGATTCAAGTCAACATTTGAGCGACGCGGTGTCTGCCCTATTATTCCCCCAACTTACGATGCATTTATATTAATGTAACTTCTTGGTTTTTATATTAATCCCAAACCGATCTGTAATACAAAAAACAAGAGCGTCACAAAAAATCTATTACATTTTTGTAATTTTTCTTACCAACTCTTCAGAATGCATTTGAAAACTTAAACGTAAATTAAAAATGTAAGTAACTGATTAATGTATGGGAAGCAACGGTAAAAAATAATTTCACCTTCCTACTGTTATACTACTTAAATGTGGGGATTAATTACGTGTCGTAATATTCACTACAAATAAAGTAATTACCGTTTCAACTTACCGTTTACGGTTAATATATCAAAGCGGCGAGAATTCAACGCTATCCGTTTGAAGTCAAAAGGTATTCAGTGTATATGATAAATTACATTATTATGACGTTAGATGTAGCTAATGTTTATAGGAAACGTGAAATATAATAATTATTATATAGGAATCGTATATACGAATACACAGATTGTGTTAATTGCAGTAAAATTGATTATGAGAGGATTTTAAAATTCTGATCGACAACTTTTCTGTGTGACGAAAAGTGGTGGGGAGCAAACACTATGTCGGATAGAGTATTGAAAACACCGGTTCTCGTTCGATTAACGAAGTTAAGCAACGGCGGGCGCGGTCGGTGCTTGGATGGGAACACCACGTGACGTTAATTTTTGTTGTACTTTTTTTTTTATTTCAATGTTTTCTTGTAATACAAAAGCTAGACTTCTATCATGTGTCTTTACGAGACAGCATGTTTTTTTTAATGTGTCAAATGGGAAACTGGAACTACCTACTTGAAAACGAAATTACTTCTCTAAATTAAATAATCGTATCTTTTGTGAATCAAATATTATTCTTTAGAACGACAACGATAACATTGGATTATAATATATAACTTATTTACTTATATTGCCGCCAAGCACCTGTAGGAGAAGAACATTCTTTCTAAAGCTTTAAGAGTGTTACCATCTTACAATGTTAACAAACAATAAACCTGCGAAAAAACGGCTTTCTATATCTTTTCTATCACCGGAGATAGTTAATTAACTCATTTAATCGTGTCATATTCACAACAATTCCAGTATAGTTGAAAATGTTAAAAAAAAATCCTCCCTTCGCTCTCCATACAGTGTAAAACATAACACTGTAACAAAAACAAAGCAACACAAAAAATTATGTGTTGCAACGGCGAGTCGAAAACCAGAATAATCGATCCCGAAATGGCAACAAAATCGAGTTGGCAACAAACTACATAAATATATATATAAATACGTGGACGATGCGAATATTTTATTGAGTCTTATCAAGTAAACAAAACGACGGCGCCATAATATTGCGCAACAAAATTTTTCTGCAATGATTAAGATACCAACTTATCGTCTGATACCTGGTAACAACGGCCGCCTTGACGTTCGCATGATATGCAATGTGCTAGTTTCCATGAATGATTAGATTAATTTTGGCGCCTCCGGTGATACTTGCCGATTCATTCTACGTCAGATACGAGTTTTCCAGCTGCACACACTGGCACAGTGTCGTGTGCGGGACTTGTATAATTAACACAAAGGCGAAATCTATTACGTTTATTACCGAGACAACATCTATTATTCATGTTTTTTTACTGATTGACTGACGTAATTAAGACATACACTTGACAGTATTTTAAATCAAAACAAAATTGTACATATTTCAAGATACATTATAAAACGGAAATAATGATGATACTCTACGATTTTAATATACGAAGTCGTTTGATTTTGTGTACACGTTTCAGTTATTAATCAGATGCCTGTAATTTTTAATTATTAGATCATTTCTTTTCCTACGAATAAATCAAAATAATGATTACTGAACTACATGTTTTATTATTCTCTACTTTATAATAAACTTTATTTATATATCATCACATCATACCTCTACTTTCAGTGGTAAATGAACCCTTGCGAGTTTCTAGATCTATCTCTATAAGCTAACATTTACGAATGTCTTTACGATTACCTTTTATTATGGCCTGAAATACTATTTTAATTATTATGAGAACCAGCCATCTCTTAGTGTAATTATATTATTAGCAATTCTTATTCAATCATTCGAACTTATTAGGGTATGACTTTACAATATGCAAAGGTCGTATATTGATTATTGCGATGGAATAACTTTGTAACACACTGCAGCTACCGGTGTATGCAGCACGTATCAATTGCGTGGTCCAACATACTCGTATATACATTCGATACGCATTGAAACGTTTTCATTATCATTTCGATAAAGTATATAATCGGGGGAATATTAAAGTATTTTATTACCATTTATTTCATTACTCTTAGGCAAAGTGTTAAAAATTTCTAATAATTGATGATTACGTATGTATGCGCAATAAAAACAATTTTGTATTTCCTACAAATTAGTTTTTTTTTTCATGTTAAAAGGAGGCAAACGAACATATGTGTCACCTGATGTTAAGTGATCACCATCGTCCATAGACACTAGCAACACCAGGGGAGTCGCAAGTGCGTTGCCAGCCTGTGTATGGAGGAGGGGTAGGGAAAAGGGGTAGGGAAAGAAGAAAGAGGAAGGGAAAGGGGGTGTGCCTCCGGCGCTCTCACTGACCGAACGAAACGCAACAATGCAAGCACTGTTACTTCACGTCGGTGTTCTGTTGGTCGGGTGGTACTACCCCGGGCGAGCCGACCCATTCATGCTGAAACTAGTAATAGCTACGTGGCTCTACCACCTTTGAAATGTATTAAATAATAAAATTTTAAATAATTAAAGTGTCCGTATATTTCAAAATATGATAATCCAATTTTAATCGTTCCTATAACATGTTTCATTTTTTTTTTTAGATTTCCAGTTATTATAAAACGAGAACGAAGATCAAATTTTGCCGTCCATAAGGTTTTTCATTTTTTTTATGATCTTCATATATTACATGTACAAAATTTAAAGATCTTTATCCAACAACGGCAGCCCCATTCAGCTAAGTGCGTACAACTGGGTGGTACTGCAACGCTGATACAGTGCGAAATGTGATCGATGTTTCATTTGACGGACATAAAATGTCAATGAATTAGTCCAATATGTTTTTTTGGTATAAACGAAGTTACTAGTCACTTAGTAAAGAAAATACATTTAATTAGTCGAGATTACATTCACACGAGCCCATTCTCCATAGATCTGAGGATACGTATATGATTTGATACATTATTCATGCATCTCGGTAATTATTCCGTCAGATCTAAATTGTATAGACGTTATACTCTAAGGGTGGCAACGCACTTTAAGAGTGGCAACGCACTTGCAACTCCTCTGGTGTTGTTAGTGTCCATGGACGGTGCTGATCAGTTAACATCAGGTGACCCACCTGTTCGTTTGTCACCTATGCTATAAAAAAAACCACTATTTGTAATAAAAATAAGAGTTACATATTTTTGAAATTGATGCGCGTTAGTAGATATACTATTTTCATCTCACTCGTAGCACGTTTGCAACACAAACTATACTTTAAATCTGTTTACCTAGTCATTTAAATGCGACAAAAATAAAACTTAAAATTTGATACACATATATCTATTAGTAAACAATAAATTCTCAAGTCCTACTAAACACGTAAATACAAGATGATAGATTCTAGATAATATTGATATTATTTATATACGAGTAACGCTGTTCAAGATATGAAAAATGTATCATATTTCCATTTTAATAACATTTTACGATCGCAGTGGAAACTTGTTGCATAATGTTGCACTTATTGATTCCATATAATATCGTTTCTTAATAAAAAAAAAGTACAAGTGACAAAATAGTAATTAATAAAATGATTGAGTCAGAAATTCTTATTAATTTCATTGTTAATCAAATGCATTAGTACTAAGAAAACATACGAGGGCATCCTATTATGCATCCGGACACTGACATTCACTTCGATATTGCATTATAATGTATTTAATCAACAATATTAGTACCGGCACGATATCGAGTGAAACGGGGAGCGGCGCGGCGCGACTTGCCGGCTACCCGATGATAAATAGCTAAGCGTTCAAGAACCATGCGGGGTTCCGTAACCTTTAATCCATTTCCTTTTTTATCACACACTACAAGACTACTTAATAATCTATAAATTGTATTTTACACAGAAGGTAATAGATTTAGACTTTGTCAAAATTCTATCTAATAAAAATAATTGAAAAAGGCATGGTCGACAACATGAAATCGACTTAATCTAAAATGTTTCTACTTACGGTGAAAATAAATTTCACATCAGTTGTAAATTTGCTTACAAATACATCTTATTAATAATGTATTGTAACAACTAGATGATACCTGCGACTTCGTCTGCGTTGTTTAATATCTTAAAAATTATATTTTATGTAGAAGAAAAAGCTTAAAAGAAATTGAAAACAACAATATATTTTGAAAAAAAACGATATATCTTTGTAAACAATGTTATCCGTTTACTTCCTCTCTCCTACGCATGTGCATCACACCTCTTGCCCAATTTCACACATCGCTGAACGCGTAGTGATTATAAAAACTTTTTAAAACTTTATATAAAATAATCCTATCCTAATAATTGCTTTCTTAAATAAAGACCAATTGTGTAAGAAGTAAAACATAGATAATATGCATACATAGATGTATGCATCTGAGTGCTGGACTACGAAAGAGACGGATGAGAGAAAATTACATGTGGCAGAGATGCGAATGTTAAGGTGGATGTGTGGTGTGACTAAAATGGATAAAATTAAGAATGAGTATATCAGAGGAAGTTTGAAAATAGCACCAGTGACAGAGAAGTTGAGGAGTAATAGGTTAGCATGGTATGGGCATGTCATGAGGAGAGATGAAAACCATGTAACTAGAAAAGTGTTGAGTATGTTTGTGGACGGATATACGGATAGAGGAAGACCGAAAAAGATATGGATGGACTACGTGAAAAACGATATGTGCGTAAAAGGTGTGAATACTGAAATGACATTTGACAGGTGAGAGTGGAAAAAGAAAACATGTTGTGCCGACCCTACTTAAGTGGGATAAGGGTAATGATGATGATGATGTCTAAGAAGTAAAACTAAATAAATTTGAATGAAGTTTATCCAATAATGTTTCAGTGGTGCGCACAAAATGGCTGACCTATATTATTTTATTTGTACAATATAAGAAGAAAAGTGATTATATCTTACTTTGTCAAGGTTATTTAATTTGTTTAACTTAACCCGAGATTAAGCAAATTAAGAGTAAGTAGTGTTGGATATTACCGGGTACGAAACTGTGGAGTGTAGTGAAGTGTAGAAAAACTTCAGAACGAATCGTGGATAGAATAACTGAGATATTATTAATGTGCAAGGACGAACTCATTCAAAGAGTAATATATTTGCCAATTTTTTTTTAAATAAAGAGCTATAAAATTAGCCACAGTAATATATACTAGAATGTAAGACGTCAACGCTAAAAGTTTTTACAAGTCAAACGTAGGTCGAAATATTTGAATTGAATTAAAATTTACAGATCGCGAACATTTTCAGTCGAGCCCGAGGATATTCATAAAATTGTTATTTTAATAAATATAATTATTATTAACACTTTTTAATCAATCATGGTCATAGTATTAACATATAATGAATTCAATATGGTATAGAAAAAAATGTTGTCCATTGTTTCAATTTTATTAATAATCAATTTGAATCGAAATATCAATATTTTTAACATCTAATAACTTTGTTTAATAACAGTTTGGGGATACAAAATTCCAAGAAAGAGAGACAGAACTTTGAGGAGCTTTGAATTGCTACGTTTTTATTTAAAATAAACTTCATAGTATTTTATAGGCTGAACCCAAAAAATCAATGACTCACGTTCGTACATTGATATATTACAAAGCCAGTATTGCTCGGTATCAAGATAAAACGGCTGGAATTATTATCCTTAAAGGAATTTTCGATATGACACAGCCGCGTTCTGATAAAATGTTATGGCAACAGGTTGTCGTCAACCGACATTCTAGTGATAAAGTTTGTATGAAGTATTAAAATGTTTGTTAGATAAACAAATTGCGTCAATATAATACTATGTTTTCTTGTCCCGTTAAACAGTGGTTTTATTTATGAATGCTAAATTATAACCGCATAATTAAATCTATATTTTTCTGTT
The DNA here is from genome assembly GCA_015888305.1 of Antheraea pernyi. NCBI lineage: Eukaryota > Metazoa > Arthropoda > Insecta > Lepidoptera > Saturniidae > Antheraea > Antheraea pernyi. Next base: position 825,474 of record MU158793.1, on the reverse strand, counting down.
AAAATGAAAGAATGTTGACATGCCCCATACAACATGAAAGTGAAATTAACCAATACTAAAATCAAAGCAAACAAATATAAGTTATAAGGTAAATTATTTTTTTCCATTCATAAACCAATTGTGGTATAAATAAAAATAGACTTACAGAATAACTCCGACAAATACAGATACATTCATGATAAACGTACCTGAAACAAAAATGTAATAATTTATATTTATTTCTTAAGTTATATTCGATACGCCGTCCCAAATTATCTTCATTTGCTTTGGATTATAATCTTCTAAAAAATATACCTTTTGTGGTGATCAGAATAACATCAATATAAATAACATAACTTTTAGCAGAATTTGAAAAGAAAATATTTTGAAAATATTATACACTGAAGTTTTAATCGATGTTAAAGTAATTTGTTGGAAAAACAAAAACCTTCCAATAGGGTTAAGGCGAATCTCAGTGATAGGACATTATTAAAAATATCGCATCATTTTAACGATCTTTATATATTTAATCCCAATCAATAAATGTGTGACTAAACTCCTAAATGGTTGGACAAATTTTGATGAAATTTTTTGTGAGTGTTCAGGCGGTTGCAAAAATTGTTTAGATTCACAACTGAACTCAGTAGTTGGCTCTACGGTTGAATTTTAGGATTTTTTTTATTATCAAGGCAAGGCAACGTTCGCCGGGTCCGCTAGTATTTTATAACATATATTATTTATTCGCACTACACACAATTTCTACACAGTATATTATTACTAGAGGGCTCGGCAGACGTTGTTCCGTCCTGATTATAAAAAAATCCTTGACAGATTATACACCTAAATCTTCCTCATTAATCACTTTATCTACTGTTGAAAACGGAAAGAAAATCCGTTTAGTAGTTTTTGAGTTTATCGCGAACAGACGAACAGACAGACGCGGTAAGGGACTTTGTTTTATACTATGTAATGATACTCAAAATTTATACATTCAGTGTAAATATTATAATTTTATACTCATTTTATGTCATCATTTATTTATTGTATACCTAATGATATTTCTTTATATTTCTAAGGCTATGTTCACATGACAAGAGCATAACGCGCGTTTACACAATGTATGTAACATTTTATTCAGGCCGTACACATGCTAACGTTCGACAGTTGTGAGCGCGCGCTTTTGACGCGTATAACTGACAAATGTAGAAGAAACTGAACCAGCGTGGCCGCGGCAACGCCTGACAAGCGAACACCATGTGAACACTATAAAAAAAAATTGCGCGCGTTCAACGCGTGTTAAGCGCTTGTCATATGAACATAGCATTATAAGGATAAAAGAAAACGTAATTGTAATAAACCTATATCACTTCTGACAGTTCTGACACCTTTAAGCTGTCACCACGGGTGGAATCCTTTGCATCATAGTTTTTATATTGCCCAAAAAGACGACATTTGAGAAAAAAGTTATTTCGCGTTTTCAGACAATGAGATCATCTTATTGAAAAACAAACTACACAGTATATATGAATTTACGTACAAGAGTTATCCTAAAAATAAGTACAAACTAATCCAATCTAAAAAAATCATAATTATTCTTAAGCACTAGTCAAATAGTATAAGGCTATTGATGTTATTCTTGCTCAAAAGAGTTATAGTATAGGCAAGAATTATAAAATAAAAGTCCCGTAAAGAGATTATGGAATCGTTATGAAATATTAATGCATTTATGGGGTTAGAGGGCCCGTGTTGAATTAACAAATTATTAACTACTAGTCAGCGAGTTAGTATGAAAATCGCTTTCGTTAGACTTCAGTGTACAAAATGAAATTGACCAATAAATTTTATTATCTTATATCCTAACGTTAGGTAAAAGATTTCGTACTTTTCCAATATATGCTTTTATAAATCGAACAGTTGGCATTTATCTGTAACTATCGGCAGTAGTATTTATCTGTAACCTCATCCAACATTTGAAACGCGTATCGAATAGTTATTCTAATTGCGGATATAAAAAAATCACAATTGTTATGTACAAAAAATGTTATTGTCATTCTCATTAAACTAATTTCGACTTTACGAAGCGTAAACTTGAACTTATTTGTAACATACGCATTATACATAATTATGATTTAAAAATGGACATGAATATCGATTACTACAGATAACATATAACTCGACAGAACACTAGGACGATGTTATTATTAATTCTCTCGACACTTGACGATATGACTGGCGATATCAACGACTGTGCGACTTCCCAGAAACAGTGATAAAAAGTTTTATAAAGTCTACGAAGGTACAATTCTCATATATACCTAATCTTAGCACCGACGACACGTTGATTTATTAGGAATGCAAAACAACATAAATATCCATTCCAAGAATATAGCCTATCATGGACGTTATCGGTCAGTTCTACAAAAAACAAATGTGATTATGTAGGTGGTCTTTTTTCAAGAACGTCTCTAGGTCTAGATTAAATTTTAGCTACGTCAGCATTTTATATACATTTGAAAATATTACAGAAAATTCTTTTCTATTGCACATAAGACAATAGATAGTACAGTATTTTATTTTTTATACTATTGGCAGCAAACGAACATGCGGGTCACCTGATGGTAAGTGATCACCACCGTCCATGGACACCTGTACAGAGTAGAGATAAAATTATTTAAAGTTGTGATTCAGTTTGGATTAACACTTTTATTCAAGAGTATCTCGTATACACATAGTTTGTTGAAGCTTTTTTTTTCTCGAACTGATTACGCTATTGACCTTGCAAGGTCTTAACAGTTTCACCGGATTACTAAGGCGAGCGCTTACAGCACTCAGCCGCTTTTATTTGACAACTAGCTGAAGACTGCACGGCACACTTCTGTTTGGGCTGTTGCCTGTCTCATGCAATTCGCGACCTATCTGACCTAAGCTAAGCTACATATTCATACTTATATAAGTTACTGAAACATATATGTGTACCAAGCATACATACCTCAACAAATCTTATACGTATTTTGTGTCGGATAACTTTTTCTAAACTATTTCAGTTCGATGAGGGAAAAATAATAAAACCCTTCCACTTTCATGTGTAAGTATGTGTGCGTGCACGTGTGTGGAGGTGATATGTGTCCGTTGAAGCTGTTAATGCCTTACTAGGCCAATAACGTCAGTTCGAAAAAAAATTGTATACGTCTAATTGATGTGCAGATGTTATTTGTAGTGTTGCATGATGATGGCGACGAATCCTCATACCCTTGCAATACAGGCGAGGGTGGCATGGACTTGAAGCGGTTTTTATGTGTCACCAAGCTAGAAACTGCACTTATTTTCATTCATAATAAAACATATAAGCAAATAAAACTATACATAAAATATTATAATACGACAAGTCATTTACATTAAGTCGTCGAGTAACCGTCCATTTGCATACAAAAAATAGATCATTTTTGACATTTATGCAGAAAAAAAAACATCCATTAACATACATTTCATTCCAAAGGATATTATATAATAGTACGTATAAACCCTCAATTAAATATACCTGTATTTTCATACGAAAAAACATGATAGCTCCCGTATTTATTTATGTATTAGTCTGGTATTATAGTCGGGGTCATTAATAATGTACAGTTTGAGGTTAACCGTGGAAAGGTCACGTTTGAGCCGGACAAATCTCCATTTGAAGCGGGCCAGTTAAATGTCAGACGATTAGCGTTCGTTGTACATAATGCACGGTTCATCGTAACAATCATTTACATTATACTACGTCACTGCGATGTCGACGCGAGTCTTTGCTATTGTGTACACTTCACGCATCTCATATGTAATCTAAATTACTCAAGAGCAGAGAGTAATTTAACGCTATTTTACACAATAACTTGTATCATCCCATTGTGGATACCTATTGTACTGTTTCATATCACATAGGTAAAAATGAAATACTTTTATTTGGGATTTAATAACTTTCATGGAGCCTAGCATCGACATAATTTCATTGTTAATCTAAAAAAAAATTGTTTATATGACAATAATTAATAAAGTTTATAAAGTAAGGAAATCTCTAAATACGTTATAATAAAAGCGTTTTGTTGTTTAAATATAAGGGTAATAAATATCGTGTCTATCGGTAAAGCATAGAAGATCGTTTAAATAACCGTGAGTAATCTAAACGAAACGTCACACTGAAGGTGGTGGTGGGCCGTTAGTTATATATCAAAGTTTCAAACTTACAGAAACCAGTATCAAATCTTAAAGATTTAAATTTTATAACAGTAAATAGTACACTTTTTTAAACATACATACAATATTATAATACATAAAATAAGAAGTACATTTGTCTAAATATGGAGTTACATTAGTCTGCTAACGTACTTAAAGCCAAACCAGCATGTAGTCCGGTGAAGCTGTTAAGACCTTGCTAGGTCAAAAGTCAGTCAGTTCGAAAAAAAAAGCAAAACAGCATCTTGATTTCATTTAAAAAAATAATAGTAATCGCTTTCTCTTTCAGTTCAATATTGCTTGATCATACATACAAAATCACACATTCTCGAAACCGGCTCGTCGAAATGGCGTAAGTAAATCGCGTAGAACAACCCATCATTGTCATCATATATTATCAGTCTGCAAGAAACCCACTGCAGGGCATAAGCCACTCGCCAAAAGAAGGTATGGGCGTAATCACCACATCAGCCCACGACGTATTGACGATTTCAAACACCGACAAATCCACAGTTCTATATATTCCCTAATACGGTGGCACTACAAGAATATTTCTGAGGTTCAAGATTCCTCACGATATTTTTCTTCCCCGTCAGTCGATAATGCTACCAATTCAATTTACTAAATCTAATTCTGACATGGGGTTCATTGATTATTCCGCCTATCAAACTAGTCCACCGTCATAACTTTTATAAGAGCCCATGCCCATAGAAAACTATCGTCGTCGTTCCAATTTTACAACTATATACATATTGATTGATCTCTAAAAAGCAATGCGCAAAAGAAATCCAGTACCAAGGAATCTTTACCTTCTAGATATGTACACATCAGAGAAAACCGACGTGAAGTAACAGTGCTTGCTTTTGTTGCGTTTAGTTCGGTCCTACCTACCTCCACCTATTCTCCCTTTCCCCTTCCTCTCCCCCGCCCCAATACAGGCTGGCAACGCACTTGCCACTTTCCTCATGTTGCAAGTGTCTATGGACGGGTATGATCACTTAACATCAGGTGACCAATCTGTTCGTTTACCTCCTATAATATAAAAAAAAACATATTTGCGTGCTCTCTACTAAGGTGCAAAATTACTTAGGTAAATTACACCGAAATGAACACATTCATACGTACACGAGAATGAAATGGAATTAAAACGAACGAGGTTCACTAGCAATTTCATTAACTCGTTGATGAAGATCAAATGGGTAACAAATTAAACTACTTAGCGTTTTCTCCGCACTACTGAATAGTTATAGAGACAAAATTTATCTAAATGAATAAGTAATCCTGTACTTTTAATTATATTATAGTCTACATGCAATACAAATAGCTTGAAATTTGCATGAAACCTGTGTAAAAATACGTACGATTAAATTTAAAAAAAAATGTAGATTTTTTTAAAGTCAGTATACAACTCCCTAGTTAACAATTATAATCTTATTTTACTTTTATAGATATAAACAATCTAGTATAATATTATATTTTAGTAAATATTCCTTAGAAAGATTGTGTTTTAAATCATTCATAAAACTTTTCAAAATAGAAAATTCAATATCCGTAGATATAAAAATAATAGTCTTATTTGGGCGCTATAAAATATTTCCAGGGAAAGTTTGTTCGGTCCATTCTTATAAATACGAAAATGAATGAACTATTCAACCAATGATTATGACATTTCGCATACACATTTTCAGGTTTACAGAACATAAAAATACTGGTCACGAGGCATAGACTAAATCTACATTAACGCTAGCGAAACCGCGAGCAAACCCTAGTTAATAATATAAAACCATAACGTTGAAACAAACGTTCCAAAGCTTGGACTGCTGTTCAAAGTGATTTTAAGCTTTCGTTAAGCTTATGTGCGAATAATGCTAGCAAAAGTTTATTTTGCTAATTTGATTCAGTCGAGACCAAAGCTTCAGTTCTAAGCTTTTATACTCGGAAGTACTGCAAAATATTGTATTTTATTGGATTGTAAGTAAAATATTCAATGATCGTTGAAAACGGGCTCAATATGCAACTGCGTACGAACCGGGCTCTATTTTGGAGTAACTCAAAACTCCCATTAAAATTATTAGGGAAGTAAAGTTTCACCAGTAAACAAACAAGACCATGTAAGATATATTTTTGGACTACAAAAAATAGTCTTGTCCTTGGACTCCAAAACTGATCTCCATTGGAATAAAGCCATGACTCTGGTAATATTTTCAGCGGCCTTTTAAAAAGTACGAAACTCTTATATTTCAATGATTCTTAGACCACATTATTAGACGTTAAAAATGTGATGACAAGTAAACAATAAAAACACCTTAACGAATAAACGTGCCGGAGGTAACAAAACAGCCATCTTGACCTACTCAGTACACCAAGCGGTCTTTGGTTGAAGCGGTATAATACGTGTAAGTGAAACAGTTACAGCAAGCTCGCTTATACCGTCCATTTGCATATCTCAGCTATTGACTAGTCTAGACTTTGTTGGAATTAGTGTTCAACGAACTGAGACAAGTCTGATTTACGAGACAGTTAAATTGCTTTCAAGATGTATTATAGTGGTTCTGTAGAAAAACTATACATTCTCTCGTGAAATTTACACTATCTATTATCTTTATCAATTAAGTTTTTTCGACGACTCTTCGATAGTTTCAAAGTTAATATTGTAGAGAGTTCATGTATTATTAATTAGTAATCAATTGAATTTACTATGAACACGTGATTATCTGTGGATGTCTTCATATTAATGATTTAAATAATGTCATTAAGCACGACACAAAATAAATGATTATTTAATGGTTTAAAATATTATATAGATATTAGCACTGTAAAGATCATTAACATTTTTCCACGTGTCAATTTATACAAATTAAAAAAATAAAGATTGACACGTGACAAATACTTTTCTATGTATGTTTATAATAAATAAAAAATAATTGCCAAGTGTATGTGAGCGCATCGCTCCAGAGCAGTTGCACTTATTTGGATAGTTATTTTCTTATTGTGTGTGTATAATTGTGAGGACAAGATTTTTATGAAAGAAAATGTAAGAAATAACGTGCGAGAATGTGAAAAAATTGGGTTAAAAATACTATAAACGAAAATTTTGGTTTCATTTTTTTTCGTTGGTACACCTGTGTGAAAACGAGGCGGGCAGTTTTGTTTCAAATAAATCTTAATTTTAAAGATCATAAAGTTATTGACCAGTAAGCATATATAGTAATTAATTTCTGCCTGCGACTTCGTCCGCGTTGAATACTTACTTACTTTACTTACGTTGAATACCGATTTTGAAACATTCTTCATTGGTGCTCCGCCTCTATTAATCTTAGCGGGATGATAGCCATAGCATAGCATAAATGAGCTATCTAACACTGAATTTTTTAATTCGGACTAGTACCTGAGATTAGTGCGTTTAACCAAACAAACCCTCCGGCTTTATCATATTAGTATAGATGAATCGTAAGCTTAAGTAATCTATATATTGAACTAGCTGGCCCGGCAGACATTGTCCCGCCCTGACTATAAAAACATCCTTGACAAATTATATACCAAATCGTTCCTCATGAATCACTTTATCAACTGGTGAAAACCACATGAAGATCCGTTCTGTAGTTTTTGAGTTTATCGCGAACAGACAGACAGACAGACCAGCCAGACGCTGTAGGGTACTTTGTTTTATACTATGTAATGATGGTATGCAGTGATAAGTGATATGTATCTATATCACAGAACTGTTGATCACCTCACCTCATGTATTTAATGCTCACAGTGTGTAGCTAAATCACCAAATGAAGTAACAAATTTGATTCCAATCTGGACCCATTAAGTTTCAATAAAATAATGTGTGCAAAAACCTAGTAAAAACTAAACTATCTATTAATATATTATTAATGTAATTGTATCCTATTAAGCGTTAATCTATACTCGTGTATCTGAGAAATCTGTACTCGCTAAAATGTCGTCTCTACATATGTCCCTATTGGTATAATTAATGACCGCGTAATATATTACAATAATTAATTATATGTTTATATAACTTGCTAGACTGTTGCTTGTAAGTACCTAGGTTGATTGCTACAATGTATCTGGCTTTCGACAAGAGAAGTATCGTAACATGATGATAATATTTGTTATATTTTCCCTAGCGCTCGGTTAGTTAAATATCATCTTATAAATGAAAAATTATCGCCTAACATCTGTATGTGTTTAAATAATAAGCATTTAAACGTCAGTTTCTTGGCATAACGTATTACTACTATCTTTCACCATGTCATAACAAACATGAGCTGTTCAAGTGCAAGATTCGATTGTTGGAGTCCAGCACCATATCTACTCTTGTCTGAAAGTAGCAAAACTATGTTGCTGTCACGATTCTAATGTTATGGTTGTGAACTCATACGGAGCATTCCAATGAAATCTCTAAGAGTAGCAACCTACAATAAAATATGGCTTTGCAGCTCCGTAATTAGAAGTCAGCTGTACATTGCCATACACTGCAGTGACCAGTTAGCATCAGGTGCACCATACGATTATTTACTTTTTGATAACATAAGAATATGCAAATAAATAATTAATATAGCATTTCCATTACAAACAAAATGTTCCGCGTTATTTTGCAGCCGGGGAAATACGCTTCCACAATCAACGATCCTGCGTATATGTAATTAATTGAACAACCTTGTGTTTATTTACACCAAGTTACTTATTCGAACGCTGATACAATTGTAAAATTAGACATTTGTAATATTATGTTGAAAATAGAGATATCAATAAAAGTACTGTGATTATTTTACTTGTATATGATAATTTTAAATGAATCTGTGATATATATTTTGAAAATTAGATTTTGATTGTTTCGTTTCAGGACATCCTTCGATGATGTTAAGGGAAGTAAACCAACATTAGTATAGATTTGCAATAGAAACGTTTACAAAACTGGGATACGTCTATAATTGGAGTAAGGTATTGAAGGAAATATACAAGAACTTTAACATACACTGAATTATTTTACTGCATAATACACTACTTACATTATCTGAAGGAAGGTATGGGCTGCATAATCACCACGCCAGCCAGCCCACGACGTATTGGTAAAACGCTGAGAAATCCACCGTTCTATGCTTTCCCACATACGTACAACTGTACATTTCTCAATCTCTCAACATTTCTCAAGTTCAGGTATCCTCGTAGTTTTTTTTTCCTCGAACTGACTATGCTATTAACCTGGCAAGGTCTTTACAGCTTCACCGGACTACGATTCCTCGTGATGTTTTCAGACACAGTCCGATAATGTTACTAATTTAAATTAGTAAATTTACTCGAATTCCGTTGAAAATTCGTTGGTAAATGCCAGGGTTCGAATCCGCGAACATCAGGTTGATATTCCACTGGCCAAACGACTAGAACACCACTACTTACATACATTATCACCTCTAAAGATCCCATACATTGGTATATTAATTTGTATTAAGTAATTATGACAGTTTAATGATGTAAAATTTACTCAACACTACTCTTGAACGCTTACCTATCTAAAGAAACTATTGCTTCGAGAACAACTAAAATACATTTTATTATAGCAAACAACAACAAGCATACTTGTCCAGAGTGCCGTAACTCTTGGTTATTACTTGTAAACATAGGATAATAATAAGTAATAACGTTCACTTTTACGATGAATCAGTATTGTTGGTTGCGTCAATAGGCAATCAGGAATTATAAGTCATTGTCAGCGACGCCGGACAGCTCTAAATAATCACACTACAGTTTTATCTATCAAGCCACATGTTATTTTTTCCTTAATTCTTCGAACCCATTACTGGTGGCGACACTGTTTAGTTGCAAAGGTTTTCCCGGATATATATATAAGCATACAGATAAAGTATAACTAGTGGGCGCCCAGTGGTTGACATACGACCATAATTCATTGATTTTTTAAAGGGATAAATATTATAATAATAGTTGTATGTTACAATATCATTGTTGAATGTAGAATGAAAAAGGGTAATTGGAACGTAAGAGTAAAATAATACATACAGTCGAGCATAGCAACCTCTTTCACAACCTTTTTTGAATTCCTTTATTGACAGATGTCAAAATGTCTTTTTTATTTACATGTGTGTATATGTTGTGTAAAATTGAAGCAGTAGTGTGAGTAATGCATATTTTAATTAATTTAATGTACTTCTAATGCATTTTATATAAAATAAATAGCTCTCTGCACTTCTCCTCCATATAAACTTTAACTATGCCAAATTTCACGTTCATCTGTTCGCCCAATTCCGTTAAAAAGGGATACAAAGTTTAGGCTTCACGTATTAATATATATGATATAGTTAGATACTAACAGCTCGCGACCACAGAAACGTTAATATTTTAAAACGACTGCCTGAACTTTATTTATTCCCTTTTTTTTATATTTATTGTTTAGTAATTTAAAGTTTAATGTATAACAATATATAAAATACAATAATAACTATGGATTATCGAGATGTGTTACTGTTAGAGAAAACTATGAAGATTCTTTGGATATATCTTGCAGTTTTCAATTGTATATTTTTGGATTATTATGATGAGTATGATAACTGTTTCATTAATTTTTTTTTACATAACGTAGTAATTACAATATTAAAAAACTGCGTGGCTTGTCGCATAGATTCATTGAGCAGAGAGTAACTGGAGTGTGGGCATAATAAGCCATCGCTTACGTCACCACAGTCGAGTATATGACGCATATATTGCGGAATCGGAAGCTAAGCCTACATTTAGAGCGTCCCACGCACGCCCAGCCCCAATTTCGAGACAACACGTGAGTGGCAGGGAATGGGATTAGGAGACGCTCAATAGCGCTTTACGAATAGTACGGCCGTCGACTGGCCATCTATCTATCTCAAACGTTTACTGAGCTACCTAATCGTGTGCGAATGGCGTCTTGGTAAATTCACTAAACATCTTCTCGAAATAAAACCCGAGTAGGTAGGGGCGTTTAACCTCGAAACCCATTTCTTTGTGTTATCAGTCTGGTTCCATTTGTAGATGCGTTGCCGGTGGCAACACGCCCACGCGTTTCTAATTCCAGGTAAGGTGATTCTATTTCCAAAACAGATTCGATATCTATTTATATTTAAGCGGAAAATGTACCCTTCTCGAACTTCGAATGTAGCACAATTTAGTTTTAATACAAATATTATAAGAAACCTCATAACTAAAGTAATAAAGAGGTCGAAGAAAATAAAATGAAGCAAATGCCCTGCAAACCTATCAATATAAAGAAATCGAAGTTAACGATTCATTGCTCTATTTTAATTTGTTGTACAGACTCGTTTGCTGTGGTAATCGGTCCGAGAAGTAAAAATATTCTTGCAAATTTCAATATTAAAAGAAATCTCGGTTGAATACATCGACGAGTTTCATAGACAGAGAATGAGTGGCGAATCAAGAACAATCCCGCTCCGAGCGACCGACCACCCAACGTGGACAATATAGAACGCGGTGCGGTGCGCGTACAGACAATGACAGAACTCCTTCATTAGCGTGTACTGTACATATATCCATTCAGTATCTAGAATAATGTTATATAACTATTCAAACATTATGTAAAACTTTCTAATACTGCTAGTATTAAATAGTGCTTAATTAATACCAATGAAGGTAATATAAGCGGGTTAAAGTCTGTGTCAAGTATATAAAAGCGAAACTATATCACATATTCGCTTTCAGAAAGTTAACTGTTACACCGTCTTGTTGTGCACTGATTGAGTACCATAATGAAGTTAGCTCGCGAGATGCCGTTTTAATTAGCTACTGTGAACGGTAAAAACCATACTGAATTGGATGAATTAAAATTAAAATACGTTGGTTGATACTTTTGAAAAAAAAATGCAGTCTTTCAAAATTTATATCTTTCACCGAGACGCCGAGAAGCATTAAGGAAAATACGTAGTATAAACTATATAAGAGATCATTATTGACCACTTAGGTCAGCGGCAAACATTCTCAACAGGCCAACGCCCGACCGTGTATTTTCTGCACCTGCAATCGAATGTAGCTTTAATGTGAAAGTACGACAAGTGTTAAATCGGCGCAACACATCCTTTACAATACGCGTCAATGCAGTTCCAGGAATGCATCGGGGTCTCTTTTGCGATATTTCTGCGTTACGGCGATCCGATTTGAAGTAATTTTTTTCGCGATCCTAGTATATTTAACATAAATAAAACTTATTTATTACATTAACTGAAGATTCCGTCAATTTTATGCCCATAAAATAACAACATATTGAAAATTATTTTATACAGATTTGATTACGATATCTTAAGTATACGACGATAATTTCCAGAATTGATTAAGCACAGGATATAAATACCTCTTTACATTAACTACTAAAACTATAATCTCTAAATAACACGCGCAAAACGTACAGATATAAATAAAACTATAAACACCGAACCGTAGTTTGTTAATTATATTGCTCAGTGATTTTTAATTTTTGTTGAACCCTTCTTCATTTTGCAAATACGAGTGGAATGACCTTTTGTCTGTTGCCGTTTTCTTACTTAGAACACCAGATATTCTAGCCCGTAGTTGAAACTTATTCATTATTTCTAGTTGGCGACCGCGACTTGGTTCTCGTAAAAATGGTTATTTTGTTCCGCAACAACTATAGACTATGAAGATTAATACCGGATGTTGTTTTTCCTAGTTTAAATTGTAATTTTGCCATAGCTACCTAACCACTAGAAATCCTTAACGGTATGTTACTTCTGAACAATTTTATCATTAATATTTATTACAACACGCGATGGAAAGCAACAGACACTTCCGGTGTTATTACAATAAAGGTTAAATATATATTGAATACTTGCTTTAAAAAGGCTTAGAATTAAAAGCACCGTGCTCGTCCGAGGCAAGTTCGCGTTATCCTTTTTCGCAAGTCTGACCTAACGTAACCAAAGCGAGACAAAAAGCAAGATGGCGAACGTTCATTGACCGCGGTGCATTTAATACGAAACCTATTTAAAGCAAGTTCAATACGTATTTAACTTTTTTGTAATAACACCGTTCAAGTTTATTTATATATGTATAAATGTAAATATAATATAGTGCAACAACTATTATTATTATTTTACTTGACTATTAGACTTTGGATTTTTAATTCAGATTATTGCCTTTATGGCGTCTTCAAAATTACCGTTTATAGTTTTTTTGCTTTTTAAAACTAGTTATAAAACCCTTAATAATAGTCTCAATAATAGGCGAACTTAAGTAAGAAATAATAATATACATCTTCATATACAATTTACTATTCTCCAAACAGAGTATGTGAGGAAAAATAATAATTAAAAATACAAAAGATAAAATATTAATAATAATAAAATCAATAGTTTATAATACATATGGACATTTAATAAAATGAATTCAACAAGATTTAAATAATCCAGTATCATATACGATAATATAGCTTTATTGTGGTTTTCAATGCGTTTAAATGACCACAGATAAATAGGTTTACGAATATTGTGCAAAGTATTATTCGATAAATGGGAGCATATTGACCTAAATAAATAGCTTCTAGATGGTCGTTAAGTAAATGTTTGCGATTAAGTTAATTACACATTAGGTGGTACACATTCTATATGTGGTAGAGCCACGCTGAAGCTACTACTGGTTTCAGCATGAATGGGTCGGCTCGCCCGGGATAGTGCCACCCTCTCACAGAAAACCGACGTGAAGTAATAATGCTTGCATTGTTGCGTTTCTTTCGGTCAGTGAGAGCGCCGGAAGCCCACCTCCCCTCCCCAAAACATAGGCATGCAATGCAATTGCGACTACTGGTGTTGCAAGTGTCTATGGACGGTGGTGATCACTTAACATCGGGTGACGCACATGTTCGTTTACCTGCTATGACATAAAAAAAACATACAATCACTTTTTATTCATATATTTATTTACATTATTTAATAACATAATTTCTTTTCGATCTGTACTAAGTACATATAAGGTTTGTAATATTTTTCCATTAACATACCACCCTATAATAATGAAACCAATTATACGACTCTAAAAAAGTTGTTTGACGTGTAAAATTTAACAAAGCTTGAAAGCCTTGTCGCGCACACGAGTAAAGCCCACGAAAGATTTCGACAGCCCGAATTTTACTTTTGAATGTGTCGCTGAAAGTTCCGCATTTACCCTTTCACTTAAATGAGCTTACAAAACGAACCCACTTGAGAACACAATGAAAGTAAAACAAGGAGAACAAAACATTCCAAAGCTTATACAAGAATTCATAAAATACTCTAACTTTGCTCGCGGCTTTACTCGTGTTGAATTTTACACGTCTTTGCGTCGGCCTCCGTTGCCGTGCGTACAGCAGCTCTTACTACGTTTTCGCTCAGCGTACGTTCTGATCTACAGTTTGTGTGGTAATTGCTTCACTCCTTAATTGTATATTTATTTTAAAAGACTTTTCCATTTGAAGATTTGACTGAGTTTTATATCATTAGTATAGATATCATTTTAAAGCTCACCTAATAGATATCCGGTGAATAAAGTTAGGATCGAATAGAATTTCGGTCAACAACTTACAACCACGACATGAATATTGCAAAGTCAACAAATATTATTACGTACTATTTGGCATTTACAGTTTGTATTTTTTTTATACGAAATAAAAATATTATCTATCAGAATATAGATAAAATGGCATCTGTGTGAAATAAAGGTTATGATTTTACCGATCAATCCACCAAGACCAATCGAATAAAAGCGTTAACCGATACAGAAATGCAACACTGAATTTAGTTAGGACGAATTATCCGTAGATGTGACTAGCGTAACGGCCTGAGCGAGGATGCCCAGTATCTCGTCGTTGGTTGCCTTTAAGTCAATAATAAATCAAGATGCATGAACAGCCGATACTTCCAACCAATGGTGTCCAGAACGGGATAAATAGTAGCCAGTCAATAGTAACTCCACCGATATAGTTGGAACTGCAGACGCAAGTCAATAATAACTCGCCCGATATAGTCAATAGCACGGACGCAGGTCAATAGTAACTTCCCCGATAAATGTAAAATAAAATTTGTGTGTTCGTAGAAGGTATTCTGTGGAAGTAGGGATCGGACTCTAAAAATACCTTCTCTAAAAAGAAGTTACCTACTCCTAAATGACGTAGATAATATTAAAATTTATCTTTAAATTATTTTTTGTACTAATTCACAATATATCTAGTACGGACGTAATCTGAATATATATAGAAGCAATAATTTAAGATGATTCGCTGTAATAGTAAATCTTAGGCTAGCAAAGCGGCGCCTGGATGGTGATTCAAATAAATTCATAGCCATGACGGTCAGTAATATGAATACCGAAATACCGAGACGATATGTATATGCTGTGAAAGTAAACACAACAATTCTAATTTGCAGCAATAGTATTTATCAAACCTATAAGTAACACGTTAATATAAACGCACAATACCTAAATACGAACGAGTTATAGTATATATAATTTAGTTTATATCGCGTCCGGGTTTCGCATTCTACGGGAAATGCCCGGTTATAAAGTTATCTGTATCGCACATAGAAAATAGCGACACGTGGAACTGTTCGTTATAAAGGCGCGTTTGCTAATGATCAAAGTTTCGAGGAGTTTACGAGTAAATAGGTTGAGAACTGATAAACTGTGACGTCATAAAACATCAGTTTTATTTTTATATATAGCATATATTGTGGAATGAAACACCAGAGAGACGCTCGAATTTCACTTTATGTTAAATAAAGCCTTAATGTGTAATAAGATGTTAACCCGGGAGACCGACTTGGTGCAGCTGGTGGAATACATCTGTAGCTATCAAGTATATCATCCTCTTTGGCAGACTGACTGAATAGTTTGAATTTAGTGTAAATAGCATATGTTGTTCAAATAATCCAACGATCTCTTGTGTATATAAATACCATATATGGAGTTAGAAATAAACAGTCTATTTTACGCATTCCGAGTCTTATCATTAAGCTGTCCAGCTCAGTCTAGACTCCTACACACCGATAGGTGCTCAACGGCAGATTTTTAACATATGATAAACCCTTCGCCAACATCCTACGAATACATCGATGTTTCCCTTCACCGAAATTGTAAAGCTGAGTCGAATCTGACTTTTAAAACAATTTTATACCAAAATCGAACGATGAAAACATAATACGTTTAATAGAAAACACATATTGTTTCGATTCACGTATCTGTTTTGTTAAGTATGTACCTAGATATATGTATTCAAATGATTGTTTATCTAATGATAAACGTTGTACAAAGGGCCGGCGTAATAATAACTTCGCCTTGAAACTTATTTAACGTGTAATAAGGAAGTAGTGATTACCAGTTACCAAGACGATACAAAAGTCATTGAAATGTATGACTACGATATCGAAACATAGTCATTACCAACTACGTAAATAATCTTTAACGAAGGTTCGTCAGTTTTATTTAATTCGTAGAAAAATTAAGTGTTATTTCAAAGTTATAGCATCGATTAAGCGCAAACTTTATAATAATAATAATAAGCATCAAGATATAATATCATGAGTTTGTTGCCTTTTAAAGCCTGTTCCGGCGCTACCCTACACTCAACATCATTTTCCGTTAACGTTGATATAGTCCATTGAAATGTTACATGAGCTTTACATTTTTTACAGGACGCAATTTTATTTTTGGGACATGTGTGGGGTCTATAGTAGCTTAACCCCAAGTTTGTGGGGTTGCCGCCCTTGTCCCCCGGCCGCCATCTTGAAAAAGGGGTTCAAACAGCTTTTTCGCGGTATTTCGGAAACTATGCGTCCTACAAAAAATTCGTAAAAACATAATTTGTAGCAAATCGCTTTGCCTACAAATATGTTCATATAAGTTTTTGCCCTAAATTTAAAATTAAAAAAGTTATAAGCAAAAAGTGAGTAAAATTTCTATAAAAATTTTCATTTTTGCTCTATAACTTTTTTTATACATTTTACAAAAAAAATTACTTTAGACCAATCTGTAGATGATCTTTTGAGGAAATTTTTTCTCTATAATTTATTTAAATTTCATTCATTTAAAACGCTGTTAAAGCGCTTCATAGTTGACCAGGTTCGTCAATGCTCATGATTCGATCGATCGATGTTCGATCATCCGGTCAAAACGAAATGTTTAACTTAGTTTTATGTTTTTTTTTTGTAAATATTCTTAAAAAAGTTTATCCCCACACATGTTCCAAAAATAAAATTGCGTCCTCTAAAAACTGTAATATTAGGTCCTTAAATTGTAACATTTCAATGGACCAATATGTAAACACTTGAACAAACAAACAAACTACATCTCTTCGGTGATTAGATATTTTAAAAAGATTTATTTAATCTTAAACCAATGACAAAATGCAGTAATATTCAATAATACAATATTTTTACACAAACTGATACCAAACAAACAAGAAATTTCAAGAAACATTAACTCACTCGGTGTTGTCTGGAAATATAAAAAAATAAATCCTCTTTCTTTTCTGGGTATTTAAATTTCAAACCAGAACGACAAATCAACATTTCCTTTTTTATTAATAGGTGTTCACAATAGGTTTTCGTTATTATTTTATGTACATAACTTATGAAAGTTCACCAAACATATACATTTTACATACGCAATTAGTCTAACAACAATTGATAATTCATAATACTTGAATAAATATGAGCTTTAATGTTTTGTTTGTTGTGACATCACTTATTTTTATAATTCGTGGCATACGTATTAATAAATGATGTTGCAAGAAAAAAAAGAGGTATTTTGTATAAATCTGCATTGCTCATTTTATTTGCTATAGATAAGAGTACGGTGCAAGTAACAGTAAGAACTGCAGTCATTTGAAAAATATGCTCTATTCGAGGAAGGTTACTTTCGTGAATAGATACATCATTAATAATTAAAGGCATTCTTTTTAATATATAGAATCAACGTTAAAAAATAAAACACAGAACACAGAGAAATTATTGCAAAAAAAAAAAGAACAATGATTAAATAACTTTAACGTGCCAAAGAAGTATGTAATCCCAAACACACGTATTTGCTTTATATCGTGTATTCTCAAATAACAGGCTTAATTATATATTCTGTAGGACAACGTTACAAAAGTACCGAATGGGTAATAAGTTCAGATATTTATTTATTCCGTTCAACTATTGTAGACATTTTTCGTGTATTTATTATTGCAAGCAACGGAGTTTATTACAATTTAAAGCCCTTACAAACTGTGAATTAGATCTGGATTGAATTGTGAATAAAGCCTAAATCACGTTGTGTTTACTGTTTTAATGAATAAGCAGGTATCTAACAGTTCCGAGCCGAGCCTGAGGGTATGGGTCGGGGGACCCATCTTCTCACTGCACAGGTGAGGCTGACGAGGGGAAACGACTGGTTGTGTACCCAGTAGTCTCTCTAGAGTAGGACGAAGCCTGGCGTTCACCGCCAGGCTGCCGAAGGGCGGTTTCTCAGGAAGACAGCAGGTTCGATCCCTGGCCGCCCCCTACAATGCGGCGGACGGTACACCGTGGGGTTTTAGTCCGTGCGAGTCGGACATAACCCACTCTCTCTTCCCCGAGAGGGTGGCGTATACATAAAGGATTTCCCCACGTTAATAAAAAAAGGTATCTAACAGTTCTTTTATAACATTTTCTAAAAATACACTGACTTAAGAATAAAATAACAAATAGTTCACGGTGCCTTTAGTTTCACTTGAAAAAAATACACTAATTACCAGCTCCTACGCTTAGGGAACGAAACCGTAAGCGCATACCACATACGGACAACACGAATATTTTACCTATTTTGCATACTAACATAACAAGCAACGGTCCTCGCGACGACGGCGGGTTGCGTCACCGGCTAGTGTTGCGCAATCGACTCACGCGCATCGACACCGCCATTCATCCGGCCCCGCCGCATGGTAACAGACTCGATTCGCAACGTCTAGAACTACGCTTCCGACAATCGCATTAATCTATTCTGTGACTTGGCTCTGACATTTAGACCGACAAGCGAATGAATTTACTGTTGCGATTTTAATAATAACGAGACGGCGCGGTTTGTTTTATTAACCGACTTCAAAAAAAGGAGGAGGTTATCAATTCGTCTGTATTTTTTTTTTTTATGTTTGTTACCTCATAAATTTGGATTGGGTGAACCGATTTTGATTATTCTTTTTTTATTTGAAAGCTGGTACTTCCAGTGTGGTCCCATTTCAATTTAGTACAGTTCCGATAACGGCATCCAGTGCAAAACCGTATAAGTTTCAAATTTGCATTAAGTATGTACACGACAAATAGACGAATAACTCAATATTACGCTAACCGGTTTCGATGATTCATTTTTTATTGAAAAGGATGAACTTCAAGGGTAGTTTGATGAGAGTTTGGTTAGGTTCTGATTATGGGATCCGTGGCAAAGTAAGAAAACTTTCAAGAAACGAGCCTACTCCTTTCTTAAGGGCCGGCAACGCATCTGTGTTTCCTCTCGTGTCGCAATTGTCCATGGGCGGCCGTGATCACTTACCATCAGGTGACCCTTATGTTCGTCTGCCACCAATATTATAAAAAAAATTCTTCAATTCTTAGGAGCCTATTGTGCTTATGTTCGTTGCTGTGTTGCAACATGACGCAAGCATTGTGATTACATTACTTAAGGTGTATAATGTGTGAAGCGATGGTAGCCGAGTTGGTGGTAGAAACTATCGCGGATTACTGAAAAGGTTGCGTTCGTACCAAACGTTACTTATTGTACAACCAATTGAAACCATATCGCATACCATACCGATAGATACCATACCGCAAAAATGCGCATATTTTAATATACTTAAGGCGGAACGGAGTTCGCGGGCACTGCTAGTAAAATATATTTATGTACACTAAAAATGGAAAAATAAAGTAAATTTTCAAAAAAAAGTATTAACCGACTTCAATATCAATCAAAAACCCATAAGGCACTAAAAAGCGGAAAATAACTAGTTTATCAAAAATGAAACATATGAATATGTGTGCTACCTAGAGTTGTATTGGAAGTCGGTGCCAACCAAACCGAAAATCATATCATCTACAGGTACAAAGTTTAAGTCCACTCTCGCGTCTCTGTAATACAAAAATTTTGGTTGGTACCGACTTCCAGTACATTTCTAGGTAGCACACATATTCATATGTTTCATTTTTGATAAACTAGTTATTTTCCGCTTTTTAGTGCCTTATGGGTTTTTGATTGATATTGAAGTCGGTTAATACTTTTTTTTGAAAATTTACTTTATCTTCGGCATAAATCTACCTATTAGGGAGTGCAAGTGAACGAGTCTGGCAAAAATAAGTCGCGAAAATCAAATGATGAAATGTCATAAAATCAGGTCATTATTGCATTATTTTCTTGGATGCTTTAAACTGATAAAATATGTGCAGTTTTAATTCAATTCCTATCTTTCTTGACATATCGTAAAACAAACATAATAATAGGTTATATAATATTATTCTTTACATAATATGGAGATTTTAGTTTCGTATTTTTATAGAATTTGCAAAAAATGAATAATGTACTAAACATGGAAATGTTATATAATGCGCTTTAGATAAATTTAATTTAAATTAGTCTCCGCTTGAAAAACTATTTCCAGTACTGGCTGCGGGTAAGTTGAGCTTCGGACAGGAACAATTAATTGGCAGTAACGCAACATAGTGTTTTATAAGCCTTAGCAAAACTGTTTATGATCTACATTGTTTGTAAATGGGAAATGCCGTCGGAGCTCCGTACCAATTAATTAACACAATAAACCGAATTGTTGCGTGCTGCCAACATGCCACATATACAATATGAATAAAAGTTCTAAGGACATACCTATAAGTTACAATATTATAGAGAAAAGCAGACACAAAAACTAGCATTCATTGACGTAAGAGTATTAGCGTCATATGTAGTATTGAACTTTCACGCGATAACAGGCCGGATGTTTCTCGGTGTGTGGTATTGTTCGCATATGCACCAGTCCATTGAGTAAAAGTTAAAAATAAACGAAATGTACGGTACTTCGTTGATCGTGAATCCACCTAGTATTTCTATAAAGATTTATGAATTATTAAAAGTCGTTCTCATTAGTGTATTACTTGATGCTTATTTTATTACAGTATCTGCGTGTTTTTGAGTTTTATAAAATATTGAATTGTAATTCACTTTTTATTATATATTTTAATAAATTCACTTTTTAGTATACATTGCTACTAGCTACTAGGTGGTAGAGCCACGCTAAAGCTACTTCTGGTTTCAGCATGAATGGGTCAGCTCGCCCTGGGTACTACCACCCGACCCATAGAAATACCGACATGAAGTAACAGTGCTGGCATTGTTGCGTTTCGTTTGATCCGTGAGAGCGCCGGAGGCCCTCCTCCCTTCTCCCCCTGCCCCAAATACAGGCTGGCAACGCACTTTCGACTCCCCTGGTGTTGCGGTTATAGATGGCGGCGATCACTTAACATCAGGTGTACCACCTGCTCGTTTGCCTCTTACGATATAAAAATTAACCGACTTCAAAAAAAAGGAGGAGGTTATCAATTCGTCTGTATTTTTTTTTTTTTATGTTTGTTACCTCATAACTTTGGACTGGGTGAACCGATTTTGATTATTCTTTTTTTATTTGAAAGCTGGTACTTCCAGTGTGGTCCCAAAATACAACGAAAATTAATATTACTAAATCCGATCGAGTTTCTTGCCGGTTTCATGGGATTTTTCCATAACCGGGATCGCCGCTGTGGTGGTTTTTGACGTTTTTAACTGTCTTTTCAGGGCCTACATTGAATAAAATACTTTTGGTTCTGAAAATCTGTACAGGGTTCGAGGGTTCCGCGGCCACATATTTCCATAACACCAATACAACGCAGAGCAGTGAATGGTGGTTAGTGACACACTGGGTGTTAACACGACATGTCTCAACTTTGATTAGGAACAATAATCAGTTTGATCAGATCAGAGAATGATCAGATCAGTCCTGTTTGAGTTTCTTTATAAAAAATGGACGTTGCTTGCAGTCGAATCTTAACATTTCCCGCCACTAAAAATTTTTCAATGGCTGTTATCTGTAGTCTAACGTGTGTGACCTCACTTTACAAATCGTCTAACAAACTGAAATCCATTCGATATGCAAACATCCGGTGCGATACGTGGAGAGCACCTTCGCAATATCCAACGGTCGCGTCGACGACCGATAGCCGGCGGTTATTCGCAATGTTCGGTTTTATCAATACACCTTTTCTTGTTTGTTTGTTTGTTTGTTTGTTTGTTTGTTGAGTTGTAAATTTTAACGTCTTTTTAGTTTTCGACTCAATTTTAACTTATTCGGATTGGTAATTCAGTGTAGGAGTTTAAACGTTCTATTCAATAATACTATTTACTTATAAGCAATGTGGCTGAACAGGCTTCAGAAATTATATTGATATTTGGACGCAAAAGTCTTTAAACAAGTTCCCTCGATCTGTTATCTATATATGTAAAAGAATAACTTACTGACTGTCGGTAATATAAACGTACAGCCTAAATTACTGGGACTAGGACCGTGAGAATTTGCATGCGGGTTTTTTTTAACTATTTTAGGTGAGTAATAATAATGGATTTTTGCAAATTCAATCCCTAACGCTGTGTGAAAAGGATTGAAAATTTATATTCAGCAATTCATAAAAAAAAACGTGTTACAGGGTTATTTGAAATTATATAAGTATATTCTATAGTCCTTTACAGAAATGTAAACGCAGACGAAGTCTCGGGCGGCTACTAGTTAAATTATAACGCTGATTAATTCAAGACAATAATGTCAAATCAAAAAAACGTACACGGAATGGGAAAAGACGTGCGCTCGACTTTTCGAATGATATTTATTTGTTTTTGCTATCTTATCGTCGAAACATTTCCTCGGTCACTGATGAATTACGTACTTGTATACCGAAATTTAATTCTTCTGGTCTATCGTAACAGTGGACGCGATAACGTGGGTTTTATCCGTTTGCGTATATGATAAAATATTTATTTGTGCCACGCGTATTTGTATTTGGTATTTATTAAATACACAATACATCTAATCAAATTTCGCATAATTTTATTTTTAACCGACTTCAAAAAAAGGAGGAGGTTATCAATTCGTCTGTATTTTTTTTTTTTTTATGTTTGTTACCTCATAACTTTGGATTGGGTGAACCGATTTTGATTATTCTTTTTTTATTTGAAAGCTGGTACTTCCAGAGTGGTCCCATTTCAATTTGGTACAGTTCCGACAACGGCATCCAGTGCAAAACCGTATAAGTTTCAAATTTGCATTAAGTATGTACACGACAAATAGACGAATAACTCAATATTACGCTAACCGGTTTCGATGATTCATTTTTATTCTTTTTTTGAAGTCGGTTAAAAATAAAATTATGCGAAATTTGATTAGATGTATTGTGTATTTAATAAATACCAAATACAAATACGCGTGGCACAAATAAATATTTTATCATATACGCAAACGGATAAAACCCACGTTATCGCGTCCACTGTTACGATAGACCAGAAGAATTAAATTTCGGTATACAAGTACGTAATTCATCAGTGACCGAGGAAATGTTTCGACGATAAGATAGCAAAAACAAATAAATATCATTCGAAAAGTCGAGCGCACGTCTTTTCCCATTCCGTGTACGTTTTTTTGATTTGACATTATTGTCTTGAATTAATCAGCGTTATAATTTAACTAGTAGCCGCCCGAGACTTCGTCTGCGTTTACATTTCTGTAAAGGACTATAGAATATACTTATATAATTTCAAATAACCCTGTAACACGTTTTTTTTTATGAATTGCTGAATATAAATTTTCAATCCTTTTCACACAGCGTTAGGGATTGAATTTGCAAAAATCCATTATTATTACTCACCTAAAATAGTTAAAAAAAACCCGCATGCAAATTCTCACGGTCCTAGTCCCAGTAATTTAGGCTGTACGTTTATATTACCGACAGTCAGTAAGTTATTCTTTTACATATATAGATAACAGATCGAGGGAACTTGTTTAAAGACTTTTGCGTCCAAATATCAATATAATTTCTGAAGCCTGTTCAGCCACATTGCTTATAAGTAAATAGTATTATTGAATAGAACGTTTAAACTCCTACACTGAATTACCAATCCGAATAAGTTAAAATTGAGTCGAAAACTAAAAAGACGTTAAAATTTACAACTCAACAAACAAACAAACAAACAAACAAACAAACAAGAAAAGGTGTATTGATAAAACCGAACATTGCGAATAACCGCCGGCTATCGGTCGTCGACGCGACCGTTGGATATTGCGAAGGTGCTCTCCACGTATCGCACCGGATGTTTGCATATCGAATGGATTTCAGTTTGTTAGACGATTTGTAAAGTGAGGTCACACACGTTAGACTACAGATAACAGCCATTGAAAAATTTTTAGTGGCGGGAAATGTTAAGATTCGACTGCAAGCAACGTCCATTTTTTATAAAGAAACTCAAACAGGACTGATCTGATCATTCTCTGATCTGATCAAACTGATTATTGTTCCTAATCAAAGTTGAGACATGTCGTGTTAACACCCAGTGTGTCACTAACCACCATTCACTGCTCTGCGTTGTATTGGTGTTATGGAAATATGTGGCCGCGGAACCCTCGAACCCTGTACAGATTTTCAGAACCAAAAGTATTTTATTCAATGTAGGCCCTGAAAAGACAGTTAAAAACGTCAAAAACCACCACAGCGGCGATCCCGGTTATGGAAAAATCCCATGAAACCGGCAAGAAACTCGATCGGATTTAGTAATATTAATTTTCGTTGTATTTTTATTTAAACTTTTGTTTACTGTCGTACGTCATAATTTTTTTTAGTTACCCACTAGCGGGCCCTTTGGACATTTTCTTGTCTTGAGAATAATAAAAATGTTAAAATTCAACCGCATCGCCACCTACCGAGCCCAATTGTGAATCCAAACTATTCTTGAATCCACCTGAACACTCACAAAAAATTTCATCAAAATCTGTCCAGCCGTTTAGGAGGAGTTTAGTCACATGCACAAGGACAGAAGAATTATACTATATATAAAGATAAGAGTCATATCTAAACATATTCGAATCGCATAATAATTCACCCTATAAAAGACATCAGGACGCTTATTGGCAGAATCTAACACTATTAGGTACTAATTAACTACTAAGCTTTCAATTATTTTACTGAATTCTAAATCTGCCGAAAAGCACATATATTCCGGTAGCGGTACTTAAGTCAGGCCCCCTTACTTAAACAAAAGTCGACAGCGTGAACCGGCAATACTATGAAGCATAAAAAATATATATAACATTCTATTACCTCAGTTTCTGACGTGGACTGGAGAGCATGACGTAGGTAATGACGTAGCTAGTTATTTATCGCTAATATCTACCTGCCTACATACTCCATTAACACGGTTGCTATTAATACAAAATAATTCCTATATACTTTGTAAAAAGTTAAGTCCTATTTAATTATTCGCATAATCTTATTTGTGCGTAGTTTAGTTCTTCAAACAAATTTGTTTTGAACACGTTTTACATAAAACACAGCTGTTGTTTATAGGAATATCTCTTCAATATTTTCTAAATCCGATTATTGCAGCATCGGCACGAGCTTATATAATATAATTAGTTCATTATTTTGCTACTAGAGGCATCTTATACATTTAGGTATTCAAACTTCAGTATATATCATTACATAGTATAAAACAAAGTCCCCTGCCGCGTCTGTCTGTCTGTCTGTTCGCGATAAACTCAACAACTACTGAACGGATTTTGAAGCGGTTTTCACCAGTGGATAAAGTGATTCATGAGGAACATTTTGGTATATAATTTGTCAAGGATTTTTTTTATAACAAGGGCGGGGCAACGTCTGCCGGGCTTGCTAGTATTTTTATATAATAGTACTTTGAGTAAATGATCATTGATTTACGTTCATATTTATATATGTTTGGGAAAATAATTTACTAAACACAAATTACCAAAAAGATGATTATAATTAATTTAATGTTAGATACAAATGAAAATGATAAACTGCTGACAGAATTTCAATAAATACTCTTTTCCTTACTTAGTGATGTGTATAGAAAGTACTTCGATACGTGATTAGCAGAGAGTTTATCCGTCTAGAAGATTGTCGTTTGGAACACAATATTTTTGCTTTATATAAAATAACAATAACTCGTACGAATGTAATCAAGCGAGAGCGAGCATCGTAAGGGACAATAAACAATAACTCTGTGAGCCCATAATACTCGCAATTTTTTAAAGAAAAAAATATTGTATTGAAGCATTAGAAAATTATTGAAAAGGTTTATTAATATTCTTTTTCGACTCGTATCAAGATGGTTTTAAAAGACAATAATTAATATTACAATGTACCCCATTACGTACAGTGTATCTATTTACTGGCGATATGTAAAAAAAAAAGTATCAATTTTATCATTGAAATACGTCACAGTGAAAATGAGAGTGGGTGGTTTTATCGTGGGTGCAGGCGGCGCGCTTGGCGGCGTCCGTCCGCGTCACTGCGCGTCCGCACTTCACGTCAGTATTGCGTAAGCCTTTTCATGTGAACCGATTGTTTATCGGAATAATTCTTCAACGCCTTTTAGCATTCCGACAATAATTTGTTGTGATAACGAACTGTGTTCTGGAATCTGAAATTGATTTGCGAGTCGATGTACTTTCGTTATATTGAAGACGTTTTAATAATACTGTGCTCATAGCCATATTGGTGTTTTTCATACTTCTATAATATTTTGGGATATATTTATACACGTTTTCATAGTTATAATATATCTAAGTAAACTTTAGTGATACGAGTAATAACACTTATTACTTTTTTCTAAGTGGGGACAATGCCATACACATACACTCGGCTCCAAACTAATCACAATTCATATTACGGTAATCGAAATAGCTAATATACATAGATTAATTATTTATATATGCAAAATTAATTTAACACTCAAACAACAGAACCGATAATCATGCTCACCAAACAAAGAGGTTCAGAAGTTTGCAAAATCAAAACACTGAAAAAAATCCCTTGTCAAACCTACGGGAAAAGAAAAATCGCAAAGACACAAAAATTTATAATATTACGAGCCACCGTTTTAATACGGTAATACTTTCGGTATCCCGAACAATATTTTCGAGATACTTTAAAGTCGATTTTATGGTAGCTTAAATCCTATGATGATATTATGATTTGATTGACTCATTATCACCCAGTTCAATTACCAAGAATACAAATAGCAAATTTGGGAAGTGTATTGATTTTATATATACTAGACATTGATTAGAAAATTTTCGAAATTCGACATTCAAGCGGGCGCAAAGTGGTGACAAAAAAAAATCGGAAAATAATATTTTCCTGGTTAGTTTTATTTGAAACGATGTTAATATTTTAAAGACAATTAGGGAAAAAGGTATTTCAGCTTTTTAAAATAAAATCTCTAAGAGTGAAAAATGGTGGTTATTATTTTATGAGAAATAATAACTATCGGGACAGATTTATTTAGGACAGGACTAGACACCAATGTTGTGTTTATGATTCGTAAATCAAACTACACTGTGTGGCTTCTATAATACAACTGGTTTATTTAGATATACCTACATACTAATTGACTATCATATACAACAACCAATATAGTACTTACGTACATTAGTTAAATGAGCTTTATTGAATTTTAAACTTTAATTAAATTACTATTCGCATTAAATAACTACACTGTTCAACTTATTGATGTATTATATGAACATAGATAATAACATATTATATACAGTAAATAAAAAAACGTACAAACGTTATATGTTAATGTTATATAATCTATGCAAGCGAAACCACTGGCGGAAACGAATATTAATATAAAACTTCCCGTGCAATACCGATTTGAAGTTTCAACGATAACAGAGAAACCGAACTTATCCGGTTTTTATCGGTTTTATATTAGCCACGGTAAGTGTGTTGTCACCCTACAATCGTAATGAGGATATTTAGTTTATCAATAACAAGAAATTATCAACGTATTTTATATATCATGTTTCGAGAATACTTCGCGCGTCGCGTGAATATATTAAATAAACTAGCTGGTTCCGGCGTTTCGCCACTACAAAATTATTGTGACGCTGTTTTTTTTTTAATGTTTCAACGTTATAGTCTTCATTTTATATCTAAATAGTTATAGTCCTACACAATATTTATTACTTAATCAATTCAGACGTAAAAAATTATGAATACTTAATAAGTACTGATTATCATCAAATTATTCACACACGTTCCGAATACAAGAAAGGACATATTATGGTACCTATCATAATAAAAAAAATGGTGATTTCAAAGGCTCTACATCGACGCAAGCGAATCCGCGAGCAAAAATTAGTATACAATAAAAAGCGAATTCCGCGATCGCACCATTCGACTTTAATAAAAAAAAAATACGTTGTCCATACATATCATACTTAACCAAAATTATTAAAATGCACATAATACACTGCAATTCCTAAATATAATATAGTCTATATTTATTTTTATTAATTAAAGTAGAAACACCAAGGTTTCTTTTAAAGCAAATAACAAAATTAATTGAGCAAATACTCGTTGAAGCAGGTAATCGTTAAGTACGACAGTAGGTAGGTAGGTAATGACAAGGACGCGGCGAAATCCGTGGACGCGCTCGCCTGTTGCAAACATTAATAATCGAAGAAAAACTTAGCACAAAGGACAAGGCAAAATTCTCTGTCGATAATTTTTTACCTTAGTATAACTGAAATTCAATTTCGCTAATTTTTTTAAAACTGTATTCTACGAAATAATTTAAAAAATAGCCAATATTTCAACCTTTTTGGTTATATATTCATACAGATCAGGAACAAACTCATTATAACTTAACGTAGCTACGTCAATTACAAAATTTCAAGGATGTACCATTTTTTACCTATTTCTGCGTCTTCCAAAAAAATCAATCAATACCATAAATATCGAGATTGTCAAAGGTAAGTTCTAGATTATATTTTTATTTTCCATAACATGACACACATTTTATATAAAAAATACTAATTTTGGTTTTTAAATTCTAGTAAAAAAAATCTTCCCTTTTCAGAAATTTGCAAGTTCCTAGATCTTTTAAGCAGTATTTAGTAAACCAACTCTCATTTGGTATTTTTAAACCAAGAGCAATTTTTGTTCGCTTGTTATTTTTATCAACAAAAAAATATCAGTATATTCGTAAATTTATTAACTATAACAATAACGTAATTGTGATTATTTTAATTTTATCAATTCCTAGATCTTATCATCTAAATTATGAGGTTAATTCATTAATTGCAAGGAGAATTGAATATAATATACTGTCGTAAAAAACCTACTATAAAATGTAGCATATATTGCCATATCCGAATTTCCAACAAGTTTATTGTTATCTGTCGGTAATCGGCAATGAGTCACCGGAGGCCATTGCTACATCAGCTGACTCATTGACTACCGACACAGGTTGATGGGAATGGGAAATCCATTGTTTCTGTGTTCTTAAAAAAAAAATCTAGACCTACAACACGTAACGAGAAAAGAAACTCCGTTTGACTTGAGAAAATGTTAGTCGCAATCGTGTTCGTTTAATAGACCTTGGCCTCGTTATGTTTTTGTTTACCGCTTGTGTATGGTTTCTATTTGCGAACGTGGAATGGGGAGAAAAGGGAGATGGTAACTCACTACATTTGAAACGAAACGATCCGTATGAAATGTTTGTAAACGATGAAGTATTTTTCCATGTAACCTTTACATGTAGCCCGTGATAAATAAATAAGTTTATTCTTTGTTTAACTCAACCATTTTAGATACACATTTTTGTTATCTCAATGATTTGACATATTTCCTTTTATACTGGCTTAATGTTTTCGTCTAAATAAATTTAAGAATATTATTTTAATCTATTATATTTTTATCAAAATTCATTTAGTGTATGATTTAGTCATCCCCTGTACCTCTGTGTGACACATCCTTAATCCCACGCAATCACAAACATGAAGCTAGGTCAAACCTATTTTCATAGTCAACATTGGACGGATCTAGACTGTATTATTATACATTCATCGTCGCTTTTTACACCAATCTAAACGGTTACATAAACAAATTTTATGTTAATAATAACACTGTATTATTTATCGAATTAAAAAGAAATCGAACATTCAATAATATAGAACAAATGGGAAACCCCCTTACCACTGAATAACCTTCAAATTTCCTGTTAAATGCGTATGAAATTAATATATAAAACGCTTGCAAATTCCGTGAAATTGAAAAACAATAACCATATAATTGTATGTCTGTTTTTAATCGTAAAACTTATTTATCAATATTAATAATTCCTAAAATGAGTTTTTACTGAAGATTAATGACAGACGTTAAATTAAGGTCATCATTAACTTAATATATAGATAATATTACAACAGATTAATCAAAATAATATGCAAATATAAAACGCAATATAGTTTTATGCATACTAACGCAGCCGCATTACTGACATGTTTCAGGATCATTTAAAATTTTCCAACAACCATACCGGATACAGGACGTGAGGAATAATCCCTTATTTAAATACAGAGACACATCTTAAGAATTGCAGTGAAGCAGTCTCGTTAGCCCGATGTCAGCTGTTAGACAATGCGAGGCGTGTAGCGGTGAATCAGTGGCTGGCATCAGCTGATTCATTCGCCGGGTGAGCGGCCTTGCATGCACCGACTGTGCGAACCGAACCAACAAGCAAACGTTAATCACCCATTCGGTGGAAGGATATTTTCGAGGTAAATAATATGAAGTAATAATTCAACTTGCACACATACGTTGAGCGTATATAATTTTGTGTTCTTTCAAAAAACTATCTATACGTATAAGAATGTACATAAGTCTAACGTGTCTGTACTTTTTAGTACGTGTATATTTGTAAAAAAAAATTATAATAGGTGTCTAAGAATCTGCGTAATCAAAGTACTGCGTTCATAATAAAACTTTATAAAGCATACCTTCGAGTAACATTTAGTCTTTGTTTCATTCAAATCGGTTTTGTCTATCAAAAGTTATTGTAATTTTAATAACGACGCGGCTTATGTACAAGAGAAAAGTAGATAAGTAAATGGACTTAATACATACAGATGATTTTATTCATCGCTGTTTTTTTTATATAAGGTTTCACGTCGACTAAGTCGCGGGCACAGCTACTTATAAAAATATATTTATACGTTTGCATGTAATAGCTTACTGTCGACTTTACTAACAATTAAAAAGGAACAATAATAAAAACACAGCGATATATTTGTTAAACAATAATTAAATGAGATATATATATATATATATTTCTATTTCAGTAACATTCTTTTTTTACTGACAACATTAATTAACAATGTAAACATAACAGATCAAGTTCATCGCAAGATAATTATTTCAAGAGCAAACAAATTATATAAGTATACTGAGGAGTGTATAGTTAAACGAAGCAGAACAATGATGAACGAAAGTCAGGAGTTTGAACACGCGATAACTGTTGCCAATGAAGTTTCGGAAACAAGGTGACATCGACGACCCGAAGGTGACCCCCGGGTTCGTACATTACGTTAGTTCGACGAACCTAGAATTAGTTACAACGCCTTTTCTACTTGAGATCTTTCGTTACACGATAGATAATAGCACAGATTTAAAACTTCGAGAAAAACCTACACAAAGCCACCACGACATGACAATCGGAATATTATTAGAAGGACAAAGAAAAACAGCATATTATCCGATTTATTTACTGACATTGTTTCAAATAACGAAGCGGAAAATAAACGCATGAATAACGAACTAAGATGTTTGACATGAAAGACGCTGGTTTTTAACACGAAAACAATAAACAAAAAAAAAGATGAAAAGTGTTCACCCCCACATCGGGGGTGGGTAATAGAAGCAGCCGCCAACTAATTGCGAAAAACGAGATTAACGCTCTCACTGTAGAGGCACTAAACGAGAACGGCTCTGTTTACCACTCGGTTTCAGTCTTTTTAAAGCACCACTAACAGACTTATTTTATTAGAGAGAAACGCTGAGATAACATTTATGTTAGCGAATTTTTAGTAATCATTGTAAAATCAACAAACACTACGCGCATTCACAAAGGAATGTTGTCGTCGATATGCAATGATTTTTAATTATAAAACCTGTTTACTTAATTATATTTACAGAATATTTCGCGACCTTGCATCGACATCTTATTGAATAGTTTCTAAAAACGTATAATCGCTACTGAGACGTGACTTTTAACAAAATAACTCGCATCATTTTATAGCATGTACTTACAAAAATATTGTTCTGAAAATCTATACTAATATAAAGTAAATTTTCAAAAAAAAGTATTTACCGACTTCAATATCAATCAAAAACCCATAAGGCACTAAAAAGCGGAAAATAAATAGTTTATCAAATCAACCAAATTAAATAAAACATATGAATATGTGTGCTACCTAGAGATGTATTGGAAGTCGGTGCCAACCAAACCGAAAATCATATCATCTACAGGTACAAAGTTTAAGTCCACTCTCGCGTCTCTGTAATACAAAAATTTTGGTTGGTACCGACTTCCAGTACATCTCTAGGTAGCACACATATTCATATGTTTTATTTAATTTGGTTAATTTGATAAACTATTTATTTTCCGCTTTTTAGTGCCTTATGGGTTTTTGATTGATATTGAAGTCGGTAAATACTTTTTTTTGAAAATTTACTTTATATTAGTATAGATTTTCAGAACAATATTTTTGTAAGTACATGCTATAAAATGATGCTCAAAAAAAAGTATTTACCGACTTCAATATCAATCAAAAACCCATAAGGCACTAAAAAGCAGAAAATAAATAGTTTATGAAATCAACCAAATTAAATAAAACATGAATATGTGTGCTACCTAGAGGTGTACTGGAAGTCGGTACCAACCAAAATTTTTGTATTACAGAGACGCGAGAGTGGACTTAAACTTTGTACCTGTAGATGATATGATTTTCGGTTTGGTTGGCACCGACTTCCAATACATCTCTAGGTAGCACACATATTCATATGTTTTATTTAATTTGGTTGATTTGATAAACTATTTATTTTCCGCTTTTTAGTGCCTTATGGGTTTTTGATTGATATTGAAGTCGGTTAATACTTTTTTTTGAAAATTTACTTTATTTTTCCATTTTTAGTGTACATAAATATATTTTACTAGCAGTGCCCGCGAACTCCGTTCCGTCTTAAGTATATTAAAATATGCGCATTTTTGCGGTATGGTATCTATCGGTATGGTATGCGATATGGTTTCAATTGGTTGTACAATAAGTAACGTTTGGTACGAACGCAACCTTTTCAGTAATCCGCGATAGTTTCTACCACCAACTCGGCTACCATCGCTTCACACATTATACACCTTAAGTAATGTAATTACAATGCTTGCGTCATGTTGCAACACAGCAACGAACATAAGCACAATAGGCTCCTAAGAATTGAAGAGTTTTTTTTATAATATTGGTGGCAAACGAACATACGGGTCACCTGATGGTAAGTGATCACGGCCGCCCATGGACAATTGCGACACGAGAGGAAACACAGATGCGTTGCCGGCCCTTAAGAAAGGAGTAGGCTCGTTTCTTGAAAGTTTTCTTACTTTGTCACGGATCCCATAATCAGAACCTAACCAAACTCTCATCAAACTACCCTTGAAGTACATCCTTTCCAATAAAAAATGAATCATCGAAATCGGTTAACGTGATATTGAGTTATTCGTCTATTTGTCGTGTACATACTTAATGCAAATTTATAACTTATACGGTTTTGCACTGGATGCCGTTGTCGGAACTGTACCAAATTGGAAATGGGACCACACTGGAAGTACCAGCTTTCAAATAAAAAAAGAATAATCAAAATCGGTTTACCCAGTCCAAAGTTATGAGGTAACAAACATATAAAAAAAAAAAAATACAGACGAATTGGTAACCTCCTCCTTTTTTTGAAGTCGGTTAATTATAAAGAGGTACAGTTTGCGAGTTTGTGAAGTTGTGACGTTGTAAGGGGTAATCTCAGGAACTAATGGTCCGATTTAGAAAATTCTTTCAATGTTATATAGCTCATTTATCGGGGAAGGTTATATAACTCTATATAAAGTTATAGGCTAAGACTCATAGGAGCGGAGCAGCAATGAAGAAGTTGCAAAATCGGAGTTCTTTTTCCTTTTCAGAGCTTCCTCTGCGTCTTACCTCAAAATAACCATTTCACGCGTACGAAGTCGCGGGCAGAAGCTATTAACTAATTATATTATCTATACTAATATCATAAAGAGGTAAAGTTTGTGAGGTTGTAGGGGTTAATATCTGGGGAGTCGGAGAAAAAATGGTCGAACGAAAACGTTTCTTACGAACGCTGCCTTAACGATGAGAGATATATGATCGAGTTCTAGATAAAAGTTGTAGCTTGATAATGCCTATTACCACCCAACGAAGTGGGCACGGGTCAGCTAGTTACCTATAAATCTATATAAGTAAAAGGGATGCTGGTATATTTCTCTGAAGTCGATAAACTTTTGAGCGACGAGAGCTGACACACGTGTTTGTTCAACGAGGTTTTTATGCTGTCTATTTTAAAATAACTCATTATTGGTATTTTTGTTAAGTTTTATATTGTTATTAACAAGGACAAAGTCGCGGACGATACAGTTTTATCTCAATACCAAAAATGCATATTGGTACCATTACATATTATAAAACTACTGAATGGATTTTCATGCTGTTTTCACCAGTAGATAAAGTGATTCATGGGGTCTAGATATATCATTTGTCAAGTGTTTTTTTTTATTATCAGGGCGGGTCAACGTCCGCCGGGCCCACTAGTTCATATATAAATTGAGATTGCAATATTCCGACCGATCACCTTGAAAGTTGCGTTTTTCCAGGGAGATTTTTATGCTGCCTACATAACGTAAGTAGTCATTAAATGGCACCGCCGCAGCGAATCTACTTCCAATGCCATTTAACTAATCTGCATCAAACCGATATATGTTTGTTGTACACTGTGAATATTCACACAATATCCTTTCTACCACCATAATTCGATTATTTATAAAAATAAATAGTTGTTACAACAGATGGTAACAATCACCGTTGGTACATCATCTAGTATTGTGTATGTGTGTATATACAAGGATTGCGATAAGTGAACAACGGGAGCTAATTGCAAGTAACCGGTGACCGTACAAATGTGATTACCGCTTGAACCACGTCCTGGCTTGCTCTGTTAAAGGCTTTACATGCCCAGTCCAATTGTGGCCGCCGGACGAACCGTGATCCTTTTTCCGATGCGTATGTCACGTTGTTAATCCAACATAATTTTGTATAATTAATTACTTATTTAGTACAAATTACATTGTTTTTAACAACAACGCGAGTTGCGTATCTTAAATTTGATATAATAAAATGTAATTATTGATTCGATCAAAAGTTGTACACGTTCAAATGTTATTCTTAATTTTAAATGCTTAGTGAAAGTGAAAATAAAGTGTATATTATTGACAATTCTTATATTTTTGGAACATCATAAAATTCTCATGAAAGTTTATGAGTTCAATCCAGACCAATACATTTATTTTTAATATTGCATTCGTGACCGGTGACCTTTACAGTAGATAAGTCTTGATTGATCTGAAATCGTTAGAGTATAAAAATTGTCGATAATAGATATTTTATTTTCACTTTCACTAAGCTTAAACTAAGAATAATATTTTAATAGACGACTTTTAATCTGTGTTGGGGTCAACATTTAGAAAAAATATACACACCGGATTACAGATACTATAATAGTACGAGTGCTTCAAGTTCAACCACAGAGAAAAAACCTTTTCTATTTTTGTTTTATAACACTAAATCTCGTTAGTTATTACAAAACAAAGAATGAAGAAAATCGGCTGAGAAACAGAAGAGTGAGAAGTTCTTAACCGTTTTCCCACTGCCTATTTATAGATAGATCTGCCTATTTATAGATAGATTAAGGAACGAGGAATTAAATTTTATTTCTCTAATATGGAAACTATTCGTTACGAAATAAAGCTATCATAAAGGTATATTCTAATGTTAAATTCATAGACAATGCTATAGTATTATTATTAATAGTATTATAAATACTAAAGTGAGTTTGTTTGTTTGTCACACTTTCACGTAACTACTCTAGCAATCATTATAAAATTTTCCATACACGTTATCAGAATTATATAAAAGAATATAGGGTACTTTTAACCCGGTAATAAGTACTAGTATCGAGGTATAAAACAAATCTATATTAACATGGCGGAAGCCTCGAGCAAAAGTTAGTTTATAATAAGGGCACGTGGATCGAGGCATGCATGCAGGCGTAGCGTCGGTCGGCAAACACGGCCAATCCCGAGTTAATTATTGAAGCCTTACTTACCGCTCGTTATTTTTTTGCGTTATTTGTTGTAATAACACAGTTTTTATCCATCTACATGATAATAAAACCTACAATTTATATCAATTTACCTTGTGCGCAAGCCGCAGAAAATTATAAGGTAGAAATTGAAAATCTTTGATTATGACTCTATATCTTCAGTTATAATCTTGTGGTTTTGTATTTCGTATACTCTCATTACATCGGAATTATATATATTTTACCACAATTAAAATGATTAAAAAAACTAATATAAAATACGACTTCATGAAATCCTGTTTACGTATATCTTATTTGCCGGTATCGATGTGTATCTCTTCACCTGAGTCACATTAAGCACATAAGTTAGAACAAACTTGACAGTACCTAGCTATTGCGCGTAGCTTCGCTCGTATTAGTGTATCACCTATATATCTCAGGAACAATATTTCTGCTGGATGTAACCCTATGTTCTATTCTGTACCGCGGACAAAACGACAACAAACAAATTCACTATCGCATTTATATTATTAGTAAAGGAAGTAAAAACTATTTTAAAAATAAAGTATAGGTATAATTAACTTCTCTATTATTAGTGCCTTATAACAGTCACGTGACTAAAATATTTCTAGAAAATGCAGCCGTTTTAAA
The DNA here is from genome assembly GCA_015888305.1 of Antheraea pernyi. Taxonomy (NCBI): domain Eukaryota; kingdom Metazoa; phylum Arthropoda; class Insecta; order Lepidoptera; family Saturniidae; genus Antheraea; species Antheraea pernyi. The sequence goes on along the minus strand of MU158793.1, from coordinate 788,122 downwards.
GGCACCGGTGCTTTATAAAGAATGTTAATGTCTAGGTCCGGTACCGTGACACACCCGAGAGGCGAGACTACAACGCCACCCGGGGAACCACTATTGACCTGCGATACCGCGCTATTGACTCTATCGGGGTGTTACTAATGACCTCGAACGCTATTGGTGGAAGTTATCGGCTGTTCATTATTCATTCCGGTGTGAGACTACATTGGTGGCATATAAAGGGCAAGATGTCGCTGATCTGGACGCACTCCTATGTGGAAGTTATTGTAAGGCGAAGCTCTGGCCAAATGAATAGTGACAGTATCTACGACGTATTTATTGCCATTTCCTGACTGCATCGACACTATACGTAATTAGTGTAACAAGAAACATATTTAATAGCAACTAGATATGCCCGCGACATCGTCCGCGTGAAACCATATGTAAAAAACAGGGATTATTAAAGTCATCTAAATGTAGTATAATATGTTCATTTACTTATCTACTATTATCTCGTACTTAGGTCGCGTCGTCATTAAAAGTACAATAACTTATGACAGACAGAATCGATTTTAATGAAACAAAGACTACATATTAATCGAAGATATGATTCATGATTTTCTTGAAAAGATTTTGTCATGACCGCACTATTTTAGCAGTGATGCGTGTTCAAACAAACATACAGACATCTCTAAAATTGATTGAAATGCATTTCCTAAAAAGTGACTCCTTAGATTTACATTCGTATTATATGTGTATAATGCAATTAATTACATTAATATTATTTATTGAACATAACTAAATTCTATGAGTTCTTCAAATGTAAAAAGTATTTATTGTTTAAAAAAATGATGCGACAAAGGCTCCATGTTTCTCCTTATCGTGAACATAGAAACAATTAGCCACCTAACTTGGGATAACGATATTGCCTACGGGAATAACGAAAAACAGTCTTTATGCATATGCAAATAAAAGTGAAGTGAACATATCACTAGTACGCAAGTGTGTAAGTAATGTGTTATAAAGTTACTTAATCGTCTCCTTGAAACACTTTATTATCAGACGGGTTATGGGCGTGACACACATTTCTACAGTAAACACCGTTCATTTACTCTATTTAGGATTTACTTATGTCTGGTATATATTTAAAAGTTACTACTAACAGCGTTTTGTTATCAACAAAATTATTTATGTATTCGCGATACAAAATTATACAATATTTATATTCGAATTACCTATCAGTTATGTATCACTTGTTTACTTAAACGACTTCTCTTTAATTCTCACAAATATTTGTAGGTAAAAAAGGGGCTGGTTTAAATCGATTTCTTTGGTTTTACCGAACATTAGTGGAACAAAACGAACGTTCTACAATTCATTAATTAAACAAAGTAGTTACGGCGGACGGTGAGAAGCCATGTCCTCATTCCCGCGAAAGTTTCAATACCTCTAGCTATCTGGGTTATCTGTGACAAGGTTGTAAGCAGAGGACCACCTGAGAAACGTAAACGTGAACGTTTCCGAGTAAATCGTGTTCCACGTCTAGCATTCCGTGAACTCTCTGCTATCATTGTAGTCGCTGTACAATGTGTAGTGATGGTAGATCAACGTAAAGTGGACAATGACGAAGGTTGAGCGATGTCAAGTAAATTTTAACACGCAATTACTAACCCGTCCCACACCTTGGCACCGATCGACTGGGTGGTTCAGGGACGTTTGGCCTCTTGTACCCGGTTATTACCATTCTCACCTAATGATAACATAATTTTAGACACAACCGATCAACAATTGAATTATTTTATTGTTTTGGGGGTATGACACTACCCACTTTATTATTTATTCCTATAAGTCTTCCGTAATACTTCCGTAGTAAATGTCGTTAGCGCACGCGACCTGTCGGCAACGTTACTCGCACAGATAAAACAAAACTTTTCCTCCGGTGTGGTTGATATATTACAATAAGAATACAATTTTAACCGGCATCGCTATTTACAATGGAATGTGTTGCGTGTGCGAATTGCGTGACTTTGACGAAATTCGATACAAATTACACACAAATCCCAACGGTATTTTCATTAAACACGTTGTAAACATAAGTTAATTAAAATCAATTACCTAAAACAGTCGCATAATAACGCATCACTTAACGCACCTACTACTAGATTACGATGGCTTAGTGATAGCGAGTTCAAATACTGCCACGCATGTTACATTCAAATCTCACCGTAAGTCCTATGTTTCACTGTAGGACAACACTATGAAACTATACAATGTTTGTTGTCGGCCATTTTGTAGTATCGGTCTAAATGGCTATTAAATTCATTAGCCATTTTCTCAGCCAAATTGTCACTTACAAATAAATGTGTTTGTGGTAAACCTTAAGTCTATTTAAAGGAATAAACTAACTCAAATTCTCATGTTTTCAAACACATGTAAAATAAAGAAGCTTTAATACTATTAAATAATGAAAAATAAATGTTCTCAACCCATCTCGTGTTTTACCACGTTAACAATCCCCGGGAGTGAACTTTTTCGTAAATGGTCCAAAAGGTAATTATAATACACCACAAATACCGTATTGTGACAATAATAATTCAAATATTATTCTTCCTACGCTACATGATGCGTTATTATGCGAATGTTTTAGGTAATTGCTTTTAATCAACTTATGTTTACAACGTGTTTAATGAAAATACCGATGGGATTTGCGTAGAATTTGTATCGAGGATACAATATGATTGTGTGCTTTGCGAAAGTGATCGTTATCAGTGATATTATTAAGTTTCATTTGCTGAGGTAACGTGTCACGAATGATGGAAAACTGTGCGAGAGTTTCCAAGAGTAGGTAGACCGCACCGCGCCCTGTCGGCGCCGAGCCGCCAACCGAGCTATGTAATCCGGGTGGCAACAGTATGTGAGCGCGACGTCGCGTACTCACCTTGACTCACTTTACTAGTGCCGTTTGCATTACACTGTTCGCTAGCCTGATACATACTGTTAGCGTATCACTCGTGATACATGCTACGAAAAAATCGTCTACGTTTATTCCAAAGACGTCATCATACTAATGACAAATTATTAAAAAAAAAACAATAAAACTTTGCAACTCATTATTCATAATTATAATGACTCTGCAAAATAACTTCATATGAAATAATACTCGATACATGACGAAAACAGACCTAAAACGCAGTCATCTATAGTGTGATTCAGAACGACGATACGCAAATACAGACACTGTGACAGTTTTCTCTTTGCATAGGACCTTCTAGTCTTACTACCTTGCCATTGAAATATTCTAAAAGTATGGAAACAGAAATAAACACCTTATATATACATACTTCTTTTCTATGAACATCTAAAATGAAACTGTAATTAATTCCATAAAATTCCATTTATTCTTACAAATCTGCTAAAACTTTTCAGAAGTTAGTAATTAAAATATTACCAAATAGATACAATTTATGATCAAAAAGAATATTTGAATTTAAACTTAATATAAAAACGTTATTAATTAAAATAACAGGGATATTTCCCTATGAAACGGGCAAGGCTACGGCAATTTTCTGTTTTCAATTTAATACAAAATGGCTTTTATTATATTCCGAGATACTGATATAAGAGTTTAATATTCCCTTAGCTAATATTTGTATAATAATCAAAAACGTTAGTTATTCTATGACTTCCAAGATATTTTGCGAGTAAATAAACACAATATGAATTAATATCATTATTATAAGGTTATATTCTAAGAAGAGAATCTCCATGACAAAAAAATCAATGGTACTCTAATTTTACTTTTTCCAACGGTTATTCTCTTTTGTAATAAAATATTTATATTTTATTTTTAAATACACAACAACAATAATGTACGTTTGTATCATATTGGAATATTATAGTTAAATGGAAAAATGAAAGTCAAATTTTGTTTTAAAGTCACCTTAATACACATCCTGTTCTAATTGAAGCGTTGTAAAAAAAATTATTTTTTCACGATAACTAACTTCGAAATGCAATAGAAGTTGACGATTCATTTTCTTTTCCATATTTGTAATACAGAATCAATTATAGAATAGAATATTTATTTTTTTACCTGCAAAATGAAAAATAGTTTCTCTTTGCGGATCGACCATAGTAATTTTACGAAATTATAATTAATAATATAAAGAGGATTTAAAAGTGTCTGTTGCCAGTAACAAAAATACAATAGCCAGCATTAAAAGCACACGTACCGGTGCTGACCGACGCGACGCGGCCTATTGCGGCTATTATTATATACGCCTTATCAGGGACGATCAGTGACAGCAAAGGTCGTGAGAAAAACCAGCAGGTTCACGCTTCAGGAACAACATAATACAAATACAACGATTCACATAACTCGATTACATAATTTTGTCCAAAAGAAAAATAAACATTTTAAGTTTGATCAAAAGATTTCATAGATAACCAATAAAAGTATAAACGATGGACGGACATCTCGATAGATATAATCGAAAAGTCTAGACTTTTCGATACGTATGAAAGAGGGCAATCGCGCTCGTTAACCGTACTGTAGATTTCGATCTTTAAGTAGTATTCTCCTTGACTCGAATCGTATTGGCATCGGGGGGCGGTTGCGAAATCCAGCCCACAGGCCGCAAGCGTTAGTCATTGTCGCCTATTGCATCCACTGCAGATTGTTGCTTCATAGTGTTTTATGTGCCACACTTACTATCGGTCCGATGAAGTATCGAACACTCGGTAATAAATATACTCTCAATTATATTTTGATACAACGATTACATCATTATTCGATCGAATTTGAACCGTAATAATGAAGTTTTAGGAAGTTTTAGTAAAACAGCATTTATTTTAATAAATGTTTCACTGAGCATTTGAGTAACTGCAGCTCTTGTTTTTCATATTTTGGCAACCAATTCTTATTTAATAAATATTATTACTGTTATTACTAAGTGAGTAATGATTACAAAGTGTCTTATGATGACTTAAGTGTTCTCACAAAATGTGCCACCATTTTAGAACTTACTGGAACTTTCTAGAAAAGTTTTGTGACATCTCAAAGTTAATGTTTCTTGTAACTGTTTCGTATCCACTTGTATACAACAACCAAAATATATTACACAATATAGGGTGGAAAGGGCATATATTTATGAATGAAAAAGGGAAGGCAGACAACGATCCCGACAAAAGCCGCGACCGCGACTCAATCAAAATAATTAAAATGTATAACGTTTTGTTTTTTATATGTAATAACTTAATAAGGCAAAATTACTATCTATTATATAATGTTACAATGTCAAATTACTTATCCAGGGGCCTGATTATCACACTCGGCACGCATGTCGTTTATCATCACTTACATAATTTATTTATGGGGAAGCAGATAAAATATGTACTATAAATATTAAGCACGAATGTTATATTGTATAAATTGTATGGCGATAAACCTTTTTCTAATATTCTGCTGGTTATACACTCAATAATCTAAACATCATAAATACACAGACGAGTTTTTGGCGCGATCTTGGAATGTCATGTAGTGGACTTTATATTTTATTCATAATCTTCTGTTACATGACTCTATATTTTGTAATATTGGTGGTGTTTTACGTAATATAGTTCGGTTATTGTGCACATGTGAAGTGGTTTGCAAATAATACCGAGGAGCATGGATTTTGCCTTGCCACAAAAACTTCCTGGAAAGTTCTAACAAGACGGCCACCATCTTGTTAGTTCATTGAAATGATCAGAATCAGAATGAAATAATATCATTACCTACTTAACAATGACAATAATAATCTACTAGAGATAGGTTGCCAAAAATAAAATTAAATTTAAAAAATACACAGATATTAAACAAGGAAACATTTGATAAAAATATGTTTAAAAATGACGTAATTTCTTTAACACACAATATTAAAAAACGTCTTTCTATTTCTTATTAAGTCATATGAAGTTTTAAACGAATTGATTTGCAAGAAGAAACACAAAAATAACCAAACAAATAATCAATTTATATACAACCTTACAATGTCCGTTATGTATTTCATCAGTATCTGTGGTATTGTATGAACAAAATACCTAAATATAAAAAAAGGTAAATTATTTACGTTTCACCAGAACGAGTACTTACTTACATTCGTCCATTGTCCGTCGACGGAATGCAAAAAACATGACGCAATTGGGTCATTTGAAACCGATAAGTCAGTCGGTTGTCGTAACCGCAATATGGTATTAATAGACAACGGGCAACAGATAGGAGCTGCATAGAGATCACTTACTGATTTACTTGAGTCTTACACGTGATAAACTAATATATAACAAGCAAATATTCAGATTAATTTTCTAAGAAGCCTTTAAAATATCATTCGGCTAATCAGTGACGGATTTAGACTTAGATACCGTGACTATTGGGCGATAAAATTGATAGAATAGTTAAAATGTTATATGTTACAGCGAATGTACGAAAAGACAGTGAAACATATTTTTATATAAATAAAAATGAATTAATGAATGCGAATTTTAAGCACATAATTTCAGAAAAGCTGCACTTATTTAGCTAATTCTTTCTTTGTTGTTTTTGTGATTGTGACCGACTGAAACTGAACAGTAACTGCGACAAAACACAATAAATAGGTGATCTTCAAAAATATGGAGAGAATTGACAGATTTTCAGTTGTTTACTTTTCATTTTATTTCATTACATAGTCGTACTGGAAAGTAAAGCCAGTCAAAACTAAATGCGTCACCTTTTATGAATTTATAAAATGAAAGTGTTAACGAGCATAATGTCAAGATAATACATGTATTTGAAATCCTATGCTATAATTACAAATTTACATAATTACCTTAAATCTTTTTCATAATTTTTCCCTTTCCTTAACGGTATTAAAAATCTGATAACCTGAAGATACATTTTTTTTACCAACAGTATATAGATTTGTTTGATTTTAAAAGAATCTTTAATTTCTCTTACACTTTTCACTGCTACAAGAAATCCTATGGTTTTCATCTAAGCGATAAATAAGTGTAAAAAATGAGAATAAAAGATCGAATATATATTAAGGCATATACTATTAAAAGACTGTAGCGATCAAATGCAATGTCTTCTTAAATAACAGTTTACAACCCACCCGAACCGGATCTACATTAACTCATTGCATAATCCAACATCCTACATACAAACGAACTCCCCAGCTACAATCGAGTTTGGCAAGGCGACGCTCAGTCTAAAGAAGCGAAAGTATAAAACAAGTTATAACTGTACATACCAAGAAAACGGCAATAAAGGACGTTAATTTATACATATAAAACATACATTCGTTTTATTTGTTTTGATCGTTTCTCACGCAGACACCAGTGATCCCCGTCCAGATCGACCGAATGGGATATAAACTAGATTACAGATGAAATAAAAATCAGTTTCATTTATATTCGTAGTCAAGCGTGAGAGAGAGAGAGAGAGAGGAGTTCTCTAAGATATATAGCGACGTAGACTTATTTACAACACCGCTGTCTAACTCAGATGTATTGATCAATCAGTATTTTGATTTATACACAATTTTATTCACTCACAATATTTTAAATGCCCAATGCCCCATAAACTAAGAATGTATACAGTATAATTTATTATATTATGAATAACGCATATTAAGAATTTTACGGAAATATGTAACGCTGCGATTATTCTCCCAATCGGAGAAATAAGTTTATAGTGTGATCTTAAATCAATCAATACAAAGAAGTTCCAAGTATAAGGATGCACGTCACAGGTCTGGCACTGAGCCACGTAAACACAGCACCAAATAGGGCAATGACCACCTTACAAACGTAAATAGAATATAATCTATTAATAATAACGCTCGAAAATAAACAAACGGGGGGAGACTCCACGTGCCTCTCAAATGTAAGATTAATTACGGTCTCTCTCTACACAACCGACGCACGCAGACAATTTTCAAATAGGACGTTAAAAAACTTGAGTGTATGAGAACCCGAGTTTGTTGAACTTTGAATGTACGTGTCACAAATCTTTAAATGACAGAACTACTAATGTTTTTTTTTGTTTCCGGAAGTAATTGAAAAATATTGTAAAAATATTATCTGTGCCACCCTTAAGCAAGTAAGTCGTACAACAATCATAATATACGAAGAAAAGTCTTCATATTGGCATAGACCGAAAAGATTACAATGAAATAAAAATATGTCACATTTTATTTTTATTTTTTCTGCTTCATACTGGAATATAATACCGATTTAACTCGTAAGTATTCAACAAATTTGAATCAATAAAATCATGGTACTACATGGTCAATTGTACAATCTAATAGTAAAACAAACACAACTGTGGTCAACGAGATATTCATATACCATTTTCGTAGCTATAAAGTTGGTTTGTTAGGTCTCGTTCTTTATATTGCATTTGAAGAATCCTATGTAGGAATAGAAAGGAAACATCTTAGCAGGAAAACGGTTCCACAACTGCTTTGTATAGCAAAGATACGAGGTTTGAAGGTGGTAGAGCTACATGAAGCTATTACTGATTTCAGAATGCATTCATTCTGGTCGGCTCGTCCGGGGTAGTACCACCCACCCTCTCACAGAAAATCGACGTGAAGTAACAGTGCTTGCATTGTTGCGTTTCGTTCGCTCAGTGAGAGCGCCGGAGGCCCACCTCCCCTTCCCTCTCTTCTCTCCCCACCCACTCCCCCCACCCCTTCCCCCAAACACAGGCTGGCAACGCGACTCCCCTGGTGTTGCTAATATCTATGGACGGCGGTGATCGCTTAACATCAGGTGACCCGCTTGTTCGATTAGCCTCCTATTAAAAAAAACCGTTTTCTTTTTTGTGCTTAAATGATAGTTAACATAAAGCTGTGGTTTCGTAGCCCGGCGCAAATTGTTGCTCTGTTCTTTTGTTTAAAAAAAAAATAGTCGACAGCGAAAAAAAGCATTTGAGCCGAATAAACATCTTAATAAAGCAAGCCCGATTTGGCTGAATTTGGTGATACGCATGACCCTTTAAAAGTTGACCAAGAAAAACACCAAGACATTGAACAACACGTGTCGCATCGACGTCAAACTTTTCATGTTTCCACAGGCGAGGCGTCATCTGCTCGTATACAAAGAAAACTGTGACGCAGCGCTTATTGCGCCGAAAGCTATGGAACGAGGCAGTGAAAACTTACAACGCCAACGTGACTGACTGGTAAAGGTCATAGCAAATTATACAGGAATAAATTCTATTGGCAAAACATTTGTACAGAATGATTCACTAGTTTTTAAGTATGACACTCCTAATTTTACAGACCGTTTTTATTTTTCACAGATTGTCTTATACGTATGTTGAGCATCTCTTTCTCTACATTACGGCTATCTTGTTTTGATAATTTCGAAAGACCCTCTTGATTGAAATAATGTTATGTTCCTCTTTTTCATAATAGTTCTCTCGTTCAAAACTTTTTTTAAAGGTTTGTAGACATAACTTTTATAAAAATGGTCCAAATTTGATTTTTTTTAATTTCTTGATTTTACATGGCCTTTATAGAAAAAAAATCAAAGATATTTCGATTTTATGTATAATTTTTTTTTTATTTGAAACTTTCTAATTTTCTTTCCGATTATCTTGTTTTCCTTCATAATATTTATATTTCAGATGTATAAGAACGTATGTCAGATCAAAGTAAGTAGAAACTTATGCCTCTAAAATGTTATACTTTTTGAGATAAATAAATAAGTAATTCTGGCTATGGCGTAGCTTTGCGTCTTTAAATATTAAATGAGACAGGATTATTCTTATGCAAGTTAATATGGGTAAGTTAAGTACGTTTTCGAATGTAATTATTTTAATACTACTGAAAACAGTAATTCATATAAGTCATTCGTTATAAGTATATCACAAGGTTGAACAAACTAAGTACAATGAAAAACTATGCTGTAAAAGTATACACGGGAAAAGTACAGTTGGTTTTTTGTGTACTGTTGCTGTTTACATATCTATAATTTTATTAAAATAGTTTGTGTGTTTGAATATTCTTTATCTATAGAAAGTTACGTTTCCCCTAAATGCGTATTAAGTTTTCTATTTTTATTAACTAGAAAGAAGTCGCGACCTGTTGTTACTTGTGTAAATATTAGCATATATACGCTATGTAGAATGAATGACCAATGAATCACCGACATGAGGTGAATCATGCATTACCGTATCAATAAAGTGAACAATGTTGGATAGGTCTTGTGACACAGTGGTTGTAAACCCCACAATTGAACCGAGAGGTCGCTAGATCAACCTCCGTACATAACTGACTACTATGCGTTGAGCATTTTCCTCAATTCTGTGTCAATGTGTCAAAACTCTATATATATATATATCTATAATATGTCATCTGTTTACTGATAATGATACAAAATAAGCTTAAGTTAGAATTAAATTAGCGGGCGCGGCAAACGTTATCCCGCCCTGATAATAAAAAAAAACCTTGACAATTTTATACCTAAACTACCCCCATGCTGGTGCGTACTGGTAAAAACCGCTTGAAAATCTGTTCCGTAGCTTTTGAGTTTACCGCGAACAGACAGACAGGCAAACGTGGCAGAGGACTTTATTTTAGAATATGTAGTGATGATCGTGATGAAATTTTTTTTTTTTTTTGACATTTACATGTCATTTTATTTGCATGTATTTTTCTATTATAATTTTCATATTTTATATTATTATAATGGTTTATTGTATTTAATATTATATTGTATTACTGAAGAAAACTTAAACCACGAATCCTGAAAACAAAAAACTGAAAATGCAGTCCTCGGGAATAGTCCAAACTTGGTTAGTTCTGTACATAAAAATGGCAATATAGCAAGCAAACCCTAATCATGAAGAACTTTAACCGGAACGGTGGTGCCGCTCAAAGAGACATTATAAATAGCCTACCAAAGTTAAAGCCTACAGAGAAATTGTAAGGCTAAAGGATCCCATCAGACTTCGTAACTATATAATAATAATCATAAATACAGCGGTACAACAAAATAATCCCAAAGAGGGTTGATGTCAGGCAGGCGGCCGATCGTAAAAATTAAGCCAAATCATATACCTCAACATGAGAAACATGTTGTACCGACCCTACTTATGTGGGATAAGGGTAAGAAGAAGAAGATGTAGTGATGATCGTGTTTGAATTTATGTTTCGGTAAATACCAAAACTGTACAAAATTATAATTGGAATCGAAAACAAGTGCGTTAATCCACAACATCGCGACGAACACAGAACAAAGCTAACATTGAAAGTACCGCGTAACGGAGAAAATTGTTTTCTTAGAATGTTGTCTACTGGTTTCCACAAGGTCGAACTTGATTAGTTTTCTAAGTACCCACCCGGCGTGTGGAGGCGATCTCTTGTTGACAATACGAGGGTTAAAGCTAAATAAAGTATCATATGATTGGTAATCTTTAGACAAATATAATATATTAAACGTGCCTTTTGATGAGACCATTTCTAAAACTTTTATCCGTGTTATTACAAAAAAAAGTTAAATACGTATTAAATACTTACTTTATATAAGTTTGGGTACTTTCGTATTAAATGCACCGCGCTCGCCGAACGCTCGACATCTTGTTCTTTTATCTCTGTTAGACTTGCGAAGAAGGATAACGCGAGTTTGTCATGGCAGCGGTCATCGAGCGCGGTGCATTTAATACGAAAGTACCCAAACTTTTTTAAAGCAAGTATGAACGTAATGATGTGGTTCATTAGGGTAAACTCATCAAAACTAGCGGAGACTGACTCTGAAGTGCAGCTGTCAGAACACACTAACTGGTGCTCGGAGACAGATTTTCAACTTAAGGGTGGTAGCTAGCCAGGTGGATTTAAACTTTATCACCATGTTTTCCGTCATCATAAGCTCTAGCTCATTCGCATGGATTCGAAACTAAGGCCATCGATGCGGCGTTCGAACACGCTAGCTAACCATTGAACCATTATGGCATCTAAATGCATTACATTTTTGCAAATGAAAACGACTACGTTTTGCGATATTTTACTTTGTTTTCATCTTCCTTACTCTAATCACAATAATAGTTAAACTATGTGTTTCGTGCTTTTTCATTTCTTATCTATTTACTCTTTCATTCTCATCGTGCTTTTTATTGCCTTCCCGTTCACTCTTACGTTCCAATTACAATTTTTTTTCATCCCACATTCAATATTTTTAACATGACTTACGTTGCATACCTTACATTTTTATGTTTTTAATTAATATGATCTCATTAGTAATCGTTTCGTCATAAACAAAAATAGCGTAACACGATTGCAAAATTCAAATTCCAGCGGCGTTAACCGGGTCACTATTTTCATTGAAGACCAAGTCTGTGGTTTCATTGAAGTTTTTTTTATTTACGATGTAATAAATCCGATCTCTCGCAAATGGCCCGCCTCGTTGCACCAGAGTTAGCGTTAATATGCGGCTTTGCCTCATTACATAAGAGAAGTGTTTAAATCTGTACATATAATAACAATGTAAATCTAACGTTACTTTATAGATTTTAGTGAAAAAAAAGTGTGTGTGTACTTATGTACACGCGTTAGAAGTTATACTTCGTTGGCGTAACAAGATAAAAATACTTTCAAAAATGTTATCTTTCTCCTTATTCTACGTCTGTAGAAAAAAAGACACTAACAATAGAAAAACGTTGACTATAACTAACTTCAGGGTGTCGGTTTTCTGTGACGGTGTGCGCGCGCATCGTAAAAATTTACTCTCATCATTTTTCCCTAACGCGCCAAAAGAAGTACAACTCCAAAAATTGTTACTAGTGTCTAAGAATAAATAATAAAATACATTTCAATAATTTTTAGAAACGTCTGACTGTGTGTCTCATTTGGACATGCATCATTGCTAAAGTACTTGCGTTCACGCTAAAACCTTACCAAGAAAATCATAAGGCATATCTTCGAGTAACATTTAGTTTTGGTTTCATTCAAATCTGTTCGTTCTATCAAAAGTTATTGTAATTTTAATTACGACGCGTTCTAAGTACCGCAGAAAAATAGATAAGTAAATGGATTAAATACATCTAAATGATTTTATTAATCACAGCTTTTTTACATTAGGTTCTACGCGGACGAAGCCAGTAGTTAGTATACAATAAGCTTAGCCAAACCGCATATTCATCGCGCTGTGTAGTAAAATAAGTACTTAAACCTGATGCAGCGTGTGTAACATAGAGTTTCCGTATATGCCGCAAACTATAATTACGAAAGTACTCGGTTACGTTCACACGTAATAGGTTTTATTGAGTAGTAACAAAGACGGACACGCGTTACGGAGTTTGTTTACTGCACACGACAACGGTAACACCCCCGGATGATGGAACAATAGTTGTAAGTTCGAAACGGTTGACCAGTGTGTGTCGATATTTAGCAGTTTCCTAATATAAGTTTACTTTACAAATAAGTTATAGGTATCAAAAGTTGCAAGATAAAACCGTAAACAGTTACAAATAGTGATATATGTATTGTAACTAATTTATATATAACTTTTCCAAAAGAAACTTTGGAAGTCTTAAGGCATTAATACAATTTGGTGTTGAAAATTTACAATACAACTCATTGTAAGTCCGATGTAATTTTATTAAACAAATTTTAATGAAAATATTTTGTAATTTCATAGTACTGCATCGTAATTTTTTATACAAAATTACAACATGTGTCGGTAATACATTTTGGTGAGATTTCAATGTACCACATAATTTCCAGGTCAGAATTGTAAAAATACTAAACATAATAATAATCACTTTATAATAATTTCAGTTCTAAGATTATTGTAACAAAAAACTATAGTAAATCGAATTAGAAACAATATTTGTAATTTTTTTAATTAAAAACTAATCCACGGTTTGCTAAAATTACAACTCATTTTAGTAGGTTTCCTCATGTCTCGGTAGATTACTCTAATTATATTGACAACACATCGATTTGTAATTTTTTCTTATATTTTGTTTTATAAAACATACGTAGTTTTACAAAAAAAACCAGTATCGCTTAAAATAAATATTATGCTTAAGCTAAGGAAATTTGTACGTAAGAAATTAGCATGATAACCTAACCTTGTGTTCCGTGCCTGATAAGTAAAAATATCCATCAATCATCCGTCCAGTCTCTTATTACCATACGAGGTTTCTTTTAGGGTAAAATCCTTGAATCAAATTAATTATTACAATTATTAAAATTAAAATAACATACCTCGTTTATGTGTTTGTATGTTTTGATGAGGTCTACGCTGAGTTTCCGTAGTGGTGCCGTAGAAGGATCTCGAAAATGATGCGGTATTCGAGCCTGCATAGCCTGGGCAAGTGATAAAATATTAATTAATCGCGACTATATTATTGAACACTAAAGACTACATCAATCTATTTAAAAGCGAAATAAGCTTTAGCAATTAGCCAACAATACATTAAGTGATCCATAATTTAAATGCATGCATTATACAATAGATGCCAATCTACGTTATATATATTGTAAAGGTAAAAAAAAAAAACAAAACAAAAGGTGTGCGAATAATTAATACACGAGACGGTTTGTATAAACAACCATTGAATAGAGATGTGAAAATGAACAACTGGCTCGCCGCACCTGAAGAGAAACCTAACGCTATCCTTGTCAGTAACAAAAATATTATGAACATAGATATATCTAACAAAACATTGCACTGAAATAACTAACAATAACACGGCGGAGATGTAACGTTATTGTCTGAGAAATAATAGACATATATTAATTATTCTAATCTAAACGAGTTCTATCGGTCGTCGTTTGTCTGTATTCAACATTAAGAGTGTCAGTGGTTCAACGAAAGAGAATTCACTTGTAGTAAGTAATTAGTAGCACTTTAGGGACTAATTTATTTACTTGCGCGTAATGTCTAGACGCGCGTGGTTTAATGGCGCTTTTAACAAAACAATAGGTGTGGTGTGGAGCACACGGGTCACGGGTTTAAGAAACTTTACGTTAGTGCAAGTTAACTGTGAACAGCTAAGTCCAGTAAAAAAATATATTTAAATGTGTACGTATCTCGAATTAGATTTTAATACTATTTCTTGATACCTAGGTAGCATTCTTCAGGAGTTATCTATTTTCTTACTGATTCTGATCACCGAGCCGAAATTAGTGTGTTCACCTTTTTGAACCTATATTAGAATTCCTTTATAACAAGGTACGCCCTAGTCTTTAGCCCCAGCAAGGTTCATGGTATCGTTCCGGGCAAACTGCCTCGTGCATCATTTACCTGGGCGGGATTACGGTAGCGGCAGAAAGCTCGGGGGTTGCGCACGGCGGCGCTCACCTGAATGTCGGAGGGCGCGCTCATCGACGCAAGCTGATCTTCAGCCACCAGCCTACCGTAGAGCGGCACGTGCCGCCTCTCGCCGCCAGCGGCTTCGGGCATGCCGCCGCCGACCACGCCCACTGCAAATAAATCTTATGTTAATTAATATTAAACATTTCGTCATGTGATTATAATTTGAGCAAGTGGCAATACCAGTTTATATTCTTGTCACAGAACAGAAGTGTTCATATTTTTCACTTCAGTTAAAAATTCTAACACATGAATCATTTTTATATATGATAATAGTGCTGAGAAATCTGGAGGTGTGAAACCAGTACCTTTATGGGAGCCCCTCTATTATGTCAGTTGTTGAATTAAATTAATCAAGCAAACAAGCACGTGAAAATATTTTATCCATATAGCCAATTGCTACATGGTACAGAGGCCGAAACTCACGAATTTTTAGTTGAATGAAACATACGTGCCGATCTGTTTTTACCATATATTTACTGTAAATCAATTACTTTATTAGAATTCTCAATTCATACAGTGATTGAGCGCGGTAGGTACATTTATTTGAATTATACACACATATTTCACATCACATTAATCTAATTTGTCTTTTAGTAAATAACCCAGTGTTAATCGTCACGAGGATGTAATAATATAATTCGTAACAAAGGCTAACGGTTATTTACGAAATATAACTAAGAAAACATAAATAAATAAAATATAATTTTAACACAAATCAATTTTCTTTCTATTTTTGAAATAGTGACGAGCGGTAGGGAAAATATTCCAAAAAAATAACAGTACATATATCCAAAAAAATGTTCACGTACTTAAAATTACAGAATTTAACACTCCAAAACACGTAAGATAATGTACATGTATCCCGAGGAATCTGACATAAAACTCAAGGTATAACTTCGGTCCAAGTATCGCGAGTTAGAAGATAGTACAAAGATAAATTAAGTGTAATATATTAAAGGTACCTATTACGAACAAGAACGGTTTTCACTCATTGTAACTTACGAACCAACTTGTACAAACTTCACGACGTCGTAAGTCGCTTGTAAGAATCCTAACTTGTTCCCACTAAAGTCGTTCAGCATGTCACAAGTACCGCAAACTCGTTGTTCACGGATCGAGACATATTCACAAAATGGAGATCACATTATTACCTAAACCATATGATCGATAGACAAAATATTTTTAAAATGATATAGCAGTTCTAAAATTACCATGAAGTTTCTAGATCTAAAATAGAAAATTTGTCTTAAAAGACACATTTATGATGGATGAAAGTTTATACAAAGATTGATGTAAATAGACGTCTTTTTATTTTGTCCTAGCAGTCGCCAGTAACATCGTCTGCGTCTTTACCTTTATAAGGATTACATCTTTGGGGAACCCTGATGTTTTTTCTAAAATAATATTTACTCCTGTTCCTCTTTATAACATCAGCTAAACACTAGTAAATGTTCTCCCCAACGTTTCGGAGACAGAAACACCACAGATATTTTTGTTTTTGTTATAAGCACCGTACCCTAAATATTATCACATCAATTTAGTAAAAAACAGTTATTTTGACATTACAAATACACTCTCTGTATACGATAATTATAATATTAAACGTAATAAATAACACTCGGAGATAATATAGTTCTCCGTAAGTGAAAGGATTCTTAGAATCGGATAAATAGTTTCGGAGACTACTTCCTACAAATTTACCCAGAAATATTACCCTTTCCTTTGTATTAATATGAATTCCAATATTGTGTAAAAATAGTAATACGCAGAATCTACCAATGGAAATAGCTCTCGAGTATTTTTAATCGAAACATGACCATGTCACTGCAATGTTCTTATTGAAAAGCATAGTGCTATACAAAAGCAAAGGCCCTTGTCGAGCTAACCGGCAAATCTGCTGACAGCTGGATAGTATACTGCCCGATCTCGAAACGGAATAAAACTAAGACTCAGTGTTACGGGTTTTATAACGTGTGCATTATGGTAGTAACCCAGTCGGGTACATATATACTACCAAATTGCTAGTTACTCAATATTCATTTGACGCCAGAATATAGCTAGGCATAAGCGTGTTAGTATTGCGAGCGTTACACCCGGCGGTCGCAACCCAGTTGAACAAATCTATGATATCATACAACTTGTAGGCGGTTTCAGCATGATTGGGTCGGCTCGTCCGGGGTAGAACCACCATCTCACAGAAAACCGATGTGAAGTAACAGTGCTTGCATTGTTGCGTTTCGTTAGATCACTTAGAACCCCCCCCCTCTCAAACACAGAGGATGGCAACGCACTTGCGACTCCCCTGGTGTTGCTAGTGACTACGGGCGGCGGTGATCACTTACCATCAGGTATCCCACCTGTCGTTTGCCCTCTATAATTAAAAAAAAAACACCCGACTATCGGATCTTACCGGACGACAAAAGTAACCGGAACATATGTAAGTGTACGGAATAAATGTAAGACGATTTTTAACTTTAAAAACGGTAGGTAGCTAGTTAGGTGATAGTTTCTACTGCTTGACAACAATCTCACTTGATGTTAACTAACGACATGACCTAAGATGATAACACACTAAGCCATGGACTATGGCTATTAGTACTGCTGTACTGCAGCTTATTTGCCGAATGGGATTGCCAGTTGTTACTACTATTTCTTTCGTTCTTACAAAGCTAAGGGTTTGGTACTGAAGTGCAACGGCTTGAGGATAGTAGTTAACAAGGGGTGCATTAAAAGCCCTACAACCATACTGTATTATCAACTGCCATTATCTTTCCCTTTATAGCGAGTATTTAGATTTACTGTATAAATCGAACCAAACGTGGACTGACGCAGTTTCCGACAACGCTACAAATGAACCAACATACCATAAAAATCGCTTCTATTAAATCGTTTTAAATACATATATAAAGTTACATACACAATTTCTATGCAAATTTAAAAAAAATTAAAAGTTCTTAAACTTGTAAAATTAACTAGACAATAAGAAATATAGTTTTAAATCTTGGATTACGATTCATTGTAGTTAAAAAAGTAAATTGTAAAACCAGGAAAATATTGAGCTAAAATCATAAATTTCGATGACATCAGTTTCGATAGAATATATCATGTAGCACCACGATTTATATGTGATAGATAGTATATTCATGGGTTATTCATAATATAGACTAGTTATTTTAATTATATAAAATATGGTTCATATTAATGTTTTGTATATATTTAAAAATTATGTACTATATTGGCCATTAAAATGAAAGACAATAAACAAAAAGCTAAACAAATACAAGTACGGGTTATTTTGTAATCTTGATATAATTAATATTTGTAATCTCCAACAAGAAAAAAAATATATAAAGAACGGCTGAGCACAACGATGAAAAGCATAAAATTATCACACATAAAGACACAATAATTATCTACGTATTTGTTAAAAGTCAGCAGTGCTAAGTCAGTATTATCACAGTGTTTTTTATATAACATGAATTCTCTCACGTATAGAAAAATGAACAATGAAATATCAAAAAGTATCCATCCATACTTCGTTACTTGAGTTACGTAATGTTTACCTCATGACGTCGCAAGCCGTATTACCACAGATTTAGGTATTTACTATTATACTAGTGAAAATCGAGAGGGTTGTACACGTAAAACTTGTTTTTAATTGTCACAACAAAATTACCTAGGATGCAAAATCAGCTAAATCAAATTTTGATCGTTCATATAACATGTTTAATTTTTTAAGATTTCCTGTTTTTATACACCTAGAACAAATTTCAAATTTTGCCATCCATAAATAAGGTTTTCAGTTTTTATTTTTATATGTACAAAATTTTTAAAACTTGGCAAATATTGTACAATATTAGGAACGGTTTTTTTTCTCGAACTGAGTATGCTATTGACCTGGCAAAGTCTTTACAGCTTCACGGGACTACTAAGGCGAGCGCTTAAGGCACTCAATCGATGGGTATTAGGAACGGCTAAAATTGGATTTAGCTGATTTTGAAATGTAACGATCAAGTTATCAGTTACCTAGATATTATAAATTATTGAATGCACAGATGGGATCGAGTTTCGTAGTTCACATTAAAAAGGAGGTTGTGTTAGTTTCAATGTCATTGCCAGATGCCAAACCGAAACTATTTAGAAAGAACAAGGCAAAGTCCTTTTATGGACGTTAAATTGCCCTCGCAGTGAACATATTAGCGTTAATGCAATCACAGAGCTTTCAGCGGTCCATATCACTATCATATACTCGTTAATCGACTGTGCGCGTGTGAACTTTATCGTGTAAAATTCAGGGGTCACAGACAAGTTAATTCAGTCTTATTTATGTACCGTCTGGCACAACGTGACATTTCGTAATAAAACACCGACGACGCTCGGGGCTCGCCAGTGACTTCACTGAGTGAAAAGTTTGTTAAACGTCTCGTAAGTTCACAGTACTTTACGTACACAGGTATCTATTCAAATAAGAATAATTTTAATTGTTTCAAATATTTTTAAACAACAATTTTTTTATTGTAGCACGACAACGTGACGGCATTTTACATATTGATAAGCATAGTGTAATCCAAAAACAATAGACAACGAGAGATCTATAATGTACCAGCTGCCAACAATTCTTCTCTTTACAGTAAGATCACATTAGATCGTGCCGTCCTTTTACAAAATGCAGTTTTTCAAAGTTTTTAAGGACATACATTAAATTATTAAGAATGTATTGGGAGGGTAGAGTTAGGATACCGAATTCCTGAGACTTACGGTTTTATTGATCCGCGAGGTCCCATATTATATTAGGTCACCTATGAAATTGCCGTTTTGTATGAAAAAATTTAAACGAATTTTTTTCACGTATTTTTCATTTGTATTAATCGAAGTAATCACCCATGCAATCAATGCATCTTTGCCAACGCAGTGGCAGTTTATTGATACCCTTCAAGGAATCGGCTGGACGGGAGGCAACAAATTCTTCAAAGGCATTTTGTACTGCCTCTCGGCGTATTGAATTTTTTTTAAGGAGTTATTCTAATTTTGGAAAAAGTAGTAGTCTGTATGCGCAAGGTCTAGTGAGTAAGGTGGATGACGGAGAACTTATAATCCCAGTTCTTGCAACTTCGAGACCGTATGCTGTGCAGTATGAGGTCGCGCGTTGTCGTGCAGGAGCAGCGGAGACGAGCGATTAACCAATGCTGGTTGGAGATGTGCCAGCTTCTCCATCATTGTGTTCAGTTCTTCATAGTACCTATCTGCAGTAATGCTCACCCCGTTTGGTAAGAGGCTATGATGAATCACACCGGCGCTAGACCACCAAACAGTGACCATCACTTTTCTAGGGGTAAGTTTTCGTTTAGGGCATTGTTTAGGTGCTGAACCAGGATCCAACCAACTTGCTGAGCGCTTGCGGTTATCAAACAGAATCCATTTTTCATCGCAGGTAACAATGCGGTTCAAAATTCCTTCATTTGTGTGTCTGTTGAGCAGTGCAAGGCACGTCTCGACGCGTACTTCGCGCTGGCGATCATTGAGTTCGTGGGGCACCCATTTGTCAAGCTTTTTTACCTTGCCAATTTGACGCAAAAGGACCAATATTGTTTTGACGCTAACGTCGAAAGCTGCTGCTAATTCAGCCGTAGATTGTGTATCATCATCAGTTTCCACAATCGCCTTTAATTCGTCATTGTCGACCAAAGTCTTCGGACGACCGCGAGGTTCATTTTTCAGGTCAAAATTCCCAGAACGGAAGCGAGCAAACCAATAACAGATGGTACGTTGGTTTGTACGTGCCGCTTGTGCCGCGGTGCTACTACGACGGTACTCATATTCCATAATTACTCGAATTTTTAACGTATCCATGATGACAAAAAAGATTGAAATGCGATGAAAATGTAACACTAATCAATAAACAAATGACTACTTTTGGAAAAAGAATTCCATGTTTTTAAAATTAAATTAATTTGAAATTAGAATTCTTAGCCAAACAAAAATTATTTTGATTTGAAATGTCCAGTACTGCAGAACGGCAATTTCATAGGTAAAGACCTATTATATTGCTCGAGTTGCCCGAACGTTATTAAACAAAGTTGCAACTGAACTACTAAACCTCAATTTTGTCTATATTTCTGAAGATTTCTCTACTGATGATGATCTACTACAGATGATTAATCTGTTTGTATATATTTATCTAAAAAAGGATTTTGTCATTCATCTCGTGACGTTTAACTTTTTTTCCTGTTCTCGCTTAATTGGTTTTTATTATTTTGTAATAATATTTACAGTTTATACATTGACATGTAAAAACTCAAGACATACAGTCTCGAATTAAAGTAGCGCCCGAAACCGTCCGTAAAAACTCCTCAATATACATATGTGGGCAAAGTTATGACATTGCAAATTCAACGTTACCGGAATGATTTAAAGTTGTTTTTACAAGAACGCTAGCGACGCGAGGAGCTATATGAAATAACTGCATAATCCAAAATTATGCACTCATTTTTGTGTGACAGTTGTGAGACGTTAAGTGTGCATCTTGGGTTTTTGTATATCAATGAGTTTATACTATAATCATAATAAGTTTGACGCTTGCATATATTAGCGTTTTTAAGGTAGTACAAAACAAAAAATAACGTTGAAAATAAACACGTTTATGCATACAGGCCGTTATAATTTTTGTTTTCGTCATTTTAATACATTTTGTCAGGTTATTCGCAATTATTATAACACTGTTTTATGAAAATTTATACCGTTTACTTACTACGTTCCGTTAATACAAAAAAGACCTTTAAAAAAAATATACGCATAGCGGAGGCGTAACAACAAGTATCCTTTCTGGAAAAGTAACTTTTAAAAAGTCAATAAATATTGGACAGTTCAATAAATTGCTTATTTTTTTGTCGAATGCATGATCGGGCTTGTTTAATGTTGTTGTTTAATGTTAAATGTCTTTTATTTATATTTCCAGAAGTTTTCAACAAATGATAAGTTGAAATTGTAAATCGAGATAATGTTAACGTAACAAAAATAATATTTTAGATGTAGTTAGCATGAAAACGGAATAAAAGAGAGGATACATAAGGACAGAGGAGTACACGAATATAGCCGGAAGAAATCACCTCGCAATATTTCAATGTCAACGTACATAAACGTTTAAATTAATTTGAATTATTGTCCAGAATACGTACAGGCCTTGAGGATTTTGATCTTTAACAGTGAATTTTTGTTATCTCATTAAAAGAAAAAAAAACATAATAAGCTATTAATTAAAAGTCAGGTGTAATGAGATTTGTGTAAAAATATAATCGTGTATATAGGAATGTATATCATTTCAGTTTATCAACACTGAGATTTATGAAATAATAGAAAACTGAAAAAAATATTACATATCATACAAAAGTTGAATGATAACGACGAAATATATGAAGGTGCATAATACCGTGCTGTATTCTATTCTACGCAATAATGGGTTATCCCTAAAATACAGACATACCATCGGGTGCTTTTATGTAGGGATCTACTAATAAAATTTCCAGAAAATATTCTCCAAAAGGTATTGAATCCTATCAAAATTCATTGCGTAAGTTAGATGAACTAATAAAACACACAGGATAGAAATGACTTTATTTTATAATATTTATTATTGATACTTTTAACTTAATTCCACGACTGTATAAGTTTTAGCGAGTAATTGTCTTAATATAAGAAAAAGTCTTAAATCAAATAAGACAGAAATTGATTTACTGACATGTTAGTATTTGTTTTCGTATTAGATGAGACCGCATGTAGTTAAAAATATGACATTTTACTCTAACGTTAGTCAATAAAAAAAACAATATTTATGTTGCTATATGTGGTCACGTGACTTCAAGTTACGTTCAGATCGGAGGCCTATATTATCAAGAGCGCACGCGCGAAGCGACGTTTACATGCTCTGACATCACAACACAAACACCGAGTGCATGCAACTGCGTAGTTTTATTGTGAAACGTGATGCACAGAAAAATATTTTGCGAACTGCGATCAAATATTTTCGTTCGCTTTGTATTTTATTACGTACTTGTTGTGATCAACAATCGTTGTTTTCAATGAACACATAAATAATTATGACGTCTTATTTAGCGAATGCAGATTTACTTGTACATTAATGGGTTACCTCCAAATGATTGTATTTATTTGCTGTGATTCAACATATTTTAAACATTAAAAATCTATTTACAATCTTTAATATTTTTAAGACATAAAAAAAACTTTTTAAAGAACTTGCAAATTTTATTGCCATCATAAAAATTGATTGATTTTGAATTATTCTTTGAATTAATCAGAAACAAAACAGACATAAGAATTAACTGTAATAAATAAATTGAAATGCGTCCTTGAAAATATTCCACACGCTTAACGCACTTTACAGACCTACATGCTTATATTGGCAACTGATACACAATAAATGCAATTCGGATTCTGGGATCGAACTGAACGTCGTAAATCCAATAAACCTTTATTGTGGCATACATAAATACGCTAAAATTATCAACATCCGGATAAGCCCGGACGCTTAGTTGAATGAACGTACATCGTACGACGTCGCGACCATTGAAAATCAGGCCGCATCCGCCTATTAGCATTTATAAACATTCTTACCAGTTCCGTACAATGACTAACCGAGTTTACGGTGCATCTTTCACATGCTATAATAAATCCCTAATTGGAGTTTATTTCGAAAGACAAATAAATATTTTGTCAAGCGGGTCTTAATATATAAAGGTTATTTTAGGATGGACCAATATGCGAACGATGGTGACGCCTGGAAACGACGCCTCTCTCTGTGCATTCACCATAAACGAATGTATATGTACGAGGTGTGTTCAGAAAATGACGGGAATTTTAAAATTTCGCGGGTTGGAGAGTCGAATTGTCTTTTTTTATGTTGATATACATGCCCCTGAAGTACGATAAAGTACTTTCAGCTGTATTCATTGCTTACTATGTCTGTAGCAGCTCGTATATGTCTATAAAACTATGTTGTGCTATGTTATTTATAATGAAAAGATAAACCAGACCAAGTTTCTTGGCGGTTCTTATTGATGACTGGGTTGTTTTCCGAACCGGTTGTAGTTTTGACATTCATAAGTACCTCAGGGCCTAAATTGAATAAAGATTTTTTTTTATTTTGATTAATATAAAATGTTTGTAAATTCATAAATCGAAACAGAATTTTATTGGCTTTACAAATCAACGGTTTCTGAAACGAAAACCTAATCATATACATTGTAAACGATATTCCGAATACTCACACTATCACCAGTGGTATTGTAAATAGCTTATGTTTGAAATGCACATCAAAGTGTCCAGAATAAATGGACCTCTGCGAATAGACTGAGGTCCCCCTTTGAGTACTTTATTAAACGAAGGGAGAAGGGGCACGGAAGGGTCCGCATTTGAAGAAGGCATCGTTCGGGCCGACGAACGGCCGAGACGAGCTACGTCACCGGCCGCACCGCGCCTCAAGCCGTCCGAAACAGGCCTCGAAGCCGACAACCTGTGTGGTAGTTATGCGAGGAATGCGACTAGACGCCGCGCGCCGGTAGAGTAGCGTGGGAGGTGCAAGAAAACCAACGTTCGCTATTTAAGAACAAGAATTGCAATTTTAGTGTATTGTAACAGAATAATTGCCTTTGTTATTATAGAGTATCTACTTTTTATTCGGTTTTAATGTTGTATCGAAATTTCGTTTATTATAATCATTTTTTTTAAACAGATATAAGTTATATTAATGAATGAAAGACTATAGAAAAACTCGTAAATATATGTTACTCATTAGTGTTATATTTTATGTAGATATGATTAAATAATCACTTATTACAATTTGTTATCTATAATATGAATATTTCAAATAACAGAGTCGCGTTAAAACCGTGATATAAGTAGAGCCAATAAAGGAACGCAGTTCGATGTAAGTGCGCAATTCTCAAGGCGGCGACTCTTCGAGGAATCCATTAAGACGATCTCCTTGACGCATTACTAGCAACAATGCCACCGGAGAAACCGGCAAACGATATTACTATTTGTGAAACTTACTGCGGTCAGATTCCTTTTCTAGGTATGCACACATTATTAACGCTACGTAATGTTAAACATAAAATACACTTGCTATTATTGTTCACTTTATTGTTGTTTTACATATTCTAATCACAGTTTTTAAATAGTGTCCACTGGAGAATGCCTTATTGAAAATAATTATCGTCGGAAACGAATTAAAAGGCACACACATTATGTTATCGTTCACAGCATCTGATTGAACACAATAATGTCTTTGTTTTGATAAAGTTATTTTTTCGCGTTTAAAACTCTGTTAGCCCATCAATCAGTGGACGAGTGGTAGAGCGGAGGGCGGACGCGACGCGGTGCGCTGCGTGGCGTCGCAGTCGACACGTCCTTGTCCGAGTCACACGCGTGTTATTGTTGTGAAACAATGTTTATACACGTGGTGATGTTGATACGATACGTACTTAGCGTCTCCGACGATAAGGACGGTGTGCCGGCACGGCCAGCCCGCCACAACTAACGCGCGAAACGAAGCGGCTTGTAATACAACCGAGATGAAGGTCACATGATTTTGATGACAAACACACCATTAAATCCAACGGTCACTTATCGACCGAGCCGTGTTATCGATCGATTACTATCATATCGCCACATTTGCGTTGTTCTGTGTAATAACATGAATAATTGCGTATTTTTAATATAGCTTTTTATCTATATTTAGAACAATATAATGTTTTGGAATCAATAGTAATGCAAACTCAGAAAATTGCTGCAATACAGATGAACTTTTTCGCAGACTTTTAATAAAAATGTAATGTTTATAAACAATGTGCAAGTTATATAGCAAATATATAATTAAAGCAGAAGAGTTTTACGCTGGTCCTCGTTATTAAACTATTACACACAAATAAACGAATAATTTTTTTACCTAATTCCAGTAAATTAAAATAGTAACAACACATACTTTATTACTCTTTCGAAATACAACTAACTATAAGGAAGTATATTTCCAGATATTAGGTTCCATTAATAATGTATGCGTAGTCCGGTGAAACTGTAAATACCTCGCCAGGTCAATAGCGTTGCCAGTTCGAGAAAAAAAAATTATGCGATAGGTAATGACATTGAAAAACCTTGTCAAATAATTTACCTAAACCTTCCTCATGAATCACTGTATCTCTACTTATTGGTGAGAACGGCATGAAAATCCATTCAGTAGTTTTTGAAATTATCGCGAAGAGACAGACAGTGAGTGAGTGAGTGGCAGAGGACTTTGTATTATACTATGTTATGATAATGATACATTTCATAATGATAGACCATTTAGTAAGTTTTCGATCACATACGTATGTCGGTTATTATGATAATTATTTATAATAATTGTTTAAGTAGATATTTCATATTAAAAAAAGGAATATGTTACTACAAGTATAGAAGCATAGACTCGGAAGTCACATAAACAAAACAAACTGTACCTTTTTCGCCGGTCTGTCTGCCACGCAATTTCTCCGATTGTATGCAAATCTCAAACGCAAACATGGAATGAAAAACAATGACGTAGGTTGTTTTAGCTATACAGTACCTGTGTGAGGCCCGTGTCGCGTCGTTCGTGTAAAGATGGGGTACTGCGACCCTTGCGACGCTATACAAAATTAGAGCCGCGGCGATAAACGATCACGATATTATTTCAGAATAGATCTCATTTCTCATTACATATAGACCCCGGCTACCTTGTTGGTCATTCCTTTATTACCTTTCAAATTGTGGATAATTCATTTATATTTCTACAGGGGATAAGTTGTTGATCTAGGGTTATCACGGAGCAGCCAAGAATATACAGGAAATCTACTCCCTACTTACGACATGCATTGCTACCAAATAAAATGGTTTTATAATAAAAAGTTTATTACTCTGGATTATTTATTAGTATGAATATGTACTTTATGTAGCAATATAAAATTTTAATGGCTTCAATTTAATTAGGTAATTCAAATATTAATTTATACACTACCAATGATAATATAACCAGTCAGAAGGAATTGAGGAACGTTTCCAAGTACAAAGAAAAGTCATCCATTCTTTCTGCCTACTCTAGTCAGATTATGTTGTGATAATACACCGATAAACATATCTGTAATAATATATAATGATGGCTCAGTTATTAGTGTGTTAGGGACATAGGTACGAATCTTAGAGAATGCGTCGGAACTTTCGGTAAAGGAAAAGATCGTAATGTAACCATAGCATAGTTGTAAGGGTTTTTCAAAGCCCGCGTAACTAGCTATCACCCTCGTGTTTTTTTTATATCATAGGAGGCAAACGAACAGGTGGATCTCCTTATGTTAAGTGATCACCACCGTCCATAGATACCAGCAACACCAGAAGAGTCGCAAGTGTGTTGCCAGTCTGTGTTGGCGGGGAAGGCGATGGAGAGGGAGGGAAGGGAGAGGGAGGGAAGGGAGAGGGGGGAAGAGGGCCCCGGCGCTCTCACTGACCGAACGAAACGCAACAATGCAAGCACTATTACTTTACATCGGTTTTCTGTGAGAGGGTGGTACTAACTACCCCGGCCGGGCCGACCCACTCATGCTGAAACCAGTTATAGCTTGAGCGTGGCTATGCCACCTACAAAAAATCCTGTTGAAAATGTGCCGCGACGCACTTATAGGTGGGTTCAGGCAGCTGAACTTGTGCACAGTCCCTGTCTAGATTTACTGTGCCTAAGATCTCATAATTAAAAATGGCTGAATTTAATCAAATATTATTTATTTAAAAAAAAACATAAAGGAAGCATCAACAGGTATTAACAGTTTCATTGTTAAATTATAAAGACTGACAAACGTAATCAACGACACATGCATTTTACGTATTTTATTTGCAAAGATGGGAAATATTTGGTGGATATTTCGAGAATCTTAAAATAACACAAAAGGAAATTTAATTAACTTCGTTTCAAAAAATATAACTTAGTTCAGCTTTTTTTGCGATAATTTGACGAAAACAAGAATACGTTACGACGACGGGACGGCCTCCTTAATCTTTAAAAGTAGATAAATAAATGCATTTTTTGTGTATGCTAAAAAACATACTTATTCAATTTTCTACGAATTTTACGCTTTTACAAAAAGATTTTACGAAAACAAGGACCATTATATAATAATAGTCTGACAATTTATTTGGATATTAAAGGAATTGAGACAACAATATTATATTATATTAGTTTCTGCTCGCGACTTCGTCCACGTGAGTGCAGATATGAACAGAACTCTTTTTGATCATTTAGTCATAGAAAATATTTTCAGTTCTCACTTAGCGATGGAATTACATATTCAAACATATAATTTAACTCGGCATAAGATGTGATAACTGACGCCCACATACGATAACCTTATCAAATTCCTTTGATGTATGATGTAAATAAACTGTAATATTCGATGGCGCAAAAGTATTTAAAATAAAATTATCAAGTGCGTATAAATTATACATGTCGCCAATTTTATTATCAGTGAGGCGCCCCATTTAACACCAAACTTATATCGCAAACTGTCTACTTTACAACACAGAACAAATGTTACTTGAAAAATGTAACCAATTGAAGTTTGTTTCCACTCTACCAGCCAATAAAAATATTAAATGTACTAAATACCACTATAAAACAAATATATTTTCTATATTACTTTTAGTAAAATAATGTGGGTTAAAATAGTAAAGAAAAATGTGAAAACTGAGGGAATGTTATTTTCAAATATTCTTGTTTGAATTTGTATTCAAAGGAAACCGATTATGGCTGCTAGGAACATTAAAATGAGCATATGTTATGAAACAATATTCTAGGCGAATATGTTAGTATAATTATATAAACCTGACACTAAAGGAAATATATCGAGTCTGTGGCATATACTTAGGCAGGTGACCTTTCAAGTTCAGTTACATTTATGAAGGTAAAATGAAGAAATAGTGTGGTTGTGGAAGACGTCTTCGGTGGCAGCGTGGAGTAGTGTTGTCAGCAGATGGTGTGCGCGCGAGGCCGAGGAGGCCGCAGGACGGGTCCGAGGCAGGTTTAACGGCCGGCCGCCCGCCTGTCTGGCCGTTCACCCGGGGCCCGCGCGGGGGCGAAACGTGCGCGAAAACAGCGCGCCGCGCCCGCGCCGTTATCGCGCCTCATGTACCACAGAGTAAGTGCACAGATACTCGGTCAATATGTTTCTTTCGTTCAATGAAATCAGTGTTATATCTCTTTATCGACAGCAACTTTAATATTCCAAACCATTGCGTTATTTTCACCAGATATATTCGAAACTAGCTGTGCCTACGATTTCGTCCGCGTGAAACCATATTTAAAAAAACAGTTATTAAAAAAGTCATCTGAATGTATTACTCTATCCTATCTTTATTTATATACTTTTCTCTAGTACTTAGGTCTTATCGTCATTAAAAATACAATATTTATTGATAGACTAAAACGATTTTAATGAAACAAAGACTAAATGTTACTTGAAGACATTCTTTATGATTTTCTTTAAGAGATTTCGTCATGAATGCATTTTTCATACATACAGCCAAGCAGATATATATAAAATTGCTTGAAATGTATTTTATTACTTATTTCTAGACACCTGCAACTATTTTTTCACAAATTCTAAAAAGTACACACACGTTAGATATACGTTCTTATGATATGTGTAGATATTTAATTATAACGACTTATGTGTAAGGATAGGTTACCGATTTACCAATACTAGTAAAATGGATTTATTTACAAGTATTTATTATCAAACGTAGAATTATTATTATTGATATGTTACAAGTGAGCATTCCGATAAACCTGATTAATTAACTTCAAATGTATATCTTTGTACCAAAATATATTTCCCATCTGGTCATAGTTTTACTGAAATAGGTAACTTTTTTATATTGTGAATTATATCAAAAGCATTAACTATTCTTTGTTATAAATCGTCTCAAAATGACATAGATAACATTTATAAAGTATTACCGCTGTATCAAAAGAGTCGAACCATTATCCAGCATTCAAGTGACAGAAGAGATAAGTGTGTCGTCTAGATTATGAAAACTGCCACCGTTCTGGTCCGATGTGCAAAAACTGACGTCGGTCAAAGACGCGGGGGGCCCGATGGGGATGCGCGACACCACTACTTAGTCATAATTTTTCGGAAATTCTATAAATAAATATGACACGAGCACACCTTGTTTGGTATAGATGTAAATTTTTAAACACATTTTACATTAACATTGCTTTATGTGGAAGCAGCAACAGTTTTTAAACTTTAGTTAAACACTAGTTAAAAAAGCATTTATTTCCATAGACACAAATCGGCCACTGGGTGTTCATTATACGACGATGTAGTCTTGAAAGGTATCGAACAGGAAGTCTGCTAAGGGCAATGAACACTCGAGTGTGAAGGTCGCGAAAATAAAATAAGAAACCGATCGTAAGGCTGTGTTGCTGCTGGATTATGTTTGAGTTGAGATAGTTTTTATCAACGAATGTTAAGAACTGAAGCTAACATATTGACGTAACAAAATGCTTAGTAATTTTCTAATTACAAACGCTACATATAATGTAAGTTGCTGTAATCTCGTACACAAACGCAATACATATCGTGCGATTACCGTTAAGTCTTGATGCTTTCCATACTCATTCAATTATTAAAATAACAGAACCGTTGGATGCGCAAAAACCTTAGCGTGCGGTCAGTGACACTGAGGGGCACTTTAGGGTTGACTCGTCATACTCGGACAAGTTCGAATTATATTATACTCGAATCTTAAATATATACAGTTTTCTTTATAACGGAAACAAGAGTCGTAGGAGCTGTTATTTATTTAATAATTTATTTTATTGTTGACTATATACATACTCATTCATTTTTGTTCATGGATATAAAGGATAGTAATATATAACGCTGATTTTTTTAACTTTGTTCATGTGACTTAGGGCGTAGCTTTCGCTCTATGTGTTCATACAAAACTTTGAAATATTATATAGGACAGTTTCCATGAAAGATTATTAAATTTTAATATATATTCATATCTATACAAATTGATAAATTTAGGTACCGTGAATATTGGTACGCCCGAGACATTTTTTCATGGATGTTTTTATGCTTTACGTATTGCTATTATAGCTCACAACTAGATGGACCTGTAGAGAATGAAATTTTATTACGTTATACGTTAAAGCGATCGCCATGAAAATTGCTATATGTAAATATTTGAACACAATATTTTCACGCAATCTATTTTGCTATAATGATTACGACAAATATTACAACTCAAGACACAGTGTATTTATTATAAACGTATATGTAAACAAGGTTATTAGAAATCAAATATATTAAACTACATACGTTCTAATTTCAAATATTCTAAAATGTGTTCCAATTTCAAATCTCTTAAACTGCGTTCTAATTTCAAATATTTTAAACTGTGGTCTAATGCATTCATTGTTTCAACTTGAAAGAAAATATTAACAATTAAAAACCGAGGACTGTATCTAGAGTGTTTGTAAGTATTGTGCTACCAAATCAAAGCATAGAAATTTCTAATTATCTGAGACAATTTCACCGGCACAGTATGCTTGTGCCGACTGACAATTTCGGTGGAGGCCACGATAAATCGTCGTTCCGCATTCCAATGTGAAATTCATTCACCGGTCGAAACGAAGTCGTCCAGACTGTGTGTCGGAGAAAGGTGACCATTCACCGGGCCGGCCGCCGTGACTCGCGGTGCTGTCTCCGCTCCCACAACACAGAACCTCTAACTGGTTACAATTAATTAATCACAGACGTTATCTTGCAGATGGCATTGACATAGAATAATAATACAAACATATACATTTTAATTTTTTTATAATCCTGCTACATTTTCAAATCAAATCGTGCACGTATTTTGATTTTATACAACAAAGATTCATATGCGAGTTATCACAGATGTAATCCAGTTTAGAATATGTAAAGAAAACAAATTTAAGCTTATACATAAATGAAAACAGGAAAACGTGGCAAAAGTAAATTAATATAACCACTTTCCAAAGAGCCACGATATTATCTACATGACGGCGGTGCACGAGCGGTTTGGCTTTAATGACAGCGTACCGTGAGGCCAGCATCCGCGTAGCAACAGCTTTCAGACTCTCAATGAAAGTTGATCGCAGCGAAAAAAATGTGAGTTCGCCGTTGGTTCCGGCAGAAACGACCGTCCATAAATATTTGGCGCTCGGCTCTCCGCGATCCGCCGCGCCGTTTTACAATTTTCATCGATGATTTGGAAACCCCTGATTTTTCAAGTGATTATAACCACTTATTACATTCCTGACGTGGTGTGAGTTCTCTTTTAATTTATTGATCAAAAAATTTTGTTTCCCAAACCATTCCGAAATGAATTAACAAGTTTTGTTTCGCATACCTACACTAAATTACAAATATTTTACCGAAGTTGCGAAGAAATTTTATTATGATACTTACATTTGATATTTAGATATATATTGTAGGACACGAAACAGAAAATAATTGAGTAGAAATATATAATATACATACTTCTACACTATAATATGATAAAGCTTAACAGTTTGTTTGCATGAACGCGCTAATCTCAGGAAGTACTAGTACGACTTGAAAAATTGGAGCGGAGGACCAACGAAGAATGTTTCAAAATCGTTTTTATTTTTTATTTTGAGAGCTTCCGGTGCCTTTCAGCGTTATCGCAGAGTAACTATTCCACGCGGACGAAGTCGCGGGCAGAGGCTAGTATTAAATATGACTGTTTAGATTTGACTGCTTTATAGAATACTTTCATTTAGTCATTAGGCTAATAAATACATATGTTATGTATATTTGAATAAACATCTTGAAAGTTATTCCGGGAATATATTACGACGTAAATATAGACTGGGACAAGAGTGTATCTGCTTTAACGAAAC
The DNA here is from genome assembly GCA_015888305.1 of Antheraea pernyi. Classification (NCBI taxonomy): domain Eukaryota; kingdom Metazoa; phylum Arthropoda; class Insecta; order Lepidoptera; family Saturniidae; genus Antheraea; species Antheraea pernyi. Next base: position 754,821 of record MU158793.1, on the reverse strand, counting down.
AATTTATCTTATGCACCTCCAATGGAGTCGTTAAATTATGTGTAAATAGAGATTCAATGCCCCCGTTTCCCGTGAAACTAGGTATCTCGAGCACTGTCTTTGTGTTATTTAGAACAAGCGAATGCAACGATCTCCAGCGTGGTGCCAAAAGCGTGGGTGTAGACTCACCGGAATACACCGGAAAATTGAATAAAATCCAATTTAATATGTCTAAAAACCGCGAAAAAATTGTCAGCAATGTAGTTTTATTTAATAACTGATACATTAACAAAGTTATATTGAATATTATGTTATACAGACTATACATAGTTATATCGAATGCTTATTTACAATTCTATATATAAAGCACACCATATCTATTTTAAGGTTACTGGGACAGGAAGGAAAAACATAGTGTCACTTCTTGTTATTCTTTCAAACCTTTAGTTTTTTTTTTTGATATTACATGAAGTATATGTTAATTCCAAATATGTTTTATTAAATTCACTTTTTTATTTGATTATAGTTTCACTCAAGCAAATCATTTATTTTTACTTGTACAATATAATAAAACACTACAGATTAGACAAAAGACTGTCAGCTTCTCTTGAATGGAGTAATGTTATTAAAAAATAACAAATGTAAGATGCCATCTGCGAGGGTAAATAGACAACAGTATCAAATACACAAAAAGTCGAGGAAAATGATGACCCACACTGAACAATTTTAGGGTTATGGTTGTATAGGCTTGTCATCTATATATAATCTTGTCTATATTAATGTAAAAATTAACTCCATATACTATTTCGTTATTATAGATCAGAATATTCATATCTCATTTCTATTTTAGAAGGTAATAGTAATTAATACCTTTGAAGTTAAGCTATCCAAATGTCTTATTCTGTTATTATATGTATAGTTTATTAAAACTTTTACAAGACTGAAGTAACATACTGTAGTCAAATTAAACAATAAATCAGACAAATAATAATAAATCAGGTTAAAGGCATGTTTAACAGAGTACATATATAACAGGCGGGTCACATTGAGTGGTGTGTATATAACCTTACATGTCCTATTTACTGAAACTTGTTTAATCAACATGAGAAAAGGTAACAGGTTGGAAAATGATTATGTGCTCTATAAATGAGATATGTACAAATAATGATAGTTTTGATTTAATTGTTATTATACATTTGCCAATTTTAACTTTACCATATATAGGATTTCGTTGAATCTTTTATACTAATAGCAAACATTACGGCAAATATAATTTCATAAGTCGAAAGTATAATCTAAATCAATTGAGTCCATTTCCATTCATTAAATCATAGTATTATGTTGTATATTAAATGGAATATATTATATATTAATACATTAATTAATTACACAGTTGGAGAAACTCTTTTCTTTACTCTTTTGAATTGTTTTATTTATTTTTGTAATTAATGTACAGGTACTTATAGCAGATGTTTGTAAACATAAACATGTTTACACTGTACTAATGTATGTACACTTATGTCATACATATTTATTGAATTTAGATCTCATAACTTAACTAGATCTAATAGCAACCCAGGACATTGTAGGATAATACCAACCATAATAAAACAAAAACCATCCTAATGGTATTCCAATTATATATTAATCAGTAATAAACATCATAATATTTATCAAGTGGGAAATACCATCATTGCTTCATTTTTGTACTTTAGACATGTGAAGCAGGAGGCAGCAATGTTTATTGATAAACATGATTCATGATTACAATATGTAAGTAAGTTGCTTGGTATATATATGGAATCTCAAGAATAGGAGAGCAACATTATTTTTTTAATTTAATAATTATAAACATTACATATTATATTATCATTTGAACTTACGTTTATTTTTGGCATTCTCATCCATCAACATGTTGAAGTGATGGTGGCGGTTCCACGCAGCCATTTTGCCTTCGTGAGGAGCCCCGAGAAGCACCAGGGCCGCCCCGGCGGGCCCAACTCCGTCTAGGGGCTCCAGTGTCCTCAGCGCACTACAACTTTGTCACACACTCATAACCCAAAGAACATAGCTAACACACACTCGCGCTCAAAACGCCGTCGCCACGGACGGCGGTATCATCGGCGCCGACGCGCAGCGCACATGCCTTGCACTTCCGCTCCACGCACTTATGCACACGCGGGTAAACAAGCACGATCAAAACGGCACCCGGCGGTGATTCACCTCTGACGGCCGTCGCGCGCTCTGCACTGCAGCCGGACCGTAGCACTAGCGGCGTCCGCGAACCGCACACGACTGACACCCAAACACTTGTCCCCTGTCACGTGTGCGCCGTCTGCGCTACACCCTCACAGCACTATGCCACACTATATTAATCACTACAAATTAACACAACACTAATAAATATTTTAAAATTATTTAAATACAATTTACAGAAACGCGGCGGAAATGTACGCGCCGAGCGACGCCGTCTCTCTTCGTCGATCCGACACTGACTGCTCTAAATCGAAGTCGTGAACAAAATAATAACAAATGTGCATGAGATACTCGCTATAATACGTGCACGTGGGTTGCGTCACAAACCAAACATAAGTTGTAATGAAGAATCCCGATCAATTTTCCAGAATATTTCGTTAAATTCGATGGAATTTCTCTGAATACAGGCACCTAAGAGCCACCCAGCAAAAACAATATTTGATGAAATAAGAACTACACAGTCTCACACACAAGTACAAAAAGAGATCGACTGACAAGTTTCAATCCCATAATTATAACACTGTTAACTACACTATTTGTAAACAAAACACAGCCAGTAATACATTCAGAAAATACAGTTCTAAACAGCAATCGCGATCGCGTTGATCAAGCGCGACAAATAGGACAAAACATGGCAGACTCGAAAAGCACACGAATTTTGTCTGTGGTCGTTTATTTTTTAAACGCCGTGCTTGTATTTCAATTTCGTTGCGTTTCGTTTCGACTACTAATTGACTATCTGTTGTCAAGTAAGTTTTATTTTATTTCAAAGGTTCCATTTATATAAATTTAGTAACACCAATTTTTTCGTAATTAATAAAATATTTTTTCTATGAGATGTTTTCAATGTTACTTAATTATATCATTATTCATATTATATTACTTTAGCAAAACAGTTTCTGCGTAAATACGTATAGTATTTGTATTAAATAATCTATGGTGCTTGGTATTTGGTCCCTCGTAAATATAGAAATGAAACCATCCAACAAAGTATTTAGTCCTAAGTATTGTACAAAGAATTAATTTTAATAAACTTTAATATAACATATATACAGAGTACCTTATATAAAACATTAAACTCTACTTTAATTTAATACAGTATTATTTAATCGTGAATAAAATTAAGGAAAAATTTTAAATACTGTATCAATTTTGTTGTATCGTCAGAACAATATGATTTTTTAATATTTCAATGACTTCATAGTAAAAATAAATTAGACTATGAAAACCTAAAATATTAAAATAGATATAGTAGGTATGATGAGAAAGCAATAATGTTTTAAAAAGAATATAATTAAGTTATTCCATATGTGATTTGTCGTATGTAGCAGTTTAAAACTCATCTCATAGCCATACCTAGTCAAATCCTAAGAATTACGCAGGTTGTATAGACCAACGGACTTAAGGAATGCCCTGATAATATAATATATGTACGAATGAACACTAAGCGCCCAGTCCGTTAGTGGTATCCGCTGCAAAATACGAATCCGTACCAAACGCTGCGCGTTGTAAAAGACGTCCACGACATATATTTACCGACCCTCCCGATGAAATAACGGCAGTGAACGATCAGTACCAGCCTGTCTCTCCAAATAGAGCGTGCTCACGCCCACGCCCGCGTAAGCACAGATCACCCCGCCGTGGTCTGGGGGTAAATTTCGCTCCCGCACACCAGACTAGGCCCCCTCGACAGCTGCTCAAGCCTAGATCCGTTCCCTCGGCGTGGAGCCCTTGAGCACGTTGCTCGCGCGATACAGTGACACAAAATCTTACATCACTGCGACAACATTACACATATCACCTCCACACACGTGCACGCATACACGCTTAAACATGCAAGTGGAAGGGTTTTATTTTTTTCCCTTATCAAACTGAAATAGTTTAGAATATTATCCGATACGAAATATATATAAGAGTTGTTGAGGTATGTATGCTTGGTACACATATATGTTTCAACAACTCATATATGTATGAATAGTTAGCTTAGCTCAGGTTAGCACAGATAGGTCGCGAATTGCATGTATCAGGCAACAGCCAAAGCCGAGGTGTGCCGCGCACCCTTGAACTAGTTGTCAAAATAAAATCGTCTGAGTGCCGTAAGCCGTTAGTAGTCCGCTGAAGCTGTTAAGACCTTGTTTGGTCAATAGCATAGTCAGTTCTAAGAAAAAAAAACAGTAAGCATGAATGTGAAATATGAATGGGTTATGTATGCATAATATTTGTATAGCGAACAAATAAATCTGTCATTATTACAAATATTAAAGATCACTTGTCTTAAATAAAATGTCTTGTAGTAAGTAGTTATTAAAAATCGTCGTAATGTTTACTGGTAATTTGAATTAGTAGAATAATGGCAATATTGGACTAGTTTCGTTACATTAATATCTAAGAAACGTTTTTAAACTTCTGTCTGGCTATGTCATTTGTTAGTTTGTGGGCCGACTGATAACTTTGTACTTTTCTTTACAATGTAATCTTTGAATTTTTATTGGACGAGTATCTGAAACAAGCGAAAACTGTTTTTAGTGCAATTGTAGATCCTTTATAAGCTCTCTTTCGTTGATTTCCAAAAAAATATCTTCTTGATGGTAACTTTTTATAAGCGTTTGTCCCTTGGGGCCAATATTAATTATGGACTGTATTTACTTACTAGATTTATTTCAGACGGCATCTCACAACTGTGTTAAGTTTATTTAGATAATAATTTCTATTTAATTATCTGATCTGTTTGAATTTTTTCTTTGTATAAAAAAATTGAAGTAATAAAAGTGTATACTTTGGAATTTCATCTGTTTACTTGAGATTGGTTCAAAGTTAAGTTCTGGGAATGAAAAATGGACGATTGTTAGCTGTATACAAAATACATAAAACGCTTGTTAAGGATATTCTGTGTTTGCAACTTACTCAAAAGGCTTATATTTAGCAACCTTAATATATAACAACAAAATAAAGGTTTTAATCTTTGAAGATGACTAGGTTGCCAGAAATGAAAAAGAACCAAAAATGTTTTATTGGTCAGGAATGGAAGAGAAAGAAATGTTTTAGAACTAGAGATAAATAAAATATCTTCAAACACTGATCACTGGTACCTGATCATGGGCAGTCTGCAGAGTTTCTTCTTAGCTCGTAGGGGAACAATATATAAAAGTTATACAGAATAACACAAATTAAGAATGGCGATTCATTATTTTTTATATCAATTTTCTGTAAATAACAGGAATAACACATATCCTTAAATAAAATTTGTCTGCGTGGGATCCGTGCACATTTAATGTAAATTAATTGAATTTTAATTCATGTATTTTCAGTTTACATATAAATCCTAAAATAAAATTGAAAGTAGAATGTTTTCTATATAGAACTACGACTACTATACACTACTTACTAGATTTTTTATATATTTTTGCTTTGGTTTTATGAATAAACTTGAACATTATTGAATTCAGGGTATAGTGAGACAGAATTCTGGCAACATTTATCTAGAGCAACTTATTGTAGATTTTAGTATAATTCTTGTGATAAAGTATATTTCTAGAGTTGAGTATACGAAATAAACGTATATATTTTATTTAGAAATATTTAATTTAATGTGGTACGTGGAAAAACTCGTAAACTTGAGAAACAATACATGTATGGTACTGCGTCATTATTTCCATAACCAAGGCATAACCTTATTTTTCCCAGCGACGCTGTCTAAGTATATTCGATATTACTAATACCATGCCTAAACGCGGAGGACCCAGAAACAGAAATTGGAAAGTTGATAATGACCATTTTGGTAAGTTTTTTTGTAATTGTTACTTCAAAATTGCCACGATATCTGCTGATTGACACCATGACATTTTTTATTGTTACATCGTAACTCTACACACTTGTTTTTTTTATCAATATGGTATGATTTACAATACAATTACCAGGATAAATTGATAAGAACTCATAATTACGAGAAATTGTATTTTCGAATCGAATAAACATTTCAGAACATGATGATCGCGCTCACTCAAACACCACTAGGAGAGTTAGCTTTAAGCCTGGTACAAATAAGGGAAAAAATAAATTTCGGACATGGAACGATCCTAAACTGCTTTTGGATGATGATATTGACATGGGTGCCTCTAGTCAAGGAAACATGCGGAAAGGCTCCTTTAGAGGCCGTGGCGGGCGTCTCAATTCTCCAGCACCGAGAGCGAGACCTGGGATTGTTAAAAAAAAGTTTATAGCTGGACTGCTACCTTGGTATCAGATAATTATACCATATGGAGCTAAACATGAAAAGGATGTGATATTACGGTCACTACTAAGCTTCCTATCTCCAGATGTCTTCATTCCACACTATTACAAAATCAATGGCAATGCTGCAGTATTTTATGTAGATGACGCCAAAATGGCAGAAAAGCTATTTAATGCTGATAGAAAAATTGTTATGCCAGATGGTTTTAAAATGGTAGTGATTGTGAGAAATGCAGTTCCCAATGTGACAATAGATGCTGCAATGAAAGAGAAGATGAAATTGACAATGGCTAAGAGATACAACTCAGCCACTAAGGCTTTGGATTTGACTAAATTTCATGCTGACCCAGGTAAATGAAAATAATCTCGTAAATATTTACTTTATTAAGAAAGTAAAAAATTATGATCAGTTATTAAATATTTGTGGTGTATACTGTTTACTTGAAGTTTTAAATTTGCAGCACTTATTTTAGTATTTTCTAAAAAGACTTAATAGTGTTTTTATTTTATTTACTTATATTGTAATATTGATATATTTTTTTAGATTTATCAGACACATTCTGTGCGCTCTT
>MU158793.1:572747-747704 GCA_015888305.1 Antheraea pernyi | reverse complement strand
TCTTCCGGCCTTTGATTATGTTGGTTGCAATTGATATAATCGCAGATAATATACCTGATCTTGAAGCCCTCAATCTGAATGATAACAAGTTACACGGATTAGAGCATTTGAAGACTCTTTCATCTAAATTAAAAAATTTGAAGATTTTATATATGGGAGATAATAGGGTAAGTATATAACTTTTATTAAATACTAGCCGACCCGTGCCCACTTCGTTGGGCGGTGATAGGCATTATCAAGCTACAACTTTTCCCTAGAACTCAATCATATATATCTCATAATTAAGGCAGCTTCATAAGAAACGTTTTCGTTCGACCATTTTTCTTCGACTCCCCAGATATTACACCCTACAACCTCACAAACTTTACCTCTTTATAATATTACTATAGATTATATAATTAGTTAATAGCTTCTGTCTGCGACTTCGCACACGTGGAATAGTTATTTTGGGCTAAGACACAGTGGAAGCACTCAAAAGGAAAAAATACCCCGATTTTAAAACATTTTTCATTGTTGCTCCACCCCTATTGGTCTTAGCGTGATGATATGTAGCCTATGACACTCACAACTAACTTGGTTTTCTATTGGTAAAAGAATTTTCAAAATCGGTTTAGTAGTTCCTGAGATTACCCCCTACAATGTCACAAACTTTACCTCTTTATAATATTAGTATATAGATTATAGCTCCTGCCCACGACTTCATCCGTGTAGTAATAGTTACTACTCTGGGCTAACGCTGACACACAGCAGAAGCTCTCAAAAAATAACATCTCGATTTTGAAACATTTTTCATCGGTGCTCTGCTCCTATTGGCCTTAGCGTGATGATATATAGCCTATAACCATTCTCGATGAATGAGCTATATAACACTGAAAGAATTATTCAAATCTGACCAGTAGTTCCTGAGATTACCCCTTACAAGGCCACAATGTCACAAACTTTACCTCTTTATAATATTTATAATATTAGTATAGAAAACTAAATATAGATACCTAGCTGACCCCTGAAACTTCCTCTGCATGGAATCAGTTATGTAACTATTTAAGACATCACATTAGAAACCTCAAAAATAACAGTATTTCTCCACAATTTAATGGATGTTAAATTACATTATTACACATATTATATTACACACATACATTACACATATAAACCTTCCTCTTCAATCACTCTATCTATTTAAAAAAAACCGCATCAAAATCCATTGCACAAATTTAAAGATTTAAGCATACATAGGGATATAGGGACAGAGAAAGCGACTTTGTTTTATTCTATGTAGTGATCTGTAATATTTTTAAACACTTGTGAATTTAGTAAATTGTAACTATATAACATTAATAAGGTTGTCTAATCAGCTATGGTTGTATGATTGTTCCAAACTAGCTGACCGGCGCACACTTCAATGGGCGTTAAACCTTTTTACTTTATCAAGCTCTACAACTTTTCTCTAGAACTCAATCATATATCTCTCATTGTTAAGGCAGAGTTTGTAAGAAACTTTTTCGTTCGACCATTTTCCTTAACTATGCAAATCTGACTACCACAAAAAAGTCTTTTAATTTTTCGGGTTAATATATTGCCTATGACACACAAATAACTGGCTTACTATTGGTAAAAGAATTTTCAAAATCGGTTTAGTAGATCCAGATATTACTGAACCTCACAAACTTTACCTGTTTATAATATTAGTATAGATAAAAAATTGTGATATATTTGCATCAGTTCTCTAGAAGTTATATTCAAAATTAACAGTGGAAGTCCTATAACATGGATGAAATATGATTATTATAAAAATGTTGAATTCCTGCAGTTTTAACATACAATTGATGTTGTTTGTCATAAAGACCATATGTTTTTTCAACATAGTGAATTCCAACATACATACTTATATAACCATTGTAAGTATAAAAAATAATTGATTTGCATTTCAGATACCATTCCTTGGATCACTGGATTCCCTGAAGAATTTACCGTTAATCGAATTATATCTTAAAGGAAATCCTTTGGTGAACAGATTCAATGATCATGAAATATATGTCAGGTAACACTTATGTAGTACGATGTTTGTATGAAATGGAAATTTGTAAAGGAAAATATTTTGGCCTTATAAAGGCAACTAATGTTGGTCTGTTTTGACAAAATGGTGTTTATTGGTCTTGAAGAATTGTGACATGAATTCTTTCATGCTTATTTGCCTCGATTCTGTAGAAAGATCTATTGGTCTGCCAAAATTGATTATTCTATTGTCTTGACATTACTATATTCTTATAATTCACATATACTTCTATAATGAATTTTACATAGGAGCAAAATTAATAATAAATAAATAAATCCTTCAAACTTCAAAATACTCACATAAATCACAATAAATTAAAAGACCTAATTTTAACCTTTTTCTCTTTATTTTAGGTTTTGCTTCATTTATACTGGAGTTTTTTAGGTTTGATATTTGGTTTTACATTAATTTACTAAAATATAGTTAATGTAAAGGTTTTGTTAGTACATAATTATCACATAAATTACTTGATTTTGTTATTGATTCGTTTTTTATCCAGCTATATAAGAAAGAAATAGATTTTCTTGGGGAGTATATTTTTTGGAACATTAGCCTACATGATTTTTCTGGATTTTAAAATATAATAGGAGTAATATGGTTTTTCTTAATTGTCAGAGTTATATAGGCTATAATATTTATGTATGTAAAGTTTTTTCAGGCTATTGTTCTATTTTTTTATTATAGTGGACGCTACATTGCACTTCCGCCTGGAATTGATTGACCACTACTATGGCTGACTCAACCGATTGCATCGGAAGAATCAACATCAATCTAATAATGAGTGATGGAGCGAAATGTGTAAACGATTGTTGTGGTTACACATCAATTTGCAACATATTTTAATAAATTTATTGATCATTATTATATCTATATTAATTATATAATTAATATATACATATATATTGATTAATTGATTAGCTTTCTGTTGCAGTTAGACGTAGTAGTGGTCTATTTTTTTGTTGTTTTTATAGGTACTCTACAAGTTGTTTATCAATTATCTGATATTGAAATGAATTTAAAGAAATTTAGTTTTGCTCCTATGGTTTCACTATTTTCAGAATTGGATATGCGTACTCTACCACAAAACTGCGAATAATGCAATTCAATTGAGTTTGGAGTTAGGTGACATCTGAAAACATGGTTTCTCTTATCTATAGAACTGTATTACGATCATGATGTTCACAATAAACTCGTTAACCTAAGGACTTCTTTAATATGGCATCACGACCGGAATATTCATACTAAAATAAACTTACAACTGAAATTTTCATTACAATAAAATCATTGATTTATTACTAGATAAACAAAATAGAAACTAGGAATTCACTGAAAACCAATAATGCTAAGCTTTGGCACATTTTATGATGTTAAAATTCGGTTATTTATTAGTTCTAGGTGTTTAATTCAAGACATCTAATTATCTATGTTGCTTATATTTAAAGCTCATTGGATGTAATACCTTTTAAGATGTGCACCTTAGCTTTAAATACAAGTGTCATATAGATAAACTATTGACAACACAATGACAAGGACAAATAAACCAATGTCTTTCCTGTAAAGCTTAGCACAGACAGTGGTTAGCGGTGCCAAGTTATTAACCACAAAATTTTGTTATTCATACAAATTCACACATATAAAGATTTTTACCCTCAATGAGTTTGTGTAAACAAAATTTTGTGGGTCTAAATTAAACGCTGTATCATAAACCGCGTGCTGTAACTCAGAATATTACTAAGTTGAATTTGTTAAATTTTGGATGATAATTTGAAGCAAAAATTAAATGGGAATTCGACTTGATATAGCCTATATTTGCTGGCTTTCTATATTTAATGTAAATAATTCCATTTTAATTTCCTTTTGTGACAATGTGCAAAAGTGGAAAACAATTTTTCATAATGTCCTTTTTATTGTAATAATTTACATTAGTAGTATATCTAGTATATAACTGAATGATTTTGTTGTTAAATACTTTGTGCTGTATTTACTTATTATGTACCTCTTGTAGTGCAACTCAGAAGTAATAAAAACATACTTTATAAAACAAAGGTTAATCTCATGTAATGAAATTTTATAAAAGTTGTTAAAAATTATTTTTGAGTTGCAAATTATAACTGATAGTATATTTTGAAATTAATTGTGTCTATGAGTTTCAGAGATATCTTTGACGAGTCCTATAATATTTCTTTTCTCCAGCGATGTGCGGAAGAAGTTCCCCAAGCTGACGAGATTGGTAAGTTTGCATTTTTTATAAATTACTTACAGATACTATTCACTTCGTTTGGGTTGTTTAATTATCTTAGGATATTTTATGTACAGGAGAAAAAATTAAAAATATTAATAGCAAAATATATTTATAAACAATGATATCCCTTTACCTTTTCTGCGCATGTGCATCGTACCGTTTGTCCCACTTTTTCACGACCAGAAAATAAATCGCTGAACGTGGATCGCTTACAAAAACCGTAGTTTCTTAATATCTAAATAACTTTACGTGAAATAATATCGTGACATTTTTTTTTAATAAAGACTATCTAATAAGTAAAAATAGACAATTTTGATCGAAACCTATCAAGTAGTTTTTGTGTGTTGCGCGCACAATGGCATACTCTCATAGTTTTATTTATATAGAAGACATTTCTGAGCTCGCGTTTTATTATTTCTCGTAATAAATACTACGGGTAGAGTTATAGAAAAAGGGATATTTTATAAACATGTTATTATACTGATCTTCATGATGATAGCAATTTTTATGGAGATCAGTTGAATGATATAGAAGTTGTCGATAGTGCTATTTATTTGCGAGTTTTAATAAAATGGATAACTCAAAAATATTGTCTTCATATGCCTACACATAATAATTATTCTGACAATCTGTGGAATGCTGCAAAAGTTGATTTCTTGTGTAATTATAATTTACTTTATTATTCAGTTAAATTAACATGCTGCAGCGCCAACTATTGGCGAATTATAGTAAGATGGATAACATGAAAATCTTTTATCATGACACCTGACATGGTGTTAACTCGAATAATGTGTGTCAAAGTTTATCAATCTCATACGTACACCAACATCTATTTTTATATATATTTCAACAATGGAAAAGCTAAATGGCTTTTGTGCGATCGACAGTATTTGCATGTTAGTTATTTACGCTTTTTCACATACCTATATAGACTGCCTTGAAATTAAAAAAAATCCTAAAATTTGACCGCAGCGCCACATACCGATTCTAATTGTTAATCTAAACCATTCTTGAATCTACCTAAACACAAAAAATTTCACCTAAATCTGTCCATCCATTTAGGAGTTTAGTCACATAAATTGGGGCACAAGAATTAGATATTAGAATTAGATATATGTATATGACTAACTTTTGCTCTTGTTAATGCATATTTGACCTATTCCTCTTCTATTATCATCATCATCATTACCCTTATCCCACTTAAGTAGGGTCGGCACAACATGTTTTCTTTTTCCACTCTCTCCTGTCAAATGTCATTTCAGTATTCACACCTTTTACGCACATATCGTTTTTCACGCAGTCCATCCATACCTTTTTCGGTCTTCCTCTACTCGTATATCCGTCCACAAACATACTCAACACTTTTCTAGTTACATGGTTTTCATCTCTCCTCATGACATGCCCATACCATGCTAACCTATTACTCCTCAACTTCTCTGTCACTGGTGCTATTTTGTTTATTCCTCTTCTATTATATATTGCCTTTTTTTGAACGAAAGGTATCTTGTCCCCATTTCCTCGACAAAGTGTGTGCAAAAACTCATAATTGATTGAGTAGTTAAAGCGTGAAAGTGTAGCAAATAAACTCACATCTGCATTAGATTTGAGGTTTTTATTTTATTTTATTGTTGCACTGCAAAGTTACTGCACTTTACCTGATGGTAAGCACAATACAGTCCAAAAACAATGGCGACCGCCGAGTGACAAACTATCCATCGCCGGTCGCCGCTGTCATGCCGGCACGCGAATAACTGGATATGCACAGGCTGATCCTGAAACGCGACCCGCAGAAGCGAATCACTATGACGGGCTTTTTCGCCAAATGCATCGGGGTTGCGATGTAATATCCTACCACCCTGCTTTCGCCATTGCCTCGTTCGTTATTCAGCAGGGTGTGCACCACGTGCAGGTGAGGTTGGCTTGGGTGTCTCAAGCCTTATGATGTTATTCGACACCCCTTACACCCTATCTCCAGGGAACAGTAAGATTTTTTTCTGGACATTATGGTAGCCTATGTTCTTTTCTATACGCCTGACACAATGTGTATGTAAAAATTTATGTTGATTGGTCGAGTCGTTAAGGTGTAGGATTTAGGATTAGAATACTTACAGTCGTCAATCTTTTTGGCCTTTTTTATATAGCCTTAAGCTTCGGCTTGCACATAATGCAGTCAAAACAGTTAATACAAAACTAAGATAAAATACTATTACCGGAATCTAAAAATCTAAAATTGACATATATTTATCCTTAAGATGTCTCATTGTTATTCATATAATATAACTAGCGGGTCCGGCGGTCGTTGTCCCTCTCTGTAAAGAAAAAACTTGACAAACTATATACCTAAACATTCCTCATGAATCATTTTATCTACCGGTAAAAACCGAATGAAAATCCTTTCAGTAGTTTTTGAGTTTATCGCGAACAGACAGACAGACGTGGCAGAGGACTTTGTTTTATAATATGTAGTGATACGTACTGTGCTTTTATGTTAAGAACGGTTAAAAAGGTTGGCGAGTACTGTGGCATAGGAATTTTATATGTATGAATGAATAATTAATTTGTCAAACTTTCAATTCTAACTAGGATGGTGTTGATCTACCTCCGGCTATTGGCTTCGATGTGACAGAGGATGTGTCACTCCCACCACGCCAGCAGTCTTTCCTCGTGGACCCAACTGGACAAGATCTTGTCAGGGAATTTCTCACCCAGTATTATGCGATATATGACTCTGAGTCAAGGCAACCACTGCTTGAGGCTTACCATGAACACGCTATGTTGTCTATGGCTGCTAGCTATCTTTTCAACGACAATAGAAATTCTCCTGCTGGTCGGTAAGTGTAATTTAAAAAAATATTAGTATTTTCGCCACAATCTCTCTTGATGTTAAATGATGCAGTGGTCTAATGCTACTGCCATATCTGCGTGTATTGCCGCGAAGTTTTGTCTAAGGTCGTAATAAATGCAGATGTGGGAAGACATTATCATTATGCGTTACGAATTATCGGGCTGCATGACGATAGACGCAGTACGATAACTGGGCTGGCGGTTTTTACACACATCGAAGGAGTTTAGTGGACGCTAATGTCGAGTCATTGGAAAGGCACAGGTGTGGCAATGTATAATCTGCGCCTTTATTGGAATGATTTTTGACGTTAATTTTAACGGGACAAGTAGCCGAAGCTTCGTTTCGCAGATATGGGAGTAGCATAAGGTGATAATAAAATAAATCTAAAGGGAACGACTCTCAAGTGCTGTTACCGGAACATACTTATTGATGTTTGATGGTGGTAGTTAGCCAGGAGAGCTGGGAAAAAGCTCTATTCATCATGCTATGGTATCAGCAAGATGTTTTCCTTCACCAAAGGTTTCGCCTCAATTTGATGCTATGGAAATAAAACTTATTTTTATTGATAAGGCTTTAGCTCATCAACAGCTACAAAATAAAAAAATAAAATCGGCTTACACGGAGAGGAGAAAAAGATACTGAAATATTTTTCAATCTTCGCTTATTTATAGGTATAATGTCATTACATTTCAAAATGACCCAAGGCTAATTTTAGGTGTTTAACGGTGATATTACAAGAAAAGTTAAATACGTATTGGATACTTGTTTTAAAAAGGTTTTGTATTAAATGCACCGCGCTCGCTGAATGTTCGCCATCTTGCTCTTTTGTCTCGCTTTAGTTACGTTTTAGTTAGGCTTCCGAAAAAGGATAACACGAACTTGCCTCGGGCGAGCGCCGTGCATTTAATTTGAAACCTTTTTAAAACAAGTATTTAACTTTTATGTAATAACATCGCATAAGTTTTTTTTACATATCTTTAAATTTTATAAATGTTGAATTTGATGATCATTAAAAAAACTAACAGTATTATGGATGGCAAAATTGGAACTTTGTTCACGATGTGTAAAAATTAAAGATTTTATATGAACTAACTTAAATAAAATAAAAACTAACTTTTATATGAAATTAAATTGGAATTGTTTCACTTTGAAATGTAAGGTCTCGTTTATGGACAGTTATTTGTACTGAGCTGTGCACATCTATTACTTCATTACTTTGTTTACCGTCAAGCTTTTCTTAATTTACAATTACGTCACATTTAGATGAGCAACTATGGTAATGAGTTCCATGAGTAATGATAAAATCTGTTTCCAGGTTGAACTCCTACATAACAAATAGCCGGAATATAATCCGTATAACAGAGAGAGAATCCAGGAGACGTTATTTGCGTTCGGGGAGACTGCAAGTTGTCTCATTCCTGTCGGACCTTCCAAAAACTACACATGATCTTATGGGATTTGCCGTCGATCTCATTGTATTTACAGTAAGTATTAATTATATTGTATTTGAAGTACCTGCTGTTTCCTTTAGGCATTTAATGGAATAAAATTTACACTCTTGATTGGTTGTTTCTGGAATTCCATAAGAATATTTTATTTATAGAGAGTAGAATATTTTAAAAAACATTTAAAACTATAATTATGTTTATTTATTTTATTTTATTTTTATTTTATTTATTTAGGGAAACTTACAGCTAACACTAATAAAATAACAAGTAAATAACATACTAAGGCTAATTACAAATTTCCACTTATAAAAACTATTGTATTGTTCCAGTGATATGTAACATCATGCATGATCTATTGTAAATTCAATCATGTTTATTTATTTATTCATATGTATGGAAAACATCAATCAAAAAGGGACAAAAAATAAGAAAAATTAAAAAACAATACTAGATTGAAACTTAACAGTGTGTTCATACATGGAACAAGTGTATATTGTACATGTTATAAATGGAAATACATCCATTGTTATAAAATTATCTTCTATTAATAAAAGGAATCAGTACTCTATGTATTGTAAAGAAGTCAGACGTGTGGCTTCTAATGACAAGGTCAAATATATGAGGTGGTGTGATAGTATATATATAGTAATAGCCGTCATTACAGCGGCGACCGGCGATGGATAGTGTGTCACACGGTGGTCGCCATTGTTTTTGGATTATACTGTGCTTACCATCAGGCACAGTGCAGTCATTTTGCCGTACTACTATTTAAAAAAAAATTGCTTGATACTTTTAGGAATGTTTTTAGTTGAATATTTTAATGACCCAAAGATAGTCAGCCCAAAAAATGCCCAAGTTACTAAAATTTTGTATCGAAAAATTTACTTTCGCTTTTGAACATTAAAAAAAAAGTTTTTTTCTTTAAGTTTTCTCTTATTTTCAAAAAGTGTAATTATTCTTCTATATAACTCGCTGCGTTTTTTCATATTTTATTGTAAATTTGTTCAATTCGAAAAACTACCACCAAATAATCTGAATTTCAGATATGACTGTTCTATTGAAGCCCATAACTCGACAAATAAACGTGATAGGAAAAAAAAATTATGCATTCACATTCATACCTACTAGAAGTCCAATTAGGCTGAATATGACCAAATTTCAGAACCTCACCTTTTTTTTTTGTTGTCCGCTTCACGTGAAATGCCCCAGTAGATAGATCTTCAGAAATATTGACAGATTGAGATTCAATTGTTCAATTCATATTTTTCTTTCATTACATGGTGTTACGAAGCCAGGGTGGGTAGCTAGTGTTAATTATGTTTGTTATTAATAAATATATATAATTTATACCAACAGCCGGCAATGATAGTGCTCACAATGAATGGAGTCTTTAAAGAGACGAACTCGAGTGGGAATCCAACGCGTTCGTTTCACCGTACTTTCGTCATCGTGCCCAACGCTGGGGGTGGTTTCAGCGTCATTAATGATATGCTTTATATCACAAATACTACGAAAGAGCAGGTGAGCTAGTTTATTTTATTTTTTTTAATTTTCTTCAATTTAATTTTGAATTGTAGTTGTATGTTCATAAGATTGACCTCGGACTAATCCTATGGACTAATGGACAATCAAATGGAGATAGTTAATTAACCAGTCTAACTCTAATGTGCTTTGTATATTTTCCATTCACTAATAGTTTGGGCTGCCTTTAGCATTCAAATTTAAGGTCTTTTTTTATTTTATGAATGTCAATTATAATTCAGTAATTACATTTATAATTCAATATCATTAAAACATATTTTCTTTAATACTGTAATTTTTGACATTACTAAACAATATTTATTTTAAAATTTGTAGTACCAATAATGAGTGTATAGATGGCGTTTAAAACAATCCAATGATTATGTGTATAAAAGGCAAGTGGTTATATGTCGACAACTGTTGTCTAATTGTAAAACAATTATTATTGAATAATTTGCTATTTTGTAACTTATGGTCTTTTATTTATTGGACATGAAAAAGAAATTAAACCTTCGCCTGGTTTTTTTTTAAACCAAGATATCAAAATGGCGGATCATACTTTTTCAATATCTAGTCAATTTTTCAAAATTACAATATTACATTACATAATTTGTTAATAGAAAAGTTGTAAAAATTTTGTAATAAGTAAGGTATTATTTTTTAAATACTTATTCCGGCAACAGTCTATTGACTAGTGCCTCATAAGGTCTACATTTGTTTGTATGGAGCTTAAACCCTTACCGTATTATTACAAAAGAGTTAAATACGCATTGAACTCTTACTTAAAATAAGTTTAATAAGGACATTATTAATATTTAAATATTCTCTAACACTTGTCTAAGTTGACAGTTCTTATGTTATTGTTGTCATTTATTGTCTTTCTTTTAGCCGGCAAAGGACATTTCGCAATAAATTATGAATTTCGTGGGTATAACTAATTTGGAAGAAATAAATAAATAAAACAATATTAGAGATTCACAAGTAAATTATAATTACTACTATTTGCCACTATTGACTTCTGACAGTGTATTTAATCTCTATATCACTTTGACGTAATATATAAATTTTATAAATTGCTTATTTTCTTTATTTTATACACGATTTTTTTTTTAACTACAATATCACAATAATGATATACATTTTAAGGTATAATAAGTAAGTTTTATTAATGAAAATCTGAAAAAAAGAAATTATTCATAAATTGAAACTGTTTGCAAAATATCTGTATGTCACGGAAGTTGCTTTTGTGACGATGCGATGAAGTGGAGTTGCTTGCATAAAAAACTTAAACCAGATGTTTAGCTAGAGGCCGCTTGGACATACTTTAGTAATAAAGTATTTTAAACATGACTTCAAGTAGATTGAAAAATTTAGCCACTACTTAGTGAAACTCGTGTTATACCCGTTTTCGTTTTTGTTATAAGACAATTCTGGTTTTGGACAGTCCAGGGACTAAATATTCTTTGCTCGAGTCGTGACTTTTATTGACAGTAATATGAAGTGATATCCCTTTCACACATTTTTTATAGTCGCATAATCCTTGCTTGTTCTCACGTTGCGACAACTCAGGCCGGTCATTGTCATTGTTAATAATACTATCGGACAAACGTTACCAGCCGAATATTAATGTGTTAAATATACTGTTATCCATTTCGTAGGAGTAATGACTGCATTGTCAGTTGTTGTTATAATGACTATCTTTAATCTGAATTTATGATCACCTTTTATTTCTATCAATTTGGTACAGGAAGAGAAGATGTTTAACAATGGAGTGGAGCAACAAGCGCCGGCAACGAATCCTTCCTCCATAATGCCAGCAGCGGCCCCCATACACGCAGTCGCACCGGCGGCCGACGACGCACAGAAAATGCAGTTGCTGTCTATGCTGAGTCAACAGACCGGAATGAACGAACACTGGAGCATAAAGTTAGTATTTTGCCATTAATCTTAACTAATATTATAAATGGGAAAGTGAGTTAGTTCTCTTTGTTTGTTTGTTATACTTAACTACCCAATCAATCGTCATAAAGTTTTGCATACACATTGTCAGAGGTACAGGTAAAGAGGATAGGGTACCATTATCCAAAAAAAAAGGTGTGTGTGCGATTCAAACACGATAGAAGTGAAACTTCAGTAAATCGACAAAAGATTGAGATGAATATATATAACAAGGGTAGAATAATTACAAAGTTTATTTGTTTAAAAATGAATTTATTATTTAGCACAAGAAGATATAAAAATACTCACAAACACTAAATAATAACACACCATGCTGACTTCTTACTAAAAAGTTGTAATATGCAGCCGCATACAGTGTACAGTAGTATTAGCTCACGTACGTTTCACATATACTAACACATGTTAAAGGCTCAAATACAAGCAAGTATTAAACAGTGTGCAATATACATACACACCGACATTTGCTCTCTCGCTTTGGCTCATTAATTTTTGTATTTGTGTCGCTTACCTGTCGTTTTTCCGTTGCATCCGGTGTGAAATCACAACAATTCTAGAGAAGTTTCACTTTTAAAAAAACATACTGTTCTCATATCTACACTAATTGTACAAAGCTGTGGGCAAAATCTAGTGACACCTGAAGAAAGAAAATTTCGCATTTATAACAACTAAACAGTTGACAATTGGCAAGTAGGGACCCGATTATCTGCAACTTAAAAACCCTTAAGGAACGTAGAGTAACATTGGTATAGAAATAAAAGTAATGTTACCGTGTCAAATCTATATTAATGAGAACAAAGCTGTGGACGAAATTTAGTAAACTCTAAAAAACAATACTTCATGTTTATAATTGTTGAACAGTTGACAATTGGCAAATAGAGATTGTTTCATCATTTAAAATGCAAGTTATTTTTTTATCTTTTTGTACTTGGAAGCATCAAAAAATGTTGCGTATACCTATAGTGAAGATATGAACAATTAGTAGGTGTTACATACAATATGCAATAATGAGTGATCAATAACTTAACATTTCTATATTTATATATGCATATAATCTATTCCGTATTGATTGTTATTATAAATTGCGTTTTATACAACTATGATTAGTACAAGGAATTCAATATTTTTGCTAAAGAATAATTTCTTATACATAACATTTAATAATTAATTTTTTTGAGCCACCTCCGAATGACTCACAACTATAGCGATGGTTGCTGATTCCGAAGTTGAATTTGAAGAATGTTGAGGTTTTCTCGCAATAAAAGATTTGTTATTAGTAGAGCAGCGAAGTATGTGCTCGTATTGCAGACTCGTTCAAAACAGACTATTAGATTACTATTCACTATCTACTAGTATTAACGATGACTATCTATCTATTACGCGGTTACTGTCTATGACGAATGCTTCTCTATGCCGCCCGCGCCTGAATGTCCACGTTCCGGGCCTTGCCTATACGGCACCGGGGTCGCTCGCCCGACGCTGGCGGTGCTCCGCCAATCAGAGCAATTAATAGCCACGCGCACAGCGTCAGGGTTCGACTAAACCTACTAAACAGGGCGGGGCGGGAGTGCGATGAGTTTCCTTCGCTTGCTCTTTATCTTCTTCTTCTTACCCTTATCCCACATAAGTAGGGTCTGTACAACATGTTTGTCATGTTGTGGTATATGATTTGGCTTAATTTTTACGATCGGCCGCCTGCCTGACATCAACCCTCCTTGGGATTATTTTGTTGTACCACTGTATTTATGATTATTATTATATTGTTACGAAGTCTGATGGGATCCTTTAGCCTTACAATTTCTCTGTAGGCTTTAGCTTTGGTAGTCTATTTTTAGTGTCTCTTTGAGCGGCACCACCGTTCCGGTTAAAGTTCTTCAAGATTATGGTTTGCTTGCTATATTGCCATTTTTATGTACAGAAAACTAGCCAAGTTTGGACTATTCCCGAGGACTGCGTTTTCAATTTTTATAAACCATTATAATAATATAAAATATGAAAACTATAATAGAAAAATACATGCAAATAATGCTTGCAATTCGCTTGCTCTTTATTTAATAAAATATTTTACAATTATTCTTACAGCTAACATCTTATAATACTTTAAACTATATTTAAAAATTACAAGAATAACGTTAGAAATAATACAATTATACTATTCTGACTATCAAACTATACTATAAATCTATGCAATATTTCTAGACAAAACACTATAATACTACACACAATTAATATACACTACTATCTAAGACAAATCACTTTAAATTGTCGCGAACAATTTTAATTTCTAAATTAAATTAATTTTAAATGAATTATGGGTGTATATTAAGAATATTAAAATAATTTAATAATTTTTTTCTAGTTGCCTTCAAGAAACAGGCTGGGACCTCCAACGGGCTCTATTCATTTTCAATCAGCTCCATACAGAGGGTAAAATACCACCCGATGCGTTTATCAAGTGAATTCCTAAATAAATCCTACATTCGGCTGTGTCTCTTTGTACATATTACTTAAGTAACTTTGATGTTAACATAAGATCTAACTTGAAGAATATCGGGAAGATATCGAATATACTGAAGAAGTTGTGAACATTATCATTAACGATGGATTAAGTTAAGATTAGTTAAGTTATAATATTACTTTTAAATATTTCATATGTTGAATTTTCAAGATTGATGTAAATTGAATATTAATTGCGTAGTTTATAACTTTGTTTGTATAATCTCATGAATGTGGACCTTTAGATTTGGAGGTAATTTTTACCTTTAATAGTCAATAGAGATCATTGTATTGGTAAAGTCAGAATTGTTTATTTGTAAATTTTTTTTTACATAATATTATTGTGAATGTAACGCGATTATATTCTATAGTATTTACGAGCTATAAATTGAAGAGCGTATTTTTTTTAAGGATTGTGGTTAAAGTATTTGAGATTTAATCAAACACGTGAACTTAATTTGATATCACACATAGATCATTTGATCTTAAAATTATGTCAAATTAAGATCACGTGTAATGTACCACATGTTACACTTATTTTTGTAAAAGAAATCCATCGCGTTACACATTTCAATTCAATTGTAAACGATCGATTTATTGTATTAATGACAGTAATATTTGATATTTAAAAGTAAAAAAAAAATGAGAGACGAAAAGAAAAAAAAATAATGATGCTGTTTAATTGTATTAAATGTTATGATTTATTTTTACGGGGTGTCGAATCGCAGTTGAAAGGACGTACGGCAATGGTTACGCACAGAGCGGACGGGTCTCGGCGTCTCAGTTACACAGTTCGAATCCCATATGATGGATCGACAATGTATATGGTGGCCAAAAAACATGGCGGCGGAACCCCTCAAGGTATACCTTCCGTGGGCTAGTCGTTTGGTTGAATGAATTTTCACCAAGTATTTTATATGGCGCCGAATAAAAAACCCGATCGTGCCTTCTGTTGCGGACTTGCTTTTGTCCCTTTGTGGTTACGACGGGGTTGGGGCTTAGGTTTAGATAAAATAAGGGCTACCCTTTAAGACTGTTATAAATATTGGAATAAATATTTCATTATATTACTTGGTTTGTTATTTTAATAAATCTTACGTGTTGAATTTTCTGGAAAATTCTACGGCCAAACCCGGAGCTCCGGGATGTTGATTGATTCTTCGCACAAGAATTTGTAAATCGGTATAGAGTATGTCCATCGATTGCCCATTTGTGCCCATCTTTTAATTTTTTTGTCCACGATAAAAAAGTTATGAACAGTTTTAAATGTGTGTGGCAGAGTCTAATAAAAATTTAAGGAATCGTAAATCTCAAGGTGGATCTTTGAAGTTGCCGTTTCCTATCCTTTACTTTTTTGATAAATCAACTCCTAAGGAGTGGAAAATTGATTGAGAGATCGAGAATTTTAGAATGATGCATTTGAATCTGCCCCTTTGCTTGTATCCACGCCTCCCGCTCATTTTTTACTTTTTTGGAAAGCCAACTAATTAAAATTTTCGATCTTAATAATTTTTCCACCTCTAAGAAGTTGACGAATTAAAAAAGTAAAGGATGGGCAAACGACTAACTTCAAGAATTTCATCCGTTTCTCTCCTGCGCACGCGTCCCTCACCGCTTGCTACACATTACGTACGGTTGAACGCGCAGGTAGTGTTTTGTGAAAATCGTAGTTTTTTAAAACTGATAACAATATATTAAGTGAAGACATCTTAATACGTTTTTAGTTAAGGGTAAAATATTTTTTTATTATATGCTCAGGGCGAGAGATCTCTATTATTTTAATTATATAGATTCAGATAGTTCAAGGTTAAAACTGAATTTGTAACTAAACGTATTGTTTTATTTATTTTTCTCGAAACAAGTAATTTATTGATAGAATGTCTCGAATGTTTTAAAGTAGTCTATTACACCTGATGAACACAATCAACATTGACAGTTTAACCGAGATTGACAATTTGTGAACGATTATTGTCGAGACAAAGTGAGGCATAACAGCATCCAGTCGTTGCTCACATTCTGAATCTGTCTATATCTTAGACACTTGATTATTTTCAATTAATAGACATGCAGCTCATCGAATGTAATTGAATAAGTTGTTTGCTATCAAACCTTAAAGGCATGTATAGACTTACTTCAGTCGTACAACCTTATTATAGAAGAGTGATTGGTTTCAGAACTGCTATTCGCTTGAGGTTTGCTCTATATATTGCATAGGCGGCAGTGGCTACTCATTAAACTACTGATCTTAACACATGTTCACTACTTGATTACTCGGCGGAAGGCTATTATAAAGTGGATCAATATGTGAACGATGGTGATGTCTGGAATTGGCTCATCTCTATTGGCACATTGGTGCATCCACTAAAAACGATTGTGACGTATAATGTATACTAAATGTTATTTATGTATATATATATATATATATATATATATGTGTGTGTGTGTGTGTGAAAAAGATAAACCAGATCGAGTTTCTTGGCGGTTCTTCTCGATGACTGAATTGTTTTCCGAACCGGTGGTAATTTTAATTTGACGTTCATAAGAGCGTTAAGGCCTAAATTGAGTAAAGTTTTTTGATTTTGAATAAAACAGTGAAAATACCATTACAGAGATTCAAATGTGTATCCTATTTCGAGAACTTTTAATCTAAATTCAGCCCCTTAGAACCATTTCTTGTGATTGCACTATGTGTGAAATGCAAAGTAGGGGTATAATAAAGCGACTGCAGCACTTGCCGTGGCAAAATTTTTTAACAATTCGGGATATTTGCACCGACTTCCAATACATCTCTAGGTAGCACACATATTCATATGTTTTATTTAATTTGGTTAATTTGATAAACTATTTATTTTCCGCTTTTTAGTGTCTTATGGGTTTTTGATTGATATTGAAGTCGGTTAATACTTTTTTTTGAAAATTTACTTTATTTTTAATATACTTCATAGGTTTTAGCATTCGACGATTATTGCATCTTTTGAATTTTGGATCCGCAATATTTTTGTGAGACGAAATAAGTGGTAAGGGTTAACACTGTGACGGGTAGATTGAGAGAGAAGAATTGAAGAGTTTTTTTTATAATATTGGTGGCAAACGAACATACGGGTCACCTGATGGTAAGTGATCACGGCCGCCCATGGACAATTGCGACACGAGAGGAAACAGATGCGTTTCCGGCCCTTAAGAAAGGAGTAGGCTCGTTTCTTGAAAGTTTTCTTACTTTGTCACGGATCCCATAATCAGAACCTAACCAAACTCTCATCAAACTACCCTTGAAGAACATCCTTTCCAATAAAAAATGAATCATCGAAATCGGTTAGCGTGATATTGAGTTATTCGTCTATTTGTCGTGTACATACTTAATGCAAATTTAAAACTTATACGGTATTGCACTGGATGCCGTAGTCGGAACTGGGCCAAATTGAAATGGGACCACACGGGAAGTACCAGCTTTCAAATAAAAAAAGAATAATCAAAAAAAAAAATACAGTCGAATTGATAACCTCCTCCTTTTTTTGAAGAAAAAAAAATACAGTCGAATTGATAACCTCCTCCATTTTTTAAAGTCGGTTAAAAACGAATTGTGACGCTCCTTATATTTCTAAAATAGAAAATGTTTTGTTACTATTTTAAAAAATCTGCATTTTTGTTTGAAAATTAATAATATTTTATTTATATCAAAACTCGGACGTTTCCTGTTTTGTTTCAGGACTGCAACGATAAAAGTAAATGTATTATTTAATATTCATGGACTAATTTGTTTTAAAACTGCTGAATATTGCCATCTATAAATGTTATTAATTGTTATTTTATCAGGAAGACGGTCAAATATTAATTTTATCAGTCTTGTGACATTATAAGTGTTAAATAAGTTTGACTGGAACTGATACGTTATGTGCAAGATAGTTGTTATCAATGTTTTATTATAAATCAGTAAACATTGATAACGGAAGCATTTATAAAATTCGTCTATGTTTCACCATACTATGAATTTAGGTCGTCTACTTTGATAATTGTCGGTTACAAGGTTACCTTTTTCGTCAGATAACGTTGGATGAAAATTACTTTTGAAGGTCTTGATTAATTTATTAGTTTTTAGATTCGTTTCTAAATTAGTTTAATTAATAGTATTATGGAAATGAATCCTCTTAGTACAGATGTTGAGATCTCCGATCAAAACGATATATGGTGGTCCGTTGGTCGTCGAGACCTGACCAATAGACGCGTGTTGTTTGAGAGTTGAACTTGCCGTCGGTTGTGACTTTGAATGCAGTTCTGTATTGGTTGTGACTCGTAATGTTCATAAATACAAGCCGAAATTCACGTGTGCATCGCATTGGTGTAAATTGCTTAAATATCATTTTGACTTGTGGTAAGTTATGACAACGTAACTGTCTGTGACAACTTGCTGTGGCATCTGGCTGTGGTGACAGATTATTGTGGGAACTGGATGCTACAGCGAACTGCCTACAAGGATTCTTTTGAAGATGAGTTAGGTTAAATATCGGAATCAGTGTTATTGAGTTTAGAACTATTGTATATGATAACCAGCCTTCCCTTCTCTGTTACCCCGACAAATAGTCATAAAAGGCGTAGTATGTAATTCCTGGAGTGAGGAGTATTATCGTCTGTATCATATACGGTATATACGGATCGTTGACATTCAAAAGATACTAAAGAAGACGTAATAATTAATGACATCATTTTTGTTAGTGCAATAATAGACATTTTTGATTAGGTACTAATGATTAAATCTTTCCGCTTTATAATCTGGTATAATAAATAATGATTGTCTACTTTTATCAGATACACAAAATTCAACAATGACATTTTAAGTGAATCACGGAAATCTAAACCGTCTATCTAGAGTAATTATCCTTTTTTTTCTCGAACTGACTACGCTATTGTCCCGGCAGGGTCTTTACAGCTTCACCGGACTATAATTATCCCTTAGTGGCTGGCTCCTGAATACAGATGCTCGGTGAAACTCTAGCACTATTTTGTATTGATGCCCCAACTTCTTAGCTACCTACATTTAGGGTTGGTACTCTGATAAAAATCTAATAAACAAGTAATAAACTACAAGTATTTAAGAGACATTAAAC
This sequence comes from Antheraea pernyi, assembly GCA_015888305.1. Lineage (NCBI taxonomy): Eukaryota > Metazoa > Arthropoda > Insecta > Lepidoptera > Saturniidae > Antheraea > Antheraea pernyi. The sequence goes on along the minus strand of MU158793.1, from coordinate 728,038 downwards.
CCATTGTACGCTTAACTGCGCTCATAAAAGTGGGAAGTACACGAAGAAATCTTCCGTTGTGCGTGAGCGACACTTTTTATAGTGTTGACAAGAGATAAACGCTTGAAGTACCACGACTTATTGTGACACTGCGTCGTCGTGTCGCTCCGTGTGCATTGTAATATTCCACAACGACACAATGTACAAATATGTTTAATAAACATTTACAGTTCATAATTATAACACTATTCGTTATTTGCCTTAAAAACTTCGCTCTCTTATGTGGATTAATATAAGAAGAACTGCCTGTATAGTTGCAGGCGATAGGCTAGATTACAAAAATGAAGTGTTTATGTGGTATTAAGTAAAAGAATGCTTAAACGGAACTTGGTTATTTGCAATGAGGGAATTCCCTAAACCGTTGTTAGGTTTGTGAAGTTATGAAATATGCAGTTGTAGATCGGACTGATCAAACTAATTTTCCAAATAATATTGTAGTAAGTTTTCTCACGTTATAACTTAATAATCTCTTTCTTTTCTCTGTAATTATCGATCGCTGTGATAATTTGCTGAAAGTTGTATGTATGGCCGGATACTAGATCATAATATCTTGAATACATTATACATTAGGTGTACTCATAACAGCGGCAAGCTTCCCATAATCAAGCGGGGAGATAGGACAGGTGTCATGTTTGGTATCAGTTATTGCATATCCAGTCGAGAGGCTTACAGACACAGCAATAACTTGAGAAGCACTATAGATATCTCAGTAGCCGCCTTGGTTTTTATATTGCACTATGCATACCACCAAAAGCAAATAGATCCATACTCTGACATGCTCCTATAAAAAAAACATTTTGATTTTTAGGTAAATGTGTTAACGGTGACGAATTATCAAAAACAAACACGAAAAGAGATGGAATTGTCTATAATAGTTTATAAAGATGGCATAATGTTTTTTTAGTAGTGATTCGTTTTAACACGTTTTGTTTCAGTATCGCAAAAAGTATACTTAAATTTATGGCGTCTGTTTACAGCCATATACTTAATCTTATTATCATAGTACTTACATACTCACATGACTACGGCTAATGTCTATGGTCTGTTCTTGGTTTATCACATAATTTGGTTTCAGGAGTGCTACGTTTGTATATTTGAAATTTTGGTAATAACAGACTTTTTTGGTGGTAGAGCCATGCTGAAGTTATTATTGGTTTCAGCATGAATGGATCGGGTCGCCCGGGTTAGTATTACCCTCTCATAGAAAACCGACGTGAAGTAACAGTGCTTGCATTATTGCGTTTCGTTCGGCCAGTGAGAGCGCCGGAGGTTCAGCTCTCCTTCCCTCTCCTCTCCCCCTCCCTTCCTTTCCCCCAAACACAGGCTGGCAACGCACTTTCGACTCTCTTGGTGTTGTTAGTGTCTATTGACGGTGGTGATCACTTAACGTTAGGTGACCCAACGGTCCGTTTGAAAAAAAACTTAGTTTGGTTTTTGGTGGTTTTGGTTAAAGTATGACATAAGATAGATCTTATACTATATTTTAATGTCCACATGTGTGCAACGATTAATTTGTGATTTCAAAGACTAACTTTAAGCAGACTTTAATGGTAGTTGGAGCGATGGATGACTCAGTATTTAGCGTATTCGGACCCCGCGTCGATCGTTGTTGGTTCGAATCGTTGTTCCCATGAGCAGCAGATTTCAGATCTTCTTTTTAATCTTGCTAGGTTAGGTACCACCCTTAAGTTGAGAATGTGTCGCCAAGCAGTTATAGTTGTGTTCTGGCAGCTACACTTGAGAACAGTGTGTACCATCTTAGACCACAGGGTCACTAACATTACATGAGATTAGTGTCATACGTGTAAAGTAAATAAAACAACTATTAGCCCATAATGAATTGTATTTGTTATTTAAATTTAATATTAGGTCTTTACCTATGAAATTGCCGTTTTGTATGAAAAAAATTAAACGTTTTTTTTAATATATTTTTTATTTGTATTAATCGAAGTAATCACCCATGCAATCAATGCATATTTGCCAACGCAGTGGCAGTTTATCGATGCCCTTCTTAAAGAAATCAGCTGGACGGGAGGTAACAAATTCTTCAAAGGCATTTTGTACTGCTTCTCGGGTATTGATTTTTTTTCCCGCCAAGGAGTTATTCAAATTCTGGAAAAAGTAGTAGTCTGTAGGCGCAAGGTCTGGTAAGTATGGCATATGACGGAGAACTTCCAACCCCAGTTGTTGCAACTTGGAGACCGTCTGCTGTGCAGTATGAGGTCGCGCGTTGTCGTGCAGGAGCAGCGGAGACGAGCGATTGACCAATGCTGGTTGGAGATGTGCCAGCTTCACCATCATTGTGTTCAGTTTTTCACAGTACACATCTGCAGTAATGCTCACCCCGTTTGGTAAGAAACTGTGGTGAGAAGCTAGACCACCAAACAGTGACCATCGCTTTTCTAGGGGTAAGTTTTCGTTTAAGGCATTGTTTAGGTGCTGAACTAGGATCCAGCCAACTTGCTGAGCGCTTGCGGTTATCAAACAGAATCCATTTTTCATCGCAGGTAACAATGCAGTTCAAAATTCCTTCATTTGTCTCGACGCGTACTTCGTGCTGGCGATCATTGAGTTCGTGGGGCACCCATTTGTCAAGCTTTTTTACCTTGCCAATTTGACGCAAATGGACCAATATTGTTTTGACGCTAACGTCGAAAGCTGCTGCTAATTCAGCCGTAGATTGTGTATCATCAGCTTCCACAATCGCCTTTAATTCACCATTGTCGACCAAAGTCTTCGGACTACCGCGAGGTTCATTTTTCACGTTAAAATTCCCAGAACGGAAGCGAGCAAACCAATAACAGGTGGTGCGTTGGTTTGTAGTGTTAGCTCCGTAAACGTCGTTGATGTTGCGTGCCGCTTGTGCCGCGTTGCTGCCACGACGGTACTCATATTCCATAATTACTCGATTTTTTAAAGTATCCATGATGACAAAAGATTGAAATGCGATGAAAATGTAACACTAATCAATGAACAAATGACTACTTTTGGAAAAAGAATTCCATGTTTTTAAAATAATAGTAATTTGAAATTAGAATTCTTAGCCAAACAAAAATTATTTTGATTTGAAATGGCCAGTACTGCAGAACTGCAATTTCATAGGTAAAGACCTATTATAATAATATCATAGCGGAGTGGCAAGTGATAGCTTATTTATAATATTATGTTTGCGTGACAGGGAAAATACCTTCATTCAAAGTTATCACAATAGTAGATAGCATCAGTTTGTTTGTTACTCGTCGAGAGCTAATTATCTTATCGTTTGTACTAAATTGTTTTAATTAATAATATAAAAATAGGGTATTTAGGTAATCTGAATTGGTTTCAATTGATACATTCAGATAAACAGATTTTTTATCATAAACATTTTCACCGTTACGATTATGCGTACTATGGGCGTTTGGGCTTTGCGCGTCATCCGCTATTAAAATAATAACCAAAGATTTTTTAAAGATCTTAGTGCCCAATTTATAGCATCTATCAATGCTGGTTTGTCCTAAAACGGTAACTGAAGTTAAATAGGTTGTTGGAGAACATTATAATTGTCAAATGATTCTGTCTCTTTGTTTGTTACCGTTTGCGAATAACGCTCTGAAGCCATCGCAATGAAATTTAGTGTAGGTATTGTCAAATCTCTAGCGCTCTGGAGTTGTCGCGGCGCTCTAATCATAATATAAATAAAACCCATTTATATAAATAAATTAACAGAGGCCTGTTGTTGTGCATACATCACACAAAAACTATTGGATAGATTTCGATCCTTTTTTGAAGTTATACTTCTTTTGGAGCGTTAGGGAAAAATGATGAGAGTAAATTATTACGACACGCGCGCACACCGTCACGAAAAACCGACCCCCTGAAGTTAGCTAAAGTCGACTTTTTCTATTGTTAGTGTCGTTTTTTTACAAAAGTAGAATAAGGCGAAAGATAACATTTTTGAAAAGATTTTTACCTTGTTACTCCAAAGAAATATAACTTCTAACGCATGTACTAAGTACACATACACACCTTTTTCTTTTATTTAACTTTTGAGACACCTAGTTCTTATAAAACAAAGAATTATTACTAATTAGAGTTAGAAAGGATTATTTATAATTATTATTATTAATTAGAGATATTAAGGTTTTAAGAAATTACATTTTTTCTAAGTACTACACGGTCAGAGATGTATGTTTTCTTGCCATGGACAAGTAGCTTGGTACTTATGTTTTTTCTATATATCTAAAATATACTGTTAACATAATAAATAAAGCATACGAAGGAGAGAGTATTAATTAGTATCATCAATTTATATAAATAAAACAAATACAATGTCTTTAATATGTTGAATGTGCCATTTTTAATAAATATTGCCTTTTCGATTATACTTGCGCAAAAATATACTCACGCAGCTTCAAAAGCGAACTAGAAGTTTGGCGAGGCTTATCTAGACGTAGCCTGAGACCTGTACAAGAATATAAGTTACAGTTCATCTATACTAATTAGGATGGGCCAAAAAACTTTTAATTTTTTTTTAGCTACCACGAAATAATCGTCCAAGATGACGAAAAAAAAATTCTGGTAAAGTTTTAGCTCTTAATGTTAATTTTCAGAGGATTTTAATGATAAAAATCACGAACAATATGTTGTTTTATGTCTTTAAGGCATTTTTTGTAAAAAAAAACTATAAAAGATTGTGAAAGTCATCATATATTATTTTAGGTTGAACTTTAACTGCGAATAACTTTTAATCGAGTTGACTTAGTGAAAAATTATATCAGACCTTTTTTGTAGGCTGTTCAATTTCTTAGAAAATTATGTATTTACTTTTACCACAGAATAACTCGTTGAGATACATAAAAATTCGAAATAAAAAAATAAAATTTTCCCCTGTAATTTAAATAGGAAATCGAAAATCACGATGTGACACCTCTGAAAATTAACATTAAGAGCTCAAACTTTACCAGAATTTTTTTTTCGTCATCTTAGACGATAATTTCGTGGTAGCTAAAAAAAAATTAAAAGTTTTTTTGGCCCACCCTAATACTAATATTATAAAGATGTAAAGTTTGTGAGTTTGTGACGTTGTAAGTGATAATCTCAGGAACTACTGGTCCGATTTGGAAAATTCTTTCAGCGTTATATAGGTTATCACGCTAAGACCCACAGGAGCGGCAATGAATAATGTTGAAAAATCGGGGTTTTTTTCCTCTTCAGAGCTTCCGCTGCGTCTTAGCGCAAAATAACCATTCCATGCGTACGAAGTAGTGGGCAGAAGCTATTAACTAATTATATTATCTATACTAATAAACAGGTAAAGTTTGTGAGGTTGTAGGGGGTAATATCTGGGGAGTCGGAGAAAAAATGGTCGAACGAAAACGTTACTTACAAACGCTACCTTAACGATGAGAGATATATGATTGAGTTCTAGAAAAAAGTTGTAGCTTGATAATGCCTATTACCGCCCAACGAAGTGGGCACGGGTCAGCTAGTCGTAAATATACCGAAAATTACGCAGATATTTGGGGAAAATAGCTAGGTTAAGATTTTAAAAAACCTTTGATATTTTTATGTACAAAAAGGTACCTACTCGATTTCAGAGGTTTAAAAAAGTAACAGTTAACATTTCTTAGAATTAATTCTTTTAACAAAAGCGGAAAATGTTGAATACAAACAGATTGAATTTTTTACTTCTACACAGTTGCTTATTCTAAGTATTGAATACTGAATACCTTTTAAACTGTTTATTTCAGAGTGTAATAAAATTAGTAGATATTATAAAATTGTTTTAGTATTCATGTTCATTTCTCAATGAAACAATGGTAATATTACACTACACGCTTGCGATTCGTGTTGGCTGAGTACCATAAATATAGCTCATAACGTTATTTGTATCATTAAAAAACATTCAAACAAAAGAACATACATACAAAAGAAGTAAACATTGCTTTTAATTGCTCTCTAAATTGTTTAATTGTAAATTTGTATCTACACATATTAAGAAAAAATATAGAGATTTTGAATAATTATTGTTATACCTTTGTAGTAAACGCGCGCCGGTGGAATTTGCTACATTTTTCACGGTTGACGAACTGAGTCATCGACCGTGGTCAGATACTGCCTCGTCATAGTACCGCAAAAGAGCATCCAAACGAACGCTTGTGCTTAGTTTACACGATTACCTTGACATGATCAGTTTTAATTTCCTGCGACAGAGTTTAAGAAATAATTGTTTTTTTACTGTCTACTGACTGCATAGTCTACGATCTTTGTTGCAGCGTGAATGAGAAATTAAGCAACTGAACCGCGTCCATTGTTGTAACAAAAATCTAGTTTCCATTTAGGAATAAAGCTAAACGATGAATAAGGTAATATTAACGTTTTGGAAATATCTTTGTTTCAGGTATTATTATATCCTCTTTTATATTTGAAACCTAATTAAATTTTATAAATGCGAATATGGTTTTGTTTGTTTGTTTATTGCATATACGTTATTAGGAGTACAGAAAAAGACATAGAGTATCTTACACTCAGAAAACTAGCATTGTTCCCGAAATATAGATAAAATTTAGAGTAACACGAGCCACGGGCAAAATATAGTAGTAAAGGAACCGGCAGACGTTGACTGCCCTGATAAAAAAATAACCTTGACAAATTATATACCTTACTTAACCTTCCTCATGAATCACTTTAACTACTGGTTAAAAACGCATAAAAATCCGTTCTGTAGTTTTTGAGCTTATCGCAAACAGGCAGACAGACAGACAGACGTCACAGAGGACTTTGTTTTATATGTAGTGATTATTTGTAACTAAAGCAATGTCTTTACAGTGTTATCAATTATGCACTGAGTGAAATGTAAATTGGTGGTATTATAGCATTTGTTTCGTGCGAATTATATCTTATGTCTTCATTTGAATGGTGAGTAAGAATATATCAGGTACTTTTAAAATTCCAGTCCTGTCAAAATGTCTCGAAAAGAATAAGCCAGTTAGTCATAGTAACAGACTATAAAATTACCTACTTTACAACGATTCTTAGAATATATTATTCAAAATTAACAGGAAATTATATATGATAATTTATTAGATATCTATGTCTTTTTTCGATATTTGAACACACACCTTGATGTCTAGTCTAGTTTTATACTCACTAATATCTTATTAGTTTGTTTAAAGAATGTTTGGTTTTTGACTATATTGCAGAGATAATATACTTGTAAGAAGTTTCTGGAAGTGTGGATAAAAATGATAGAATTTCAAAGTTTTAAAACCCAACTTGACTACATTTAATCAATGCTTTATAGTTATCTTTCTTCAGGTGATGTGGATTAGAAAAAGAGGGAAAGGGAAATATATAATCTCTAATATAATCTATAATTTGTGTTTAAGGACGCGTACTTTTTGTAAGGATGTTAATTTTTTGTGTTCGTTAAACTGTTGAACTAATCGATAAATGCCGCGAAAACAAACCGTTTATTAAATTTAATAAAGTTTTTCTGACTACATCGTCGTAATAAAATTTTGATGTGTGCACGTCTTAATACTTGCTTTTACCTTGCATTATCTAGATTCACTATCTTGTACGCGCGCAGCAAATGTGTGTAGTCGTTTTGCGCATTCCGCGGTAGTCGGTCGCGGTACACGGGATTGTTAGTTTTCTGTGTGTATATATATTTTTTGTTAATTGTACATGTGTTAGTGGTCTTGGTGTTAACGGTGAAGCAGTTAGCGGAGCGCATCCACGTGAGAGGTAAATGCATAAGTGTAAATTAACCTTTGTTTTATATGAACATCGTATAGCTTCAACGGAAAGTCCGTTACTTTGGAGAGTCCTTTTGACGAGTTTAAATGTTTATATTTTTAAATATTACTTATTTAAAAATATGTTTTATGTATATAAGTATTGTAAATAGTGTGAAAAAGATATTACATACAATTTTGGCTATACTTGATAGAAGTACGTTTGTGTAAAAAGCCATTAGTAGTAAAGAAATTTTCTTGTCTATTCAATAACGAATACCATATACAAGATTAAGAAATTATATATAAAAGAATAGTATATTCTCTATCTTTATATATAAACAAGCGGGCCCGGCAGACGTTGTCCTGCCTTGATTATAAAAAAATCATTGACAAATTATATACTAAATTCTTCCTCATGAAGCATGAAAATCCATTCAGTAGTTTTTGAGTTTATCGCGAACAGACAGACAGACAAACGCGGTAGAGGACTTTGTTTTATACTATCTAATGATGACTTCTGTAAGTGTATATGTCACTGAAATCCTCCTAAACGGCTGGACCGGTTTCGATGAAATTTTGTGTGCGTGTTCCAGTAGATCCGAGAATGGTTTAGATCTGGTAGGTGGCGCTGCGGTAGACTTTTAGGATTTTTTTATTATATAGCCAGAACTACGTCCGCCGGGCCCGCTAATAAGTAAATAGTAATTATATCCACCTATATAATACCTATATGTAATATTATAAAGCAGAAAAGTTCGTTTGCTTGAATGCGTTAATCTCCGGAACTACTTTGCCGATTTGAAAAATGCTTTCAGTGTTAGATAGCTCATTTATCGAGGAGGATCATATGCTATATCATCACGCTAAGACTCTAATAGGAGCGGAGTCCCCATGAAGAATGTTTCTAAATCAGTTGTTTTTCCTTTTGAGAGATTCCGCTGCGTGTTAGCGTTAATAATAAAAACCACAGGTCTTTTGAGATTGAATCACGTCAAAACTATTTAACGTATCGGCATAAGATTATGACGGAATTTTAAGCAGGTATTTCTAGGCTACTTATTTTTGGTTTTAATTTTCCCTTTGCCATTTATTTTTTAAATATGTATTACCTAATAGACAGCGAAGTCAGCGAGTAATAGATAGTTAAATATAATACATATTTACATATGTGTATGTCATTATGTTCTTTATTTTTTTCGGGTTTTATTATATTATCGGGTTGGGTAGATCCTACAAATGAAGCATCATATTAAACATAATTTGATATCAAAGTCAAACTGATCGCTTTAGTGGCGAACAATAGAATGTCCAAATAGGTAAGAGACGAATTCACGGTATCTATTGTTCCCTTAATTTTACTTCATACATTTAAATATAACATAAATGTTTTACTTAGGACTACTAAGTTCTTTAAAACTTTCAGAAGTCATTATACTTTGGAACTATCTCATGCTCTCCGAAGCAGTACCTTCTCGAATTAATTATAGCGTACACGCAAATGTATGTATGCAAAATTTTATGATGATCGGTCTGGTAGTTTAGGCGTGAAAGCGTAACAAACAAACAAACATACTTTCGCATTTATAATAGTAGTAAGTATGTATTTATAACAGAGTAGTAAGCATTCATTTATTCATAAAACATTCACAAATGTATGACAATACGATTATATTATTACATAGTATAAAACAAAGTCCACTACCGCATCTGTCTGTCTGTCTGTTCGCGATAAACTCAAAAACTACTGAACGGATTTTCATGCGTATTTCACGAGTAAGGTTTTAGTATATAATTTGTTAAGGATTTTTTTATAGTCAGGGCGGACAACGTCTGCCGGATCCCGCTAGTAGTTATATATATATATAAATTGTTATTGAATATTTTAGGTAACAATATTATTGAATCATTAACTATAATAAACCACAATAGTTAATTGTTAATGATTACTATAATATATTATTATTGTACTTATACACAAAATAAATAAAAAAACGAGAAGATACTATACCTAATGAATGAAAAACAGGAATAAATGTCATTTAAAAGTCAGTTTAAGGATTTTAAAGAACTAGTTATATACTTAATTATGATTAAACAAAAACTGAATAATTATGAGAATTCAAATGCAAATATATGTGTTAAATATTATAATTAAGTAAAACCTTCAAATAAATAGTGCATTATTACTAGGGACTAAAATTTTATGTAACGTTAGTTTCATAATATCTGATCGCCAAGACAATATATTCTCAACTAATAGGTATCCCATCAAAAACATAAATGTGAAATGAGAGTCAAGTTCAATATATGCCTTATTGACTTCAATGATAAAAGAAGTGAGAATCTAAATGGGTGCCAAGTTGAATGGTCAGTCCTGAAATTTATTTATAACAACATTCAATATGTTATGACAACTTAAAATATCATTTCTGCTTATAACTTGGGATAATATTTAAGCCCAAGATCCTGACTATGTATTCCTTTGACTAAACTATGAATGACCTTTTATATTCATTCAACTACCTATCTAGATGCCAAATTTGAACTCTGTAGCTTATCTGGAACTGGGTTAGAATTTTGGTCTATAGGTCAGTCAGTGCTAAATATGACGATTTTTGGACGTTAATATTTAAATAACTGTTTGATGTGTGTTTATAAAATTTGGAGCACATATATATCTCACATGTCTCAATACGTGAGCCGAATTTGACATGCTTATGTGATACAGTTATTAAGGTATAAGGGGATGAAGAGTGGCTCCAAATGGTTCGTGTAATATTACACACGGTAGTTCGCGCTCGCCATTCTGTTAGCTTGAACTTGGCTTGATACGCTACCACGTGTCTAGATTTCTGTTAGTTAATGTCTATTTCATCATCATCAATGTTTTAAACGATTTAAAACTTTGCATGACGTTTAAAATGAGATCTGATTGAAATTTTCTAAAGTTACAGGCATTTTTTATTAAATAATTATAATTTTATTTTTTTAAATTTAGATTACAAAAATTACAATAGTATGTCAACATATTGGGTATTTCAATAAGAACCTAAAAGTTATTTAGTTTTAAACGATTTTAAACTTTATTTAATATGAGATCTAAAATATGTTTTCAATTATGTAAAGTAAGTATTATGTAAAGTACTACTTCTTATAAAATAATAGTTTTTTGGCCGAATAAATTTATCATTTAGTGACTTACAATTAGTAAAAGGGTCTTATATATGACTGCTGTTTAACTTATTGTCTAAATCAAATATTTTATAAAACCTTTTACCAAAAACAAGCGGTTAGAAAAACAAAGTTATTGATGTTTGCCATTCACCAGTCGGTGTTTGCAAGCATTTAAAGATCAATGAACCGATGTAAATGTCATTCGTGCTTGAGATTGATAATGCTGTTGTAAGTGGGTGCTTAAGATTCGAGTGGAATTTCGCGTATGTTTATATTGTTATCAATCTATCACCGTCGGTAATACGTCATGGGGGTCTGCGTAATTCCGTGTCAAAGACATGTTTTCTTATTTTCATTATATGATATTTGGGAGTTATGCATATTAGAATACGGTTTATTTTAGAATTAATTACTTGCGCCTAAAATTTGATCTTTTTTTCTACTATGACCTAAATTTTTAAAAAATCTAAAAAAGGCATACTGTAAGGTACTTATTCTTTTTTTAAATTTATGGCATCGTCTGTAACTAATACACAATTTAGCCAATGTCACGTAGATTATATAGGGTAATTGTGCCAAAACAATATTGTTCCTTAAGAGCTGACGAACCTTGAAAACATTAAATTACATTGGTGGAGTCTATCCTAAGGAAAAAAATTGAATACTTTTTTCTCGAAATCCAATTAGTCAGAGAGATTTGACACTTTTAGGATCTTACTGTTTTAGTAGTACCTACATGTATTCTAAGCATCATTTAAATGGTCTTCCGAGGTTGATTCATCATGCCTATGTATGTGTGTATGTATTATGTATGTATGCTCTTGTTAAGTATGCTTTCTGGCAAATTAGCATCTAATATATGTAAATAGAAAATCAGGAGAAACAATTAAAAGAATATTAACCGAATTAATAAAATAATTCACATTACACATTTATATATTGTTATATTAAAAAAAAAGTGTGTGTGTACTTATGTACACGCGTTAGAAGTTATACTTTTTTCGTGTAACAAGATAAAAATCTTTTTAAAAATTGTATCTTTCTCCTTATTCTACGTTTGTAGAAAAAACGACACTAACAATAGAGAAAAAGGTATTTAATACATTGAAAGTTTTAATACAAAGAAATACAAACAATAAGTACAAAGAAACAAAATGTTGACTATAGCTAACTTCAGGGTGTCGGTTTTTCGTGAAGGTGTGCGCGCGCATCGTAAAAATTTACTTTCATAATTTTTCCCTAACACTCCAAAAGAAGTATAACTTCAAAAACATACGGATGAATAACTAACCTAACCTAACTACCTAAGTGGAATGATTTTATGAATGTAGTTCTTATACGGTAAGCTTTAAAACGAAATGTTTCGACCACTATTGGATGGGTGGTCACCCGAAGTAGTAGACTTATCCTGGTTCTAAAATCTTTTCCATGATTTTTTCCACTTTGTTCCGTTATGCGTCAAAATATATTATAATTGTATTTAAATATTAATATAAAAAATACTAATTGAACTTTTAGTTTTGCCTTTATTCTTTGTTTTAGAGGACAATTAGGATGTCACGTCTTATATTGTTTACACGTGGAATTTATATCTTGTGAAACAAACAACACATCTGTAGGTATACTTGTAACATGTGTTATTTAAAAATTATAGATGCTTTAATTTTGACGTATTTTTGGTTCATTAATCAATTAAACTGTGAAAATATAGAACAAAATGTGAAAGTGTCTATGTAATAGGTACTTTCGATTTTTTTAAAAGTTATTTAGATTTTTGTAAGCACTAATAACTTTGTTATAACAAATTATATTCTTTTACTGCACTGCTAAACCCGCTATATCTGTCTAGTGAAAAGAATTTATTATTTTTATGAAAAGTCCTTTGGATTAATTGTGGGATGTCTTTGATTCTTTTGTTTTTATTTTTCATCTTCTTTTTCCATATATAAAAAGGCAGTGGGAAAACGGTTAAGAATATCTTTGAAGAACATCATTTTTTGGATACTTTAACGATGTTTTGCTTCACCAAAAGCTCCGATACTCTTTCGCAAGGATTCCAACATTTCCAATCTATATCGATCAACGTTGTGTTCGAACACACTAACCACGAAGCACCGAACCATGGTCGTTTCAAAATATCAATCTTTACGGTTACCGAACGAAAGTAATATTAATTCAGGACACAAACTTTCAAGTAATTAAATAAATTCACAGACTAGATAGCCGGCACGTACGGAAGTAAACGATACGTTTTTATTGTTATTATATTTTGTACGCGATGTTGCGTGATCTACTGGACAACTTGTGTTCGCTATTGTACGGAAAATTGCCTTCCGCGTGTGGTAAATGCTGTTTTTTGGGTCGTTATAGAACTGGCTCTCTCTTTCAGTAGATTTTTTAACCTGTGAATCGATATTAAAATGTTATGATTTAATAATTACTGAATATTTTTCTTCAAGTTCCATGTGATCGGAAATATCTTTGGATTGCATAACTTTGTGTTATTTTTCCACTTGTTTTCATAAAATATTCGATATATGGATATGAATTATTAGATGTAAGAAGGAAAAATAAAGGGGAACATTTACAATACATAACATCTACGTCTCCAAAAGTCTTTCTCGCTCTTCTGGATGACTGAGTTGTTTTCCGAAACGGTGGTAGTTTTGATGTTTATAATGCCTTCTTAGGGCTTAAATTAAATAAAGTATTTACGATTTTGATTTTTTTAACTTTTCCGACACACATAATATAAACGGCTACCGAAGACTTGAGCAATACAATTTCGATTAAAGGCATAATCTGTAAGTGTCCAACATGAAATATGGAATGAAATATTCAGGCGAGTTGAATTTGAAAGTCAAAAACTAAGATTACATTTCATTGACCAAAAACAGAGCTAATGATTAATCGAAATACAGCATTTAATGCTGCTGTAACTTACCAGATGTTACGTATTATCTTGGTCGGCTAATTGAGGTAGATGGCAAATGTGAACGCAGCGATATATGTAAATATAGTTGATGCTATATGGACTGACAATAGAAATGAAAACTCAATACAATGGAATTATTGTGTACTTTTTTGAATTTTTCTCATCTCAAATTTTCATAATTTCTAAATTCACGGCTATATTATGCGTCGCTAGTCTGGCGCAAGCGCAATAAATCACGGACATGTCGAAGTGACGGAAACCCATAAAATTTTGCCCTACCAAAAATCGCTAGACGCGGCTAAGGAAGTTTTCACTTCAATAAATGTCGGTATATTTGATATCTATAAATTTCAACACCATTTGACAAATTATAATATAAATTTGCACACCTAAGTCTTTACACGGTTAAAGTTTTTACGGTATCCATATTACTATACGCCTTTCTCTGTGCAGCCACTAAAAATGAATGTAGCTTTATGTGTCTGTGAATTATATTGTAATAATAAAAATAAATATGTTATGTATTATGAAAGGATAAACCAGATCGAGTTTCTTGCCGGTTCTTCTCGATGACTGGGTTGTTTTCCAAACCGGTGGTAGCTTTGACGTTCATAAGTGCCTTCTCAGGGCCTAAATTGAATAAAGAGTATTTTGATTTTGATTTTTTGACTATAATATAAGTATACTATAAGATAAATATACTATAAGATAAGTGTACTATAAGATAAGTATACTATAAGATAAGAATAAACTGAAGATATCGATGTGTATTAAGTGGAACTCTAGTAAGGTTTCAAATGTTTTCGATTGTCCTTTTTTATTCAACCCATAGCTTAGCAATTCTCAGCCTTGTTTAGAATCATTTAAGATATGGCTTTAGAGTTGGCAATTGGAGTAACAATCCATCATACGATGCAATTAAAGGACAAATCAGACCATCTTAGACTAGCTATTAATATGCTATCCGTAACATTTTTTGTATATACCTACATGTTAAAATTTTTATTATTATGTTGAAAAGATTATTAAAAGATTACTATGTTGTTATCTATATAGTTAACTGAGCAATAAATCTAAAAGTTACCTGAATCAAGCGATTATACACTTTAATGCTTTGTAAATAAGGCCGAAAAGAACATAAAAGACACGTGATCCAATTTACGATACTTGCGTTATACGTTTTACAAAAGCAAATGTAAGAGCTCTGTAATATGTTATTTGTTTATTAATACTTTATTACCTTTAAAAATGCAGGTGTTGTTTCGAAATTATACACCCATACATTAGTAAAAAAAAAGAAAACCACTCTTTACCTGTCTGCCTGTTGAAGCACTTCAACTGGAAATATGCAGAACTCTTTTATATGATTTTTTAAGTTATAGATATATTTAGTTGTAAGTGTATTCTCTGTTCAGATGTTAGTATATGTTATTTCTTACATTACGTATAGGAATTTTATAGAGCCCTTTAAAGGTAAAATTTTGCGTAACGTGTTTTATGAACGGCCCCTAATTGAGTGTGTGATTTAAGATGGTCAAGACGTCAAGCTTACCTCACAACAGAAGTTGTGGGAACACATTTATATCATCAAGTTTTTCTTCATCGAAATATCAAACTCATTGGAATCTACATCGACCGATGCGGTGTCCAATCACGCTACCGCTGAGTTATAGTTACTTCAAACTATTGTTAACAAAGATGAGGCAGTCATCAGAACTACCGACTGAACTGAAAACTCAAAACAAAAAATCTTATTGCAAGAAATGAAGATTTCCGCCAGGGCTCTGTCGCGTATTATAATAAAGTAAATTTTCAAAAAAAAGTATTAACCGACTTCAATATCAATCAAAAACCCATAAGGCACTAAAAAGCGGAAAATAAATAGTTTATCAAAAATAAAACATATGAATATGTGTGCTACCTAGAGATGTACTGGAAGTAGTAGTAGTAGAAGGAAAAAAAATACAGACGAATTGATAACCTCCTCCTTTTTTTGAAGTCGGTTAAAAAAACTGAAGCTCGGTGCTTATCGTTGATATAAAGGACATGCCCTAAATCAATCTTTACAATTAAAGAGAGTGGATAAATCAAAACGCCTTCTGTCGCGATACGCAGGTGAAAGGCATAGAAATATCCTCTTTACTGATGAAAAAAATTCCACGATTAAAGAACACTACAATAAGCAAAGTGATAAAGTGTGGGCTCACAGTTCTAAAGAAGCTGCTCAAGTGGTTGGAAAGGTACAACGTGATCATCATCCTGCGTCAGTGATGGGATTCGCTCCATCGTGACACGCGCGCGAGGACGTATGTTGAGCTCCGCGAGTTACGCAACTCTGCTTGTCCTGCGCGACGATGCGCCGCACTACTGAGTTCCCTTCCCGGCCGGCGACGGTGACGGGGAAGAAGAAAAAAGGCCCTTCTAAGGGCCAAACAGATTCCGCGTCTTCAAGACGAATGACCCACAGCTTGCCTATTGACCCAGATATCCCGCATACACCGACGACTTCCGCTACGCACATTGACTCCGATATCTCAAGCACAATGATTACCCCCGATATACGTAGAAAACTTGAATTCATACGCACTGTGATGGTCCCCGATGTTGAACTGAAAATCAGCTCAATGAAGCCTAGATCCCGCTGTACGCCCGAAGAGGAGCTAATGCCGCCCTCTCTAGTCGAGGCAAGGCGTGAAAACCAATACGACGACGACTTCAAAGCCTTCGCCCAGTTGCTTGCAACTGGCGACCCATCTGAAACGATAAGGCGATGGATTGCGCTCTACTTGCGCATCCTAAGAGGTCAAATCGACGACTGCGAACTCCAAGATTGTGATATTGAGGCATTGAAAACCCCTATAACAGGATGTCTAGTACTACCAGAAATCCCTCAGTCCCAACTCAAACGGCTTAAGCCGCTAGTAGAAGCAGCAAGCCGTAAGCGAGCATTATCCTTTTCGCCAGATGACCAGATGCACGAGGATAAGAGATTAAAACCTCTGCCTCCCACGCAACAAACAATGGTCTCACGAGTTCCTGAAATACCCGCTGAGAGCCGCGGGGCGCCACTAGCGCCCACTGCGAACCAGCCCATAGTTCCCGAATTACCCGTCGAGAGCCGCGGGGAGCCACAAGCGCCGGCAAACATGCAATTGCCGCCTGCGGAACCCCAAACGATGCCAGCTATACCCGCTGAGAGCCCCGGGGCGCCACTTGCACCTGCACCAATGCAATCACAGAGATCATACTCTTCAACCCCTTCATCATACCCCGATCATACCCCTTCAACATCGACGGCCCATACTCTAGATTCAACAAGAAAACCATCGCCCGAGGGAAGCGCCGCGAAAACAACAAGCGCTGCACTACGACAACGCGGCCCGCCGATCGTCGTGGAAAACCTGCCTGACTGGCCAGAGCACTTCAGGCGGCTGGCGGACCTGCTGGGACGGACACCGGAGACGCGCGCTTACGGTCGCGGGGTTCGATTCCTTCCGGGCAACCACGAGGAGCACCAAATCATTCACGATTACCTAAAAGGAGTAGAAGGGGTGAGTTGGTTTACCTACTCACCCCCCACGGAAAGACATCTCAAGGTCGCGATCCGCGGCCTGCCGGAGGACACAGAGCCCGACAAGATTACCGAAGCCCTCCGCGAGAAGGGCTTTCACCCGGAGTACACCCGGCGCATCCAGGGAAGAGGTGGAAGGTCAGGGTGCATCTTCGACTGCTCCCTGGAAAGAAAACCTGGCCTCTTTCCGGCCATCTACGAAATAAGCGAACTCCTGCTTATGAAGATAACCGTAGAAGCTTGGCGTGGGAGGAAGGGCCCGGCACAATGCCATCGGTGCCAGCTTTTCAGGCACTCCTCCCGCTGCGAGGAGTCCCCTAGAAAACAAAATAGTGCAATGTTATCTATACTAATATTATAAAGCTGAAGAGTTTGTTTGGTTGGTTGGTTGAGCGCGCTAATCTCTGGAACTACTGTCCCGATTTGAAAAATTCCTTCGGTGTTAGATACCTCATTTATCGAGGAAGGATATATATCATCACGCTAAAACCAATAGGGACGGAGCACCGATGAAGAATGTTTCAAAATCGGGGATTCTTTTCCTTTTGAGAGCTCCCGCTGCGTGTTGGCGTTAGCCTAAAGTTTCATTCCCCGCCGACAAAGTCACAGGGAGAAGAAGCTAGTAATTAATAAATATAACGCCAGTGTATACACAAAAAGAGCGCGGTGTTAATTTTATCAGTATAAAATATAACTACAGAGAATAACGATTAACAAACCTATTATAATTACTATAAAAACAAAATTAACTGTCCGATTTGGAATTTGAAAGCTTAGGAACTTCAATTTTAGTTCATTTTTCCTAAATACCTCATCGTTGAGTTGAAGGACCAGTCATGCGTTACATATATCAAGTCATTATTTTATATAAAGTTTTCCTAATCCTGCGAGTGATACATAAAATAAAAATACCAGTTTTTATAATAGTTTAATAATTGTTTTTACCTAGTCATATATCAATTTTAACGAATGATTTTAAGGCGATGATAACTCAATTCGAAATTCGTATCGTACAATTTTCTAGAACTTTCGAAGAATTAGAACATAGTTGTTAACGAACTATTAACTGAAAATTAAGTGAGATTATAATGAAAACGCTTTTAAGTTTAAAAATATATACTAACTTCATTAGTTTCGTTTCTACTGGAACGGAAAAACGATCGAAGCCTTGACGGGGTGCTGGTCTTCCTTGAGGGATTAGGATCGGCTTCCACGCGGAGGGACTCGCGCAACTCCGACCCCTATATAATATATGAGTCTTTACATTTCAAAATGAACTATATCCAATTATGTTATCCAGTACTAACATGTTTATATTTTTTAATACACTGAGATTGTTTTTTTTTGCCATATTGAGATTTTGGAACTTTATGAGTGAAAACAGCGGGATTCTTTCGTCGTAAACGGGACATAGTAAAAAAAAACGTATATTATCAAAAGTTTTTGAAAATTTATTTGAGTTCTATTGACGTTTACGTGACAACAAAAAATAAATACACAATAAAAATAGGCATTGAAAATTTATTTTAATAAAGATATGATATTTTAAATCAGATTTAAAAATCTTTGAAGCAAGCAGTGGCGAAATTTACCTTAAAAACAGTGCGTAAATCGATAGATTCGTGGCCGAAGGCCTGTATAAAATATTTCGAATAGAATATTTTTTTATTTTTTGCTGAGACTAATAAATATGTAGGTAAGTATAGATTTTAATAATATTACATTACTTCATTTTAAAAAATGCATTTTCATTTGTAACAAAACTTATGGCTGGAATAGGTATATAGACGTAAAATAAAAAGGTAAAAGTGATAAAAATAAATGAATACGTGGAAGACATGTGCGAAGCGTCTAGAATTTATATATCGCCATAAACTAAGACTATATTACTAAATCATCCAAATATCCAGTATTTACATTTGTCATGTATGTACGAGGTTTAAATATGCAAAATTTTACAATGTACAATTGTAATACTATAAGAATTAAACAATCAGCGATAAAAATCATGAGACTAATATCTCGTGACTTACCTATGTGATGTAATTTTTAACGAGCACGCAAGACCATTCCATACTCTGAAATCACTTTATTATCACTTACTCATAAAATCTATTCTTCGATTTTTCGAAGCGAAATTTTCCATAGATCGTTTTATGCGCCTTTTATTTATGCCTATTTGGGACCCTTTGACGTTTTTAATGCTCATCGAAGCAGTCGGAAATTAATAAATTAACTCTTTAATTTAAAAAAATCAAAGAAAATGTATTGTCTCCAAGAACACAAACTCAAAAGTGTTAAATAATATTTTTCGACTAAGCTTTAAAACAATATTTTAGGATCTAATTACAAAGCTCAAATAATGTCTACAGCGTCGGACTGCCCATATAGTCGAGTTGGCATTTACCAGCAGGGCCCCAGTGTGCGCGAGCCCCCACACGGGCGGGGGTTGCCGCGAGGCAACCGTATGATAAGAGGCCCGCGCAGGCTATGGCCCATCTCTTGCGACCTAAATGTAAAACTAGATCTGATAATTCGTTTATACAATTAGAGAGAAATGAAATAGAAAAAATGTATATTTTGTTTATCAAAGGAGGGTTGGTGTCAGGCAGGCGGCCGATCGTAAAAATTAAGCCAAATCATATACTACAACATGACAAACATGTTGTACCGACCCTAGTTATGTGGGATAAGGGTAAGAAGATGATGTATATTTTGTTTATCTCAATCTGAGTATCTCAGTATTTTCCGATAGTATCTCATCTACCATTATCTAGTCTCGGGCCCCGGGCTTGTGGTCAGCCACCGGGGCCCTACCGACCCAGTCCGACCCTGAATATATATTATATTCTTTTGATGCCAGCATCAAGTTCCATTTCCTTATTTAAAAGATAAAAGACACTTAAAGAATATTTCAGATTTTCACTTTTTAACTGGCGTAAAATTAAAATTGGGTGTATAAATATTTTGCTTTTTTATTTTATATTTTTTAGTTTATACGTTGGAGCACCATCTAGTGGCGATTGTAGTAAAATGATTAGTATGACAAACTTAAGTGTACCAACGTTTATAGTGTTAGAGCAAACGGTGTTGGATTTTAGTAACCCTTTTAATATTATAAACAAAAATCTTTGTCAGGATGGATGGATGTTTATTATTATTTCAAGCAATATCCACTGAACGGATTTTGATGAAACTTTAGAGTAATATGTCTTAGACGTCAGAATAAGACACAAGCTAGCTAAAAATGTGCGCGTGGGGCGTAGTCCGGTGAAGCTGTCAAGACCTTGCTTGGTCTATAACGTAGTCACTTCGAAAAAAAAAACAAGGGCGCGTGGGGCATGCGTTGCACTGGCCGCAGCTTCATTAGTTTATTATACTTCCAGAACCCTTACTTTTTTCTACAACAAACGTAGCCTTATAATATCAGCTATCTGTCAGTTCAAGTCCCGTCAAAATCAGCTTAACAGTTTCCTAGATTAGTACAGAACAAACAGATAGACAGACAGACAAACATTTCAAAATTGTTTCATTTTTGTTATAAATACCATATACTTGCATACTAGTTTAATAACGTAACGTAAGGTCATATAAATATGGTGGTTTTAGTATATTTATGTTGAATACGTTATCAAATACAAACGACGTCCTTTGTTGAACGGACTTCCTAACTCATTATGATAATAATATTATACAGTTATCAATACAAACCGTTAATGGTTTGTAGACCATTAGATATTGATAATGGGCAACCGGTGACGTATCTCTTATCAACACAATAAGGGGAAATTCATACATTCCTGATAACGTATGTGTATTTGCGTAGGAATTAATGAGGTTTATACATGCGTCATAAATATAATGAACTAACTGCCAGCTCTATGTAGCGCATTAGTGTCCATGGGTACATTTCCATAACAGAGTTTTTTTGAAGTGGATCCTTTTATGAGAGGGCTTTGAACTTCTGATCTGCAACCTTTTAGTGCAACGAAAAATGGTGGAGGTAAACACTGTGTCGAGTAGAGTGTTGAGAACACCGGTTATCGTCCGATCATGAAAGTTAAGCAACCTGGGGCGCGGTCTGTACTTGGATGGGTGACTGGGAACACCGCGTATAACGTTGGCTTTTTGTTGTATTCTTTGAAATGTTTCCCGGTAATATAAAAGTTTCACTTCTATCGCGTGTCTGTATGATACACCCTGTTTTTTTTAATGTAAATTATATACTTCAGTATTAGTGTGGACGCTACTTGGCACTACCGTTTGAAATAGACTGGCCGTTGTTGTTTTATTGTAGCACGGCAAACTGACTGCACTATGGCTGATGGTAAGCACAGTACAATCCAAGAATAATGGCGACCACCGAGTGACACACTATCCATCGCTGGTCGTCGCTGTCATGCCGGCCTGCGAAAAGCTGGATATGCACAGGCTGATCCCGAAACGCGAACCGCAGAAGCGAATCACTATGACGGGCTTTTTCGCCATATACATGGTGGTTGCGACCCAGTCAGGCTGTAAAACCATACCACCCCGCAAACGTCACGTCACGTCATACTGCCACAGAAAAAGTTTATAAAACAACATAAAGTATTTAAAAATCATCGTTTCTCGACGGTGAAACCCAACGTAGGCGATTGGCCGAATCTGTTATCGATTACCCACTATTGGTGTGTATCTGTAAAATATAAAATATTAAAAAAATATCAAATTATGTTGTAGATTGACGAATAACTGATGGATTTCCGCAAAGTAACGCCTTTATTAATCAAATTATATATGGATTAATTTTATACCTACTCTACTCCGCGACATATGTATTCTATACGCTGCAATTGCTTTTTTAGCGTTTAAGTGCCTTT
Organism: Antheraea pernyi; assembly: GCA_015888305.1. Classification (NCBI taxonomy): domain Eukaryota; kingdom Metazoa; phylum Arthropoda; class Insecta; order Lepidoptera; family Saturniidae; genus Antheraea; species Antheraea pernyi. The sequence continues at coordinate 705,733 of MU158793.1, read as the reverse complement.
CTCGAGGCCTAAATTTGATAATGTGTATTTAATTTACTGAAACAAATGTTACTTAAGCTTTATTTAACCTAGACTTACCTACATGCTTAGAGAAAAAATATGTTACCTTGTTTACACATAAAATTGTTTTACATTGTTGAAATGCGATTATTATCTCATTTTCAATGTTAACTAAGGTAACAATTTCGACACGATAAAGGAAGTAAATTTTATGTTTCCACGTTTTAATTGATGTTAAAAAATCGTGATTACCTTCGTTCATCATAGATTTTACACGAACATTACATGTGTTCATATGGACGTATTTATATATGATAAAGTCTATGACTCTCATTTATATATTTTACTAGACGATACCCGCGATTTCACCTGCTTTATTGATGTTAAGCATCTATAGGCGGAGGGCAAACCTGATTGTTGGCGTGGCGACGCAAAACTCGAACTTTGTACTATTAACGAAGTATTCAAAAGCATTTGCAACCATATCTGTATAAACATAAGATTCGAACTGTTTTGTCGGTCTCTCGTTCTACTAGTGTTACGCGGCACGTGGCGATGGCCTAGCGCCCTTTGATAAATGCCGCCAAACACACCGCACCCACTAAATGAATTTTTGTATTTAATAAAAATGAATACTTTGCAATAAAATAAATAAACAGCCATTATTTTATGTAAAAATTATGCCATAGCCGTCGATACAAAACAATTTCGATGTTTCACATCTGCCTGGCGTCCCGGGACGGCTCAACTTTTATCTTAACAGTATGTGTCATGTACCACGAAATAATATAAATTATATTGAATATACTTTTGTTTAGTAAAAATATACTTTTGTTTATAATATTTCTTGGTAAGCAATGTTATTCGTTTACTATCACTCTTCTACGTATGCGCTCTGTCGCTGAAAGCATAGTCCTTATAAAATCGTTTTCGTCTAAAATAAAATATTCTTAAACGTTGTAATAACTTTGTATTCAATGAAGCTATCGTAATAATCTCTTTTAGTAGAAGTAATATTAAAACTAAAACCACAGTACAATTTAATCTATATATATCCAGTAGTCAGGCCAATAGCGTAGTGAGGTAATAAAATATCCAGTAGTTTTTGTGTGATGCACGCACAATATCAGACCTCTTCAAATATAAAATGATCTAAGATTTTTGTAATTATTTGATTATCTCTGTTGTTATTAATAATGCTATTTATATTCATATTAGCTATATAAAGCTCTATTGTTAATAATAATAAATAAAGTATGAGAAATGAGAACTCTCATACAGACATTTTGTTTGGTAAACTATATGGTGCCGGTTGCTCTAACTTCGTTTCCTGAAAATTAAATTATGGAATGTTTTTTATATATAAATATATATTTTAATTGGGAACTTGTGTATTAAATGCACCGCGGTCGCCGCCCGCGAATAAAATTAACGCGAGCCGGCATTAGCGGCATTTAATACACAAGTGTCTTTAATTGTAATAAAAATTTAAAACCTATCATCGATTTGAGTATAATTTTAGTTATTTTATATTAATATACCCTATATAATACTTTGATAAGTTCTCTATCTGCCTGTAAAAGTTTCGTCAAAATTGTTTCCGCTCTTTCGGAAATTAGGCTGAAAAAACAAAAGGCATTTCGGTTATTTTATATGCATAGATATTAAACTTTAAGATTTCGTTACATAACCACAGTGAACTTCCGATGAAGTACACATTCGAAATAGATTCAAGTAAAATCATTTCACATTAATTATAACTATTTTGCCCTAATTTTCCACTTTGTTAACTGAACAATACCAAAACGTAAGCTTTCTAGATCGTTTTCGCAGATCGTTGAGTTAATTCAATGAGATTAACCGTGACCGTTCCCACATGAGCGTTACGGTTTCTAAACTCGGTTTCTTTTGTTATATTGTTTTTTATATGAATTCATCTTTATTATGCAGTTTACGAGGATGGGTTGTAGAAATTTGTATTCAGTGTTACATTGTTGATGAGTCTATAAATTAGTCGGTACATTTCCAAATGAGCTAAATACGGTTTTAAACGTTCATATAACATGTTTAATTTTTTTAAGATTTCCTGGTTTTATACTCCGAGAACGAAGTTCAAATTTTTCCGTCCATAAGATTTTTAGTTTTCTTTTTTTATGATCTATATATTTTACATGTACAAAAATGTAAAGATTTCAAAAATAACGTATAATTTTAAGAACGGCTAAAATTGGATTTTGCTCATTTTGGAATGTAAGGACTCAATTAAAGAAGTTCCGAGGTAACAAAAATTAAAAAAAATACAACCTAAAGGGAACTAACTGTATTTCCTCCTTTCTGAAGTTGTTTAAAAATGTTAAGATACAATTTTTATATACACACTAGCGGCCACCCGTGACTTCACCCGTGACTGCATGTATGTCTTTGTAAATTATGGCGTCATACATTATCTTTTTGTAATTCTCACGGTTTACCTAGCGTAATTCGATATAGTTCTCAGATGGCAGCATTTTTATTCTAAGTCAACTGAAATTTATCACTATATTTTACTAAATAAAGTTTATTAATTGTAGCCTATGTGTTATTGTGATGTATGAACTATGTTATTGTACAGTTTCATCAAAGTCCGTTGAGTGGTTTTTACTTGAAAGAGTAACAACTCGGGATGTTATACCAAATGTGATTAGAAAAAAAAGTTGTGTTTAGTTAACGGGTGGTACAAATTAAACTTAGTTTACCCTTGTTTACAAATGGACATTATTTAAATTTAAACATTCTCTAAACACTTGTCTAACTTGACAGATCTATGTTATTGTTGTGATTTATTGTTTTGCAATTTGCCGGCGAAAGCCATTTTGTAATAAATTATGAATTTCTTTGGTATAATTAATTTGGCAGAACTTAATAAATTAAACAATTTGAGATTCACAAGTAAATCATAACTACTACTGTATCAAATATATATTTACGTCGAAGACCGCCGACGTCGCAAATTACTGATACAAGAAACTCGGACTAATCACCACCGCGGTACCGTGAGAATCGCCTCGCATACCGAATCTCACTCGGGTTGTACTCGGATGTCAAGAACTACTCGGGTCACTATTTAATCACTTTTCAATCTGTAATCGCGTCTTTTAGGTTACAGCTTAGGTTACTCGGTCAAAGTTCGATCATTAACCGAATCCTTTATTTGTTTATACTTTGACTGTCACGCCGTAATCACCTGTTACTTTTAGGACGCCGTGTTACAGATGAATAATTACAATAGTAAAAAGTTCTAGCGCTCCGGTCACCAATGACCGCAGTGGCGTCACAAGAGAAACCGTCGCCGGTCGCATATAACCAACGTAGCAGCCAAAGTATTAAATAAATACTATGCAGAAGTAGAAATGGAACAACTCTGAAGTGCAATTGTTAAGAGGTGTCGGTGGTTGTCGATAAATTCACATTGTATTAGAAAACGAATTTGATATTTTACGAAGAGATGATGCTTTATCGGTAGTGTATACAGCGCCCCGACGTCGCGTCGGCTCGAATCGAATGAGTTATGGTGAAGAAAGATTCTGTGATGAAACTAGAGTATAATGGTACGATATTTCTAATGGCCACTTGGGAAGTTATACCTTCAAGTTAAAAATCTGTCACAAAGCACCTATAGGTGTGTTCTACTAGCTGCAATCCATTACAAATCCTCCTCTAGGTTTAGGGAGTTACAATTTGAGGTCGCATTGTCACATAAAATTAAGTGAGACTGTGGATAGAGGCTAAAAATTGAGCCGTCACGGGACGCCTGACAGATGTGAAACTTCGAAATTGTTTTGTATAAGTTATATGCCTAAAAGAACAGATTACGACAGGAATCAGCTAGGCCATAATGAAAAGATAAAGCATTACAAATTTGTTCCATAAAATAATGACTGTCTATTTATTTTATTAGATAAATATTCATTTTTATTAAATACAAAATACAAAAATTCAACTAGGCGCAGGCGCGGTGTGCGTCGGCGGCATTTACCAAAGGGCGCTAGGTCGTCTCCGCGTGCCGCGTAATACTAGTAGAGCGAGTGGCCGACAAAACAATTTGAATCTTATGTTTATACAGATAGGGTTGCAAATGTTTGTATTTTGCATCGCCACGGATCGCCCAACCAACAATCAGGCTTGCCCGCGCCTATAGATATTTCACATTAAAAACCCTATAAAGTATAAGAAATGTATATGTATAAAAACCTGTAGAAATAAAACTCAAGTACCTACCTCTTATTTGTCCAGGCTTAGTTTCGAAATGGCTAAATCGTTTTTAACAAGACTTTTGTAGGCGGATCGAAGATGTGTCAGAATCTATACATATAATAAAAGGCTAACGGGATGAAATCTGTACATTAAATATTTAAAGGAAGAAAACTCTGGGAGGGTTTACAATCAAAGACAGAAAACATTTCTATAGTTTTTAAAATTTTTGTCTGTCTGTTTTACATATATATCTCATTTGAATGTCTGTTTATTTTACTTTTTAGAAAACACAAAAGATGATTTTCACGAAATTTACGAAATAATATTAGTATAGTAATTTATACACCGATGTAATATACTAACTTCTGCTCTCGGCTTTTAACAGTTACTTTTGGTCTTCGAACCCAAAATAACCTCGATTTTGGAACATTCTCCATCGGTACTCCACCCTCATTGGACTTAGTGTGGCTATAGGCGAATATATTATATAGCCTTCCTCGATGGTTGAGCTATCTAACCGTACATTTTTTTTATCGGACCATTATTTCTTGAGATTAGCGAGTTCAAGCAAACAAACATTATAATATATTATCTATACATATAGTAAAACTGTAACAAGGCCAAATCTGTAATTTAAATATATTTTGAAAATTATAATCGGGGTAGATTTTGTTTTCGTAATAAAAGCCAAAAACTTTAAAAATCGAACTAGTTTTTCTTGATATTGGCGAGTTCAAGCAAACAAACTTTATAATATTATCTACATATATAATAAAACTGTAACAAGGTCAAATATGTAAATTAAATATGTTTTGAAAATTAAAATCGGGGTAGACTTTGTTTTCGTTATAGAAGCCAAAAATAATAAATTTAGAATTTTTGTCTATCTGTCTATTTCTGTATCACTCCGAAATACTGAACCAATCTTGACACAGTGATAGCTTATATTATAAAGTAACATTTAGAATACTTTTTGTCCCATAAAACACAAGGGGTTCTCAAAAATAACGGATTAAAGTCAAAAAATTGTAGTTAATGAAATTCTTGACGGATTTTGGTAAAGTTTTCTTTGTGCTATAGCAATATATTTTTTTAATATAGCAAATATATATAATTTCAATAATTAATTACAAGAAATATAACTGATCTTGGCGAAAAAATCTATAGTATAGCGAGCGCTGCTTGAAGAGTTTGGCATAAAAAAATAAAATCTATAGCAAAAATATTCGTTACTTTAAAAAAAAAGTCTACGACACCATATATCTAATTTTAATATCTCAGGTAAAAAGATGGTTTATATGTCAAAAGCAAAATAAATTTGAAGAGATTAAGTGTGGATGCAGATTTTACGTATACTTTACAATTTCTTATGGATCAAACAACTAAATCAAAATAGAAATTGAATGTAGAAAATGTTAATTGATGAAGTTAGTCAGAAGATAATGTGAAATATAAACTACTAGCTGACCCATGCCCACTTCGTTGGGCGGTAATAGGCATTATCAAGCTACAACTTTTTTCTAGAACTCAATCATATATCTCTCATCGTTAAGGTAGCGTTCGTAAGAAACGTTTTACCACTTTTTCTCCGACTGCCCAGATATTACCCCCTACAACCTCACAAACTTTACCTCTTTATGATATAAGTATAGATAATATAATTAGTTAACAGCTTCTGCCGTGACTTCGTACCCGTGGAATGGTTATTTTGCGCTAAAACGCAGCGGAAGCTCTGAAAAAGGAAAAAATACCCCGATTTTGCAAGATTCTTCATTGCTGCTCCACTCCTATGGGTCTTAGTGTGATGATATATAGCCTCTAACATTCCCTGATAAATAAGCTATATAACACTGAAAGAATTTTCCAAATCGGACCAGTAGTTCCTGAGATTACCCCTTACAACGTCACAACGTCACAAACTTTACCTCTTTATAATATTAGTATAGATAGTATAGATATATATAAGCCTGCAAAATTATTGCCTTGACGCTGCCGCTGGATCTACGCTAATTGTGAATGGGTGGGTGAACGGAGATGAGTGGCGTAAGAATAACTCAAAGGGTATCGGGAAGACATTTATCGCCAATATATGTAGGTTATATTTTATCTTAATTGGACCCGTTAGGTGATACTGCGAACGAGTTCTCGGCGTATTTTAAAAGAGTCCACACATATCAACAAGGTATGTTTGGGTGAATCTCTGGGTAGTTTAGATTCACAACAAATGGTAGGTATAGCTGCAATTGGCGATTAGGTTTTTTTTAATGCATTTAAAATACAATTGATACCGGTAACAATCGATTTGCAGCAAACGGAGTTGCACGGGTCAGCTAGTATTATATATTACACTTCTCTATAAAGGATAAGCGGAAACGATACAATTTTACACAGGTAAGGTAAAATCAATAATGTCTTTTTGGGGTTAACCTTAATGTTATGATGACATGATTATGATAAAAAAAACATTTTACAATTTAATTTTAAAGAAATGAAAATGGAGAGTATCCTCTAGTTTACTAAAAGAAATAACCATGTGTGAGTTGGTTCTTTATTTATGTTATTATTCATAACTATAGAAATAATTGTAGGAAAATTAGATCATTTTTTTTTCAGATTTTCGGATAGTTTTACTTTATTACGCCAATCTATAGGAGTTAAGTAATAATGGCAATTTAACAGAGCTAACTTAAAATGGCTAACAAAGTTATAGAATGGGAATGATAAGTAATAACAAAAAACAAAAGACGTAGTAAATTGAGATATAACACGTATTTCCCATGTATACATTTTCGCAAAACAAAGGCACAGACGCCATACACTGGCATACAATAATAATATAGTATAATTATATTTCTTCAGGTACACTCAACGTATTAAAAATATTATTTATAAGGATATTAAAGCCTAATGTTTGGGTCATGAAATAGATTGATTCCATTCATGGATATAAATAAACTATTTTATTAATAATAGTGATAATAATAATATTAATAATAATATAAACCGTTACGAAGATTATCAAAGATAAATATGCATACATATGAACATAATGTAATACAATAATTATTATAATATGCATACCGTTGTTTTAATTTGAAACATTTAATTGAATATGGTATACATTTGAGTTTTTATATAAAATTTGCTAAACTATACTCAAGTTAATCTTATGTAATGAATAAGATTTTATGTAATTGTGTACGCTCGTTGTGGTGGTCTACAAATAGTTGTACAGTTATGCTAAAACTAGGACATTTCTTATTCTTATGAAAAAGGTTATTGCACTGCTACTAGCGGGCACTCTAATGGTGAGGAGGCAGTCTACATTTCAACAAAGCACCCTCAGGTAATAAGGAGGCGACCCGGTCTTCTTTTGCGCGTAGATTGGTATATGAGATCCTATTTGGCCAAGCGCTTATCAGTTTATTATTACATGTCCGATCCATCACCAGCTTTTTACTAGAATTTCTTTATTAATAAACTTTCGGTTATTCATCATCTACAGTCAGTCATACCTATATTCTCGGTGCAGCTTAATAAATTTAAAAAAAGTTGACGGTCACGGGACGTCCGGCAAATGTAAAATAATGAAGTTAATTAAAAACGAGTATGAAATGAATGAAATGAGTCGGATGAAAATAGGACGCAGTTGACATAGAGAAGCAACAAAGTATGTGGTATATACGCCCATATAATGGAGTCGAGAAGGTTGGCGTAGAGGGCACATGACGGCAAAATAGAGCGTCATGCTGTTTGTCGTGACGGCACATGGGCGGATATTACTTTCAAGCTAATAGATGTTTCACATCAATTATCCCAACGTGCAAATTCATTCGACATTTAGTAAATTCTTTTCTATTAATATTTAATACACTCTTTTCTATTCCAATAACATCTAATAAACAAAGAATACATTAACCTGTCGATCCCTACGTGAATCTTAGCCTTGGAAAAATACAAACACACTCGTTGTTGATGCAAACGGTATTATACCACACGTATAACATTACATTTTCAAAATAAACCTTGTGATTTGAATACGAGGCCTTTATTTAAATATACTAGATTATTGTTTTCTGTTGACATCAGCAGAATGCGACCTTCCATTTTTTTATTGTTTGTCTAATATGTTTATTAACATAATAGTTGATGGTAGCATCTGTGATATTTTCAATAGCTATTGTAATTTTATAATGAAACCGTTATATCGGTTGATATGATTTGCCTTTGAGCTTACAATTCCGTGTGGTGTCGTCAATTCTGATGAATATTTATCTCTTGAGATTGGTAGTGGTTTATCAATTTATTGTAATTATTATAGGACACTCATTGTCTGCATATAGTAGAATAATTATAGTTTTTATATGTAAATATTATATTTGATTGGTAATAATCAAAACTAGACTGTAATTATGGGTACAAATTTTTTTCCTGCATTAATGTATGGATATTATTATCTGTATTGAGTATTATATATATATATTGCAGATTATAGATAAATAATATGACGAAAATGGATTTTATTCTAAGGTTTTGACTCGTCAATTGTGTAATAGAAATATTAATAAATTTCGGCAATCGCCACAAGACAAAAACAAAACAAAATCGGCAGAGAAACAGAATAGAATGCACTGGGCTGTTTTTTTTTTCGTTTTTTTTTTTTCAATATACAGATATGAAATTCAAGTTCATTTTGGTTGTTTAAATCTGATAATCTCTATAATTACGGGTCAGGTTTAAAAATTCTTTAGCTTATTTAATGAGGAAGGTTAAACTGTAAAGTGTACGTTAGGAGTACGTTAATTGAGTACAAAATAAACTGGTAATAGTAATGGACAAGTAATAGACGCGGGTGGTGATAGGTGGTAGGTAAGTAGATAGGTGGTGGTGCTGGTGGCAGGATACGATAGGTGGTACGGTTCTCGGGAAACCGCGAGGCACAGCTAGTCGATTATATGTAGAAATAGGTTGCACAATTTAACGCCACAAGAATACTATATTAATCACGACTGATATCAATTATGAGCAGGTCATCTGATTTTCTCGTTTTGGTTTTATATTGCGTAGGTATGTTAATGGTAATAGTTGGTTATAGCAAATATCGCTTGAAGTATACTTTTCATATTAGAGATGCTTTTAAAAAACACAATTGTGGTGGATCTTTTAATTTTAACAGGATTTTTTTATGGTACGATAGGGGCAAATTTGCGTTACGCGTTGTTACGTTACGAGTTGCGTTAAGCGTTAAACGTAAGGTATGTATAAGTGTCTGTCTGGATCTAGTAGTATAACAAAATGAGTAAATGTGAAATTAAGTATTTATACTACGTGACTTCGTATAGTATATAGTTTGTGAGCATTATCATATATAGTATATAATTTAATACATTCACAATTCAAAGAAGATTCACGTCCTCCGCGTGTGCACACCGATACACGTACTGTTTATAATTATGTATCTGTGCTCATTGCATGTTATTCTGTATAAGGCTTTTAATATTCAGAACTCATTATATGATTTATGTAAAGATATATAGATAATATAAGATCTTGTCAGGGAAGTATGGAGAGAAGTATTGTTAACATTAAAATAATTAAAAAAATAAGAATAAGAGAAAGAAAAAAAGAACAATGTGATTGATGTTCTTAACTATTCATTAAAACAGGACATGTTGCCAGAATTAGTGACGTTCGATGGACGAAACAAGTAACATCATTGGTGTGTCCAAAAGGTGCTAGAAACAGAGGAAGACCCAAAGCAAGGTGGGAAGATGACATAAAATATGTCGCAGGCAAAAACTGGCTAACAGATGTGATAGATAGAAACCGCTGGAGTAGTTTGGAGGACGCCTTCACCTCGTATGAGGGGTTCGTGCTTATTTCAAATTCGCAAAATTATTTTTTAACTTTTTTTATAGTATATAAATTAAATATGTGACATGAAATAAAAGGCTTTTTTATTTTATTTATAAATATCTCAGTTTAATTAATATTTGGACCTTTTAAATAAAATTATCTAAAAAGACAAACGTTAAAACTGGTATTAGAGTTGAGGAACACGCTTGACTTGTATTAAAATTAATATATAGCGAGAAAATGGATATTTTGTTAACATACTGATATTTAGTTTGTTATTATTTAAAATGAGAACAAACTATTTTTTATAAATTTTTAGTAATCTACGTTTCGCATTTGAAAACAGACGGCCATCGGACGGGAGTACCTCTTAACGAGATATTTTTCTATATGTGCATAACGAGTGCTCTCAATCTGTCACCATGATCGTTATCTCTGCTAATTTAGCCTTATCTGGTTATATCTAGGCCGACGAGTTCTCTGGCTAATAGTTGTAAACTTTTTCGCGTTTGTATTTAGTAATAATTTTAGTTTTTTCTAGTTAAGTTTAAAGCGATGATAGCACACTAATGTCTAAGTCGGGCACAGTAACGATGAATGCGAATATTATACTTACCAATATTATAAACGAACATTTGTTTGCGGCTTCGTTCGCGTAAATAACAATTTGAAACGGCCTTCGAGAACATTCTTCTATTCTGGATAAAAGGTACCTCTGACAACGGATGATCGGGTGAATAGTTGAGTCATGAACTGACAAACAAACAAATTAATTCACATATACGTATACGGTAGTAAAGTTGTGGTGGTCTAGTGGTTTGAGCGGTGCAGTGGAATATCGTTCCGATGTCCGCAGGTTCGAACACCGGTAGGTTTTTTTGCTTTTTTTTTTTAACAGTATCGGCTGACGGTGAAGGAAAACATCGTGAGGAAACCTGAACCTGAGAAATGTTCTTGTAGTACTACTGTATGTGGGAAAACATAGAACTGTTGATTTCACAGTTTGAAATCGCCACTACGTCGTGGGCTGACGTGGTGATTATGCCCATACCTTCGGGAAGAGGCCTATGGCCCTGCAGTGGGTCTCGTACAGGCTGATGATGATGGTACAAATATGTTGTCAGGTTGCAGAAACGGACGTAAGGTACTTTTCATCCAGAAAAAGAGTACCGTTTTCGAAGAATAGGTTGAATCTACATTAACGCGAGCAAAGCCGCAATCAAAAGCTTCTAATGAATAATTATAGGTCGTTCTCTTATACTCGCTCGGCTAATTGAAAAACACTTACGTACTATTTGTTGTGCTAAAACAACTATATTTCGTAAGAACAAAGCGAATAGAGACTTTAAATGGCAAATTTGATCATTTACCAGATATATATTAATTTTACGTACAAAAAAAACAGCATTATTCTTGCTTATGGTCTAGATATGATCGATATATAATTTTGATTAGTAATTTATGAACCAATATTTCGCGGTTTTTACAAAAATTTTGTTCTTCTGTTATACCAAATTAAGAGGCTGCGATCGATTCAATTTCTATTACTATCCTTTGACACAATATCTCTCGAAAAGTAGTCAACTGGTTAAAGACTCGGCTTTATCATTTACTTAGAATATTGGGTATGTTGTTTTCCCATCCAGAACCTATTTTATCAATTAACTATGTGAAAATACAGAAATTAAATAGTTTGTTGGAAGTACTGTCCTTGAATAGAGATATCTTAATTTGTGTTAGTGTAAAATAGTGGATATTAATTATGTTTCATGTGAGACTACTCGTCATGGGTCAGTGCTTACGTTCGGTGACCGCATCGGAGGACGTATTTTCGAGTCCTAGAATGAATTGAATGATGTCATTGTGATGAAAGCATATCATGGTAGGAGGGCATTTGTTTACGTCCGTATTATAACTCAAATATATATATATATTTTTATCATATTAAAATAGATAAAACCAAACCGAGTAAAATTTATTTCCTACGTGAATTTATTAAATTGTAATGTTTAGATTTATTTATAAGTTTACTGGATATTATATGAAATTTGTATAATTACTCGTTATAGTTTCCGTTTCAACTAGTTTTATGATTGAACTCATAAGATTAAACAGTTAGAATGATTAAGTACCAATTGAATCTGTCGCTTGAACTGTTTAAATTAAGCTATTTTAGTGGTAGCCGCAACGCCCTTACTCTGCGACAAGGCTGCCTTTGACGTCAGCACGATTGAGGACATCGCGCTGTTAGTGAGCTATGAAGCGAATCACATTGGATATGGTAGTGATAAAGTATCGTTTCATTGTCGGAACAATCTTTAAAAATTTTCAATTACTTTTGTTTATAAAACATTATTATTTTTTGACGTGATAACGCCTTATAGATTGATGATCGAAAAAGCATGACTCATTGTCATGTTCCGCCTGAGCCGAGCGTGCAGAGTGCGGAACAAGCGTTAGAGAGGAGCGTTCAGCCTAAGCGTTCGGCTTATAGCGCTACTATCTATATATAGAATAATACAATCCGATTCATAAAAGTATGCAAGTTTTCAACAATGTTTTCTTATGCCGTTATCACGTAAAATTATCGTCCTTAACCGACATTACAAACTTTTCTTAATGTACCAATGTTGGAAATTGATTGCGATATAATGGAGTTTTTATTTAATTAACTACAAGAATTTCGGTAGTGAGGTAAAAATGCAACAAAGTTAAATAACTATTTTTATTATCGAAAACCGTAATTAATTAATTATGTAATATAGAAATTATACTTGGCATAGGTAATGCTTACAAGGTTATTAAATAAATAGCTAGCTAAAAATAACTAGCCCCTGCCCGCGACTTCGTTCGCGTGGAAAGGTTACTTTGGGCTATCGCTACGATTTTGAAACATTCTTCATTGGTGCTCCGCTCCTATTGCTATTAGCGTGATGATATATAGCCTATATCCTTCCACGATAAATTACCTATATAACACCCAAAGAAGTTTTCAAATCGGACCCTACTGGTCCTGAGATTACCCCCTACAAACGTCACAAACTTTACCTCTTTATAATATTGGTATAGATAAAGTCTTCTATAATCTATTAAAGACTTACTGAAAGCATATATTCTGTAATAAAATTAATATATTGCTTTTAAGTATTATACACTATAATTGCTTATATTGTATGTAATATTATATCTTGTAAACATAAGAGCAAGTTCCAGATAAAAACGAGTAACCTATCGCGAATAATTAAAATTCCTTGTATAATTGAGACTACACTTTCACTTGACAATGACATTCCCGCAGCTTCTTTTCATGTTCTTCAAGGAAAACAGGAAGAAAAAGGTATCTTCATAATATTTTTATGTATAATCTTAAGACCCTTTATATAATATTTATAAGACTTAATTATTAATACCCTAATAAATATATTGCTCTAAAATTTTCTGATATAAAAAGTCACAGATCTTTGATGCCGTTTAAGGTAAAACGCAAAAAGGTCTAAAGATATTTATTTTTTTCGGTTATTCATACTTTCTGAATGCGTGTATTCGAATGGTTTTGTCGCCCGATTTTAATTAATTTAGCGATGTGGTCATTTCTAATATAGAGCAGAGTGGTTACAGTTAGTATAATGAACATCCAAATCAGGTCCCCTTATCTATTCTTACATCTACGTTTCTAGTTAATCCGCTCTGTGGGCCCCGATAAAAGTTGCTAAACACGTACTCTAGTTGAATTCGTAGATTACAGTAAATTGTTTATGGGACGTGTATGTTATCTACTGTTACATGATTTTCATACAAATTAACGTCAATTTGTTAAATCAAGTTATGTTTCTTATGACATAACAAAAAGGTGTGTTGGTTTAGAAATAGAACGTTAAGTGTATTTCGTTGTATTATAAATAAATTCAATTGAATTTTGGTCTTAGTATCGTGCACTATTGGTTATTGGAATGTACCTATATATAAAATAATCTTAAATAATGAAAAATATGCACAATAAATCTTGTATTGGAGTGGCTTTTCCTAATGAATGTTTATGATTTTATAGAAGTAAGTGAGGTAAAGAATACTTTAGTACGGTAACATCACGGTAAATTCTAGCTATAAATGAACGAGGAAGTAGAGTTAACGTAATTGTGGGCGTTCACGCCTAACCGTACAGTTTACAACTATCGTTCATTTTCATAAAAAAAGTCGTTTCAGTATAATTGCAAGTTCACTTCTTGTATTACTTCCATAATAACAATAGTACACAGATCATAGTCTTCCACTGCTAAGTATAATAAGGCCCTTGTACTTTTTGTGTACGTCAATTACTTTAGTTCTAATTAAATCCTAGTTTGATCACCAAATTTATATCAACCCAGTTGGTGGAAATGTAACAATCCAGTACATGGCTTACAATCCGCCAATATTTTACGTCAGCTGCATCACCCTTACTAACAAAATTTCATATTAAACACGTTTACAGTTTCTCAATTGTTTTTCCAATGTTCGTAACACTTTAGCACGACATGGGATCTTTATATTTTTTAATCGATTCTATACTTTTAAGACAAGCATATTTTGATGTGATGAAGTACGGCAGTAAGGAAACACACGTGCAGTCCACCTGTTAAGTGGTCCCTTTTTTTAATAACGTGGGGAAATTCTCATGAACAGGCCACCCTCCCGGGGGAGAGTGGGTAGTGTGAGACCTTTAAGAGTCTCAACTCTTACTCACTAAAGCCTCACGGTGAACCGGCCGCCGATTTTGGTTTGGTGACATAGGATCGAACAAGGCTATCACCATGCCTTCCCATCTATTAACCCGGCGAAAGGTGCCGCTGGGCCCCGTCCTTCTAGGGAGGAAAATTGGGTACACATCAGTTGCCTCCCCTCGTCAGCCGAACCTGTGCAATAAGAAGATGGGCCCCTCGGCCCATCAGCCCAGGCTCAGCTATGTTGGTGGAAGGAGGCGGTTAGTCCGTCCCCTCCTTCTGGCAGTTTTTCGATGGCGGAGAAGGCCGCTTCGGGGGTCTTTTTCTTGAGGACCTTCTCCGCCATCTTCTTTTTTAAGACGACCTTCTCGCAGTTAAGTGGTCCCTGCAATCTATGGCTATGTATAATCAACCTAAAATTTTCATGGTGGTAGAGCCACGCTGAAGCTATTACTGGTGTCAGCATGAATGGTTCGGCTCGCCTGGCGTATTACCACCCTCTCATAGAAAACCGATGTGAAGTAAGAGTGCTTGCATTGTTGTGTTTCGTTCGGTCAGTGAGAGCGCCGGAGGCCCACCTCCCCTCTCCTCTCTCCTTTCCCACTAAATCCCCTAACCTTTCCCTCTAAACAGGGTGGCAACGCACTCGCCACTCCTCTGGTGTCGTTAGTGTCCATGGACGGTGGTGATCACTTAACATCAGGTGACCCACATGTTCGTTTGCCAACTATGACATAAAAAAAAAAATTGCATTACTGAGTCTAATCACAATAGTTTACTACTACTGGGTATTGGGTTGTCCTTTTCATTATTTCTTTTAGGGCCCAGTATTTTTTCCACCCAGACGCAATTGTGTTGTCTATTTCTTTAGAGATTTGGTCTTTTTACGATATTATCTGGCCTAGATATACATATTCCTCTACATATTCGAGTTTCTGTCCATTGACAGTTATGTCTGTGGGTATTAAGTTTGTCATCATTTAAGTCTTGCTCGAGTTCATTTGCAAACCTACTTCTCTACTTATGTCTGCTAGAGTCTGTATCATGGATTATTGTATGTATGGATATATTCTATACACAGACTAAATTTTAAGTGTCCATGTATCAACGCTACATATCATGACATTCAGAAAATATAGATTGCAAAGACGAGTTTTCAAACATTGTGGGTATTTTACCCAGATCTAATATTGCAGTTAGTTCTCAGGCAAATTCTAGTACCATCGTATCATGAATTGCATTCGGATTGTATATACATATTTACAGGGCCAGTGCTTTCACCATAATATTTTATAAGATGAAGATGTCAATCGTCAATGGATGTTATGACCCAGTGAAGGTGTAATAATATTGCAAAGCCCATAACAAAAAAACAATTAACAAAGACTTGCTTTGATAGAGACATAACATTAACTGTTTGCCAACTTTCTCACGGTTTGCTTTGTCTCTGATCATACATCAATCCATAACAATGATTTTTCTGACGTCACCTCATCGGGTCTATGTACTTAGCTAATGATAAGTGGACATCAAAACATGTTGCGGGGTTTTTAATTAAGCACTAACTTATACACGCGATTTATCTGGATTCGTTAACTGTCTGTTATTTAATCGATTATAATTTTGTTATTACTGGTTAATTTATCGTTATTACTTAGTTCTAATGAATAATTGTAATTATATGTAGCGTAGATGACAGTATAAAAAGTAATGTAACTGCCATTATTTCTTCTAAAAATTGGTTCAACCATTTCGGAGATTAACCCAGGCGAACAGCAGACACTTCAATTGTATTTATATGTATCGCCAATCGATATCATGGCCATATCATGTCATTTACATAGTAGATCGTAAGTATGTAATTTAAAGTGTTAAAATCAAACCACACACAATGTATGGGAGATTTTTGAAATGTTAATTGCATTGTCTAACAGCCTACGAATTTATACATGTTAATAAAACCACAATATAAAGCATTATGATCTCAAGGACAATGTAACTTCATTATTAGCGAATAGTATTAGAAATGGACCTGTACTGTCAGAGATGATTTCCGAGAAACAAATTCAAAAAACATTACCTTTTTATAATAAAGTAGTGATACCCGCGACTTCGTCTGCGTCATTGATCATCTTATTAATATGTTTTACTAGCTTTGCTCGTGTTAATGTAGAGTTGACCTATCCCTCGAGAACACTATATTTTCCTGGATGAAAAATTTCATGAACGGTTAAATAGTGAGGCGTGAATGCGTAACAAACAAACAAACTCACTTTCGCATTTATATTATTAGTGGGAATTAGTTAGGATGTGCAGAGGCAAAAACATAAGCCCCACACCGTTTGCCCCACTTTTCTAAAGCAAAAGATAACACATCGCGGCACCCGTAGTGCTTATAAATATAGTCTTTTTTTTTAAAACTTTATATTACACTAGCGGACCCAGCGGACGTTATCCTGCCATGATAATAAAAAAAACTTCGACAAATTTTATATCTAAACCTTTCTCATGAATCACTTTATGTAGTGGTGAAAACCAAATGAAAATTCATTAAATAGTTTTTGAGTTTATCGCGAACAGATAGACAAATATAGAATAAGTAATCTCGACAATTCTTTTTTTAGATAATGATCAAGTTAGAAACTTATTTAGAAGTAAAATAAATACAATTTTATTTCATTTGTATTAAGTATTTACCTATGAAATTGCCGCTTTGTATGAAAAAATTGAAACGATTTTTTTCATGTATTAATCGAAGTAATCACCCATGCAATCAATGCATCTTTGCCAACGCATTGGCAGTTTATTGATGCTCTTCTTAAAGAAAATAGCTTCAAAGGCATTTTGTACTGCTTCTCGGGTATTGAATTTTTTTCCCGCCAAGGAGTTATCCAAATTTTGGAAAAAGTAGTAATCTGTAGGCGCAAGGTCTGGTGAGTAGGGCGGATGACGGAGAACTTCCAACCCCAGTTCTTGCAACTTGGAGACCGTCTGCTGTGCAGTATGAGGTCACGCGTTGTCGTACAGGAGCAGCGGAGACGAGCGATTGACCAATGTTGGTTGGAGATGTGCCAGCTCCTCAATCTTTGTGTTCAGTTCTTCATAGCACACATCTGCAGTAATGCTCACCCCGTTTGGTAAGAAGCTGTGATGAATCACACCGGCACTAGACCACCAAACAGTGACCATCACTTTTCTAGGGGTAAGTTTTCGTTTAGGGCATTGTTTAGGTGCTGAACCAGGATCCAACCAACTTGCTGAGCACTTACGGTTATCAAACAGAATCCATTTTTCATCGCAGGTAACAATGCGGTTCAAAATTCTTTCATTTGTGTGTCTGTTGAGCAGTGAAAGGCAAATCTCGACCCGTACTTCGCGCTGGCGATCATTGAGTTCGTGGGGCACCCATTTATTAAGCTTTTTTACCTTGCCAATTTGACGCAAAGGGACTAATATTGTTTTGACGCTAACGTCGAAAGCTGCTGTTAATTCAGCCGTAGATTGTGTATCATCAGCTTCCACAATCGCCTTTAATTCCTCATTGTCCACCAAAGTCTTCGGACGACCGCGAGGCTCATTTTTCAGGTCGAAATTCCCAGAACTCAAGCGAGCAAACCAATAACAGGTGGTGCGTTGGTTTGTAGTGTTAGCTCCGTAAACGTCGGTGATGTTGCGTGCCGCTTGTGCCGCGTTGCTGCCACGACGGTACTCATATTCCATAATTACTCGAATTTTTAACGTATCCATGATGACAAAAAAGATTGAAATGCGATGAAAATGTAACAGTAATTAATAAACAAATAATAACTTTTGGATAAAGAATTCCATGTTTTTAAAATAAAATTAATTTGAAACTAGTATTCTTAGCAAAACAAAAATTATTTTGATTTGACATGGCCCGTACTGAACGGCAGAACGGCAATTTCATAGGTAAAGACCTATTATATATTGCATTAAGTAATACCTTTTAAGTATGAAGGTGTACGGATATAGGAGTAGAGAGTGATCAATTAAGGTTTGGATGAATTAGAAAAGGGTGTGAATACTGAGATGATATCTGAGTGAGGAGAGTGGAAGAGAAAAACATGTAGTGCCGACCTCACTTAGTTGGGATAAGAGTATGAAGATGACGACGTTTTTATAATAAGTAAGTTGAAGTTACTGTTTCAATTCGTTTTACTCGTTGTAGTTATGTTTATTTACAGAAATTATGTTTGCAATTATTCTTCTTTTATCATTAATAAATGACCTGTAAATTGATCTTATACATTAGAAGTGCTTATACTTAATACAGTATATACATATACATTACCTTTTCCATAGCTTACATTTTAATTTTCCTAAATATTTTGGCACTAATTGATTTCTAGTGTCTCGTAAAGCGACAAATGTTAAGATAAAAATTAAAACTATTAATGTCGAGATACAAATAACTTTTTTTAATTTGTTTCCTTTATTGATGCAGAGTATATGGAAATTAATCTGAATAATTTTAGTTATGGTAACCGTAAGATCTTTAATATAATTTGAGATGTTCAGATCTTATTCATCGTCCATTTTTAAATTAGTTTTACATTAGTCAACGATATTTATAAAGGAAAAAACATAACCATTGCATATCTTAAGATACATTGCGTTTGCAAAATATCTATATATATATTCAAGTGCTCATCCTCGTGTGTGCAAGGAGATAGAGATATACTATCTTCAGCCGAATTATCTCAGCCTATCTCCGTAATAAACTATTGCTTGAATTTGAACGTCGCTTGTATAATCAATTTTTTTTTATGTCTTAGGTGGCAATCGAACAGGTGGGT
Source organism: Antheraea pernyi (assembly GCA_015888305.1). NCBI lineage: Eukaryota > Metazoa > Arthropoda > Insecta > Lepidoptera > Saturniidae > Antheraea > Antheraea pernyi. The sequence goes on along the minus strand of MU158793.1, from coordinate 686,127 downwards.
CACCTGATGTTAAGTCATCACCACCATCCATGGACACTAACAACACCAGAGGAGTGGCAAGTGCGTTGCCACCCTGTTTAGAGGGAAGGGTTAGGGGAGGGAGTGGGAAAGGAGAGAGAAGAGGGAAGGTGGGCCTCCGGCGCTCTCACTGACCGAACGAAACGCAACAATGCAAGCACTGTTACTTCACGTCGGTTTTCTATGAGAGGGTGGTACTATCTCGGGCGAGCCGATCCACTCATACAGAAACCAGTAATAGTTTCAGCGTGGCTCTACCACCATCAATAGTTTGTCATCATGGTTTGAGCATCATCGTAGAACACGAAACCTTACAAATTAACTGTTAAAGAAAAAGGCGAAAGTCGATAAATTGATTGAGTTAGCAACAAGACCAATACTCATTAAACTAGGATTTTTTCAGTAAATACCTTCAAACCTCAAACACGACTCAGATTCATTAATTTAATTTTGGGTTCGTATTTCTCTTCTGTATATAATATGACCAATTAAGTTATAAATAGATTTAGCAACGTAACCATTTACAGAATTCGTTCAATTGTTAATTGGGTATTAATTACATGATTTAATTTATAACTTTATTCTATTTAAATGGCTTGTATAATATTTCAACTACGCAGAATAATGGGAAATATTTTCCCTGAGTAACGCAATGCGGTCAATCATAGTCATGCTCGATGACGTCGCTATTGAAACATTATTCAGGGATCCTTTAGTCGGTATCAGTATACGTAATGCGTACGTTTGTATTTTTACAGTAAAATGCCGCGACTAGAGCAAACGGCGCCAGAAGACTTTCGTCGCGTGCTGCGTGAAAAAGCTCTGAACCACAGCTTGTTTTACTTGAAGTTGGGTGCGGGCATAACTCCGGAACAGGCGCGGGAGTCACAGTCAAACTCGCACCGCAGGACGAGCGCCAGTGCGGTGGCGCGCGCGCCGCCGACCGGCCGCCTTATGCGACATACTCAACCGCGCGTTTCTGAACTATTACGCCGCTTCGAACCAGCTCCCATGCAGTACCTACGACCACCTCGTGCGCCTTCCCCGTCAGAAGACATCTCCTCTTCAGATGACGATGACAGAGCTGCAGTCAGGCGACGCAGCCGCGACTTGAGTGACGACTCTGCTGTTGAACTGGAAACTCGTTTACGAAGGCATTCACATCCGCGTGATATTACACCTCCGCCGGACGCTATGTCACCGAGACGAGAGAGAACTCTTATAGAGGCACATGTGGTAGAATTAGGACGGAGAGGTAGCGAAGGTTGCGAGACGAGAGGTAGAACAGTCAGGACTCCGAGTGTGGTTGTCAGCGATTACTCGGATGGAATTGCTGTTGGCGCAACGGAAGAAGAAGTGAACTGGTTAAGATCGAGGTCTCTGTCTGCTGATTCAGCTTGTTCATCGTGTTCTACATTATCCAGTCGTGAAGATGAAGAGTTCGAGTCCCCAACGATGCCGAAAAAGGTGAGTTAACGATTTTTTAAGTATTGGTATATAATTAGTATCGAGCTGCGTCTTGAAACTCCAATACGGTGATTAAAACGTTTAATACCGGTACATTTAAAGTCAATATGTTTTTTTATCATCACAGCTCAATGTGTGTCACGGTCGAACATATGCATTTTTACCTGCTATTTATTACGCTACATAAATAAATATTGACGTGAGAAAATATTATAACCAGTTTTTAATGTTATACCGGTTTCTATCAGACATTCTGGTAACATTGCAACGAAACAAATTAGCTTGTAAGAAAGTATTACCAATACATTTTTCCAGTGTATCGCATATTGTTGGATAATTTCTCATGGTTACATGCATCGCGGTTGAATTTCTAATAAACCTTTCTCAACCATCATCTACGAAAGAAAGCAAACATAGCTCTCTTAAATTTTAATTGGTGCAATTATCATTCTATATTATTTTTTAAAGTTATGGTATACATGAGGGCTTTTAGTAGATAACGCCGTTGTACGAAGAAACGATTGTAAATATGTGTTCAATATTTGAAGCTAAAATATTTACTCTGCTCTAATGCATACTTATTTGGATTTCATGTCACTACTTACTTACGAAGACGAATCATTGACTTTATAAATCACTTAATCGACAAAATTTTCTATGTAACAGAAAATATTTTAATTTGTCGACTAGAAATAAGTAAAATTTAGGGATAAGACTAGGATGTTACAAACGTTATTGCTTTGAAAGAATAAAAGAAAATTGCTGAAGCTACTTTATTAACAAAGCAATCAATTGATTCAACCATGAGTTCTTTTTCAACCATTGTTAAATTTTAAAGAATTGTGACACGAGTACCTCAGTACTCTATTTTGCCCAACAAAATTACTCTTAATCTCCTCATTCGCATTTCGATAATGGATTACGTATTGTAAGCTTAGAAATTTAATATATTGAATTATGTAATTTACCACATCATTCCGACTTCCGTTTATGGCGCATTCCATCTGGCGTACCTACAGTATCATATGAAGTCGAACTCTGAACTAGTAATACCCTGAAGATATCTCGAACAGAATATAAATCTAGAATCAAATATTTTTAGTAATTAAAAACAGTAGTTAAATTATTTAAAACAACAAACTCAGTAGATAATATCAAAGTTATGCGCATTTAATTGACGCCATCTCTACGTACTACGTTTCTGTATGTGTTAGTTTACATATAAACGAATACATTTATCAATTATAACAAACAGTGGCTGTTTGTCAACAACAGGATATGGTTGTGTAAAATTCCGTTTGATAAAAATATCGGCTTGTAAGCGTTGGTAACAATACTCTAAAGTACAATTGTTACGTGTCTAATATCGTTGACCCCTAATGTTCCATAATCCGTTCGCTTCCTGATATGAATATGTGTATGGTTATTTTATATGCAAAACGGATGCCCGCATCCGTCATTTACTTGTCCAACATTATTGTCCAGATTAACTGGAGCGAGACTAGATTAGTTTCGTTTTATGGAATAATTGACAATAGTGTTGTTGTATATCTACAATTCTATTGTACGTTTGAATGTAGCCTCATTTAAAAATCTTTTATCTTACAAACAATGAATACCTAATTTATAAAATAATACACTATTGCCCTTTCACTGGTTTAGCATGTTAATTCTATGAGAATAGTACGCATACATAATTTTATTATTGATGCAAATATCTGCGAACTTTTTTGTGTGCCAGTTAAATACAACGATAATGAGTAATCATTCTTTACATCAGCATAATGTTAACGGTATCTCAAAGGTTTTGAGGTCGTTCAGTTAACGGGTGTTCCTCAGGGTACAGATTAGGCTCATTGTTACTTCGAGATTGTGACAAGATGAATTTGAAATGCTGTCTAAATACGACATTACTTGGATGATTTCAGTTAACTTAAAATATTTGTAGTACTTCGTTACTTATTCCTATTAATTTTAAAAGTCAGTTTCAATTTGTTCGTACAAACAGATCATATTATTTTTCCTTAATGGCTCTTTATTCTTACTTTTGGAACGGCTTGTACAAAAACCTTTGATCAGGTTTAAAGCTGTATACAAGATCTGTGCTAAATTGATTTACTTCAAACTGAAAATTTTAATGAAATATACAGGAAGGCTATAAGCTTTTCAAAGAAGAAAATAATTCCAAATTAGCAACGCTCAAATGATTAATAATGAACTAGAATAAAAAAGTTATAGCACAATAGACGGTAGCGTCTCATTAATTAGTTTTGTTTTTCGGAATAAAGTACCTTAATTTATTACATAACTTTAAATTGAGAATTCAGATAATTTAAATAGTGAGTAATTCACTGTTATCTAAGAATAATGATCGCAGACATATGAGTATTCATGAAGACTACCTGTCGCCATGTTAGTATCACCATGGTGAGATACTACATAGTTATAGAAAATCTGATTATAAAACGGAATGTACCTACCCAAGATATTATAACTGTAATATTGCCGTATATTGCTACACCTAAAACTAGTCAGTTTAATATTCATAATGTGAACTGCTTATTATTAACATTGTGTCAAGAGAGTAATATATTTTAGTTTGATTTCAAAACCTTAAGTGTCCTTTCGGTATAAAATTACTCTTCGGTCATTGCTCTTTGCGCGGTTGTTATTTTTTGCTCCTTCAACGACTAGGTCAAGGCATCACCGATATTCTTTTTGTTTTTAACATATGTAACAATGTATTAAAGCACCGCTAATTGAAATTCTCTCCGTATCTTACGTAGAACTTTTTAGGACACTTGGTAGGAATTTTCTCAGTCCATCTGGTTAGTTACCATCCTCATGTTGTCAATCTGTCACCAAGCATCTGTCGGTGTGTTCCGGCAGTTGTATATAAGAGCCAAGCCTCTCTTTAGGCGTTTCTACTATACTAGACCACATCGTCATTTAACATTAGACGAGATTGTTGTCAAACACTAAACCTATTAAAAATAAAACCTTTAAATTCGTAAATTAAATAGCTTAGATCGTTTGACGTTGTTGTAACGGTTACATGTTATTTATTATAATAATGGACACTAACATTATTTATATCAATAGTAGGTAGCTAGGCAGTTACTATTCAAAGGTTATAAATCTATCGTACAACAATCACTTGTATGTTCTACTCATTGAGTTTTAGTATCCTATAATAATTCCTTTTTTAGGCTAAGTGTCTTACCATCTTTGGTAATATCACCAAATGTAAATTAAATTACATTTTTGTCATAATAAATCATCTTCATACCCTTATCCCATGTAAGTAATTAAGTACCATACAAAACCACAACCTGTTTGTCATGTTGTGATGTATGGTTTGGCTTAATTTTAACGATTGGCCGCCTGCCAGAAATCAATCTTCCTTGCGATTATTTTGTTGTGCCACTATTATTGTCATAATAAATGTGAGTTGTAATAGTTTCCCTTACAATATTTCTCTAAACCGCTGTATATGCAAAACTGTATTTAGTTTCCAAATCGAAGGAGTATGCGAATAGCTTTAAATGAATGTGAGTACAACTGATATGGCATGCAATAGGTTTTAAAATATATTTTTAAAATTGACACTTTTGTATGAGGCCGTTCATTCGATGGTTATGTCACAACATTCATATGTAAATTTGCTTGTATATAACAATTGTGTTACAAAACATAGTTGTACGTTATAGCGTTACCATCTCACGGACAGTATTGACGTCACTTGAAACGTATGTTGCAGCAATTCGATTGTTTGACCCCAAATCGTGTTCACGTAAATATATCGAAGGCTTCTAAAGTTCTAATGAAATAATTTGTTACACTAATATATTATCAATTGTATAGATTATTTTATTTACCAAATATTATAGGTCTATTAACAGCAAAAAAATTGTGCATTACATATGGCCGGAGCAGGAAACACGAGTCCGACAAGGTAGAAAACACTTCATTCACTGTCTTGATTGGTCACGCTAGATTTTGGAATCAACCAATTTCTATAACGAATACTATCGATGGATATTTAAATCGCAGTGGTTAGTCTTGTCCTTAAATGTCATATGAAACACATAGAAAAACATATTTTAAGCAAACAAATTGATGAAAAACAGATATACAGTTAAGAGTTCGGTATACAATTGTTACACGATAGCATTCCTTAAGGTGCCTCTTCATAGTTTCCATTGTGTACCAAAGATCAATGATAGGGTTGACGATTTGTCTTCAGCTTAAACGTCTGGTTTCAAGAACAAATTTAGAACAAATGTAACGCAAGAACTCTACGAGAGGTTAACTGTTCCTTAATGCTATATTTGTCGATAGTTATTGGATTACTATCTGTGAAGTCCGGTGAAGCTGTTGAGATCTTCCTAGGTCAGTAGTTTAGTCAGTTAAAAAAAAAAGAAGCCTGCGAATACAGATTTTCTCCAGGTCTATGTAATAAAGTAATAATACTATATACTCTATGTCCACGGGTTGTCCGAATACGCTACCATTGAGTTATCATCACTTCCTGTTGAAAACTGGTTATTAGGGATCTATATAGACTAGATATAGTAATTCAAAAGAAATATATAGTAAAAAAAGGAAGTGTTAATTCTTGCACTTTATGAAACCTGTCCAATGTAATGTAATGATAGACAAATAATTGCCACCTATGACGAAAAATAAGTGGCGTTTATTAACGAAGCCTGTTGTAATAGATGGAACGGATAAGGCGCCATGTTGTTATGCTAAAATCTACCTATAGTAATTACATTATGACGTTTGTAATCGATATTCATAGCTACTAGCTACTCCTTTTAATAAATATATTTGGTAGTTTTATTATTTATATGTATTGTAGTATTTGGTATTATATTTGCCATTTCAATCGAAGTTTTTGTTTATTAGTATTTTTTATTACAACCGACTTAGGCAAGCGGTAGATGACAACTCAGTGCGACATGTAAGTATGTACAATAATCAGTCTCTCTCCTTAACGAATACGAATCCCATTCCAAAAGTTTCGGTGTATTATAAATGATTCTTGACAACATCTTGGAATAAAGGAGAATTAAAAAGCGTTCAAGTTACTAGAAGTTTGTTTAAACATTTACTTTCGATTTTGTACATTAAATTAAATAATAGTTAAAATCAATACTTTTTACAAGCTTCATATTACTTGTTTTTAAATAGCAAATAAAGTTGTGTAAAGTTTGCTGCATTTAATATTAAGTTCAATTTTAAAATTTACCTACTTCCGAAGAATCAGAACAACTATTCTTGATAAGCGTATAACTTGACAGATGTTGAAAAAAAAAACGGTATGTTCACATTCATGCCTACTCGAAGTGCAGTTTTGCTAAGTATGAACAAATTTCAGATTCAATTTTTTCCTTTTCTCTTATTATTTCTGGAAAAAAGGCTTGAAGATTATAGTGCAACTTTCGTATATATATAACAATAAGCCTCCTGTATATTTTAAATAGAAATAAAATCAATTTTACTTAAGTTAAGCCATGAGACGATCTTTGTGAAAGTTAAATGATACAAACTACGAGAATTTCAAATACTGGCTAATAGATTGTACATTTTAACAAGTAAATTAAAAAAACAAGCTTTTGTACAAATACGCTAAACCGATTATGTTGTCATTTTCTTCAATGTGTACAGCGGCTATTTTCGTATTCTGAAGTCCTGTAAAGCTGTTAAGGCATTGTCAGGCCAATAGCGTAGTCAGTTTAAAAAAATCGTATTTTATTATCAGAACTGAAAAGGTTCAAAATGGCCTTGCAAGATTTGACCTAAACAAATTAATAAATATTGTAAACGAAATAAAAACTTGTAAAAAGAACACAACCAATTTTGTTGTGTGTTGTTTTGGAGTTTGGAATTATTACGTTGTTGAATAGTTGGTGCTCGCGTCTCGTTCTTGTGAAAATAGTTTTCTTGGTTCGTGGCACCTTCTTTATATATAATATTATTACTACTCTTAAATTTTATTATTATTGCTTAGCCCGTATGAGAAAGTGTACTGATGTTTAGATAATACTCTGAGAAAATAGCATGACCACTATATCTCCCTGTAAAATATAGTCAAAATTTGTTCAGTCACTTTAGTGATTAGTCCCGGACAAATAACTGACACTTGAATTTTATTTATATGTATGGATTATAGGTAGGTATACGATGAAATAAAACTAGTAAACATTTCTTTTTTTTTATTTTGATGCAGCGCAGCGTTGATATTATCAGAATACGCACAGCCAACATTCTTAAGTGTATTTAAAATAAACTGGCCAGTGACTATTTCAAATTAACGCAAATCTATTATTCGATGTCAACATTACTATAATGAAATAGGAATCGATTAGCAGTAAATAATAAATACAGTAGAACCTCGATAACACAAATCTCGATAAAGTAAAAACCTCTATAAGTTCAAAAATTATCTGCTGTAAATGAACTGCCAAAACCTCTATTATTTAAAATATTCAGCCTGTATTACTTAAATTAATAATTTCAGTATTAGCCCTCAGTTACTTAAAGAAATGTTTGAAGATGTTGCGGCTCAGTTTTGAATGTACTTTAAATTATCACTCAGAATTAAAAAAGAAGCTGAACTCTTGAAGAAACGAGAATCGTGAGAAAGTCTTCTATGTTAAAGGCGAGAAATTAACTATTTTGTAGCAATGTTTGTTTACGTGGTCATTTTATTTTACCACTTCTGGCGCATTCGGGTAAAAATAGGAACTGTATATTATATTATATTAACTCATCAATCATTATCTTACATGACGTAACCCTTGATAAATTAAAAACTCGATAACTTAAAATATTTTGTGTTTCTCTTGGTTTTTAACTTAAGGTATTACTGTAGTATAAAATAAGCGTTATCCGAGTCTGTCCGTGTTGTGTTTACTTCTTTAAAGTTTTAAAGTAAACCTTAAAATTATATTCTAAGAAGTAAACGCAAAGTTAGTTTAAACAATGCTATAGGTTTTGTTACGGTTATCACTATGATATAGAATTGTTTTTCATAAAGTTTATGCCTCCAATACATGTATATAATAGTTGTAGATAGTAGAAAATAGTTATTATATTCTAACCAAGTTGTCTTACATTGTTGTAACTTATGACATACGTCATACTACAATATTATTTTATACTAGCTGACCCGTGCAACTTCGTTTACACCAAATCGGTTATTACAGCATTCAATTGTATTTTAAAACGCAAATAATCGTAAAAAAACCCGATTACAGCGACATCTAGCACTTCCAATTCTGAATCCAAATTATCCACGGACTCGCTCAAACATATACCCAGTTTGTATGTGCAAAATATTTTAAAATAAGCCTAGAACCCGTTCGCAGCATTACCTAAAGAGTCCAATGAAGATCAAAACTAATTACATATATGTCTTCCCAGTACCCCTTGTAACTTTATAACGTAACATACTGTAAAAATTATAATTATCTACATTAAATTTTCATTTTGTGTTAGTTGTTTGTTTTATAAGAATTTGTAAAGTATACGTGAAATCTGCATTCAATCTTAATTTTGTCAAATTTATTTTACATTTGACATATAAACCACCATTTTCACAAAGATACTGAACTTGGGATAATATTCCAATATTCCAAGGATTCTTCGAAAACAAAACTTTACCTCTCTTTATAATATTAGTATAAATATAACATAGTATGGTAACAGCAAACACCTCATTTAATCATAGATTCACAAACCTGAACCCAACTTCTTCAAGACTCAACAATATTTAGAAAACTAATTTTATGAAATATCATTCGTTCGTTTAGTAAACATTTTTTATACAATAAAATAAACGTAACATATAAGTGACAGTTTCGTTTACACATATTTTTCATATGTGGTTAATAATTAGTAGCCGTAGCTCAGTTACAATGTACTGGACATTATACGGATTGACGAAGGCGTCGGTTCGGAACCCAACGATCTTTTTTTTCGTTATTTGTTTTTTTTTTAAGTAGCATAGAGAAATATAGCTTACAATTTTAGCTAATCTGTCTGCTATATATAGCACAAAGAAAATTTACCACATCCGTCAAGAATTTCATTAACTACAATATTTTGCCTTTCGTCCGTTATCCTGGGCGTTTTATTTATTATTTATTTATTTTAGGGCGTTTTATTTATTATTTATTTATTTTATTATTATATATTTTAGGATCGTCAACGTGACAATACATTAGTGAGTATATAAAAAGTAGGACTATTGTAACACATTATAAATGTAGTCATATTTACAGACAACCACGGCATGCTCCAACAATGAATGAAATATTAATAAAATAAAAGATTAAACTATTTTACATATTAAAAAAAAAATAAAAAAAAATACATGATAATACATGTAAATAATTACATGTTTTATGAGACAAAAAAGTATCCTAGATGTACCCTTGTAATATTAGTTATCACTGTGCCAAATTTCGTCAAAATTGGTCCAGTACTTTCAACTTTTTTCTACAACTTAATCATATATCTCTCATCGTTCGTAAGAAACGTTTTCGTTCGACCATTTTTTCTCCGACTCCCCAGATATTCCCCCTACAACCTCACAAATTTTACCTCTTTATAATATTAGTATAGATAATATAATTAGTTAATAGCTTCCGCCCGTGACTTCGTACGCGTGGAATAGTTATTTTGGGCCAAGACGCAGCGGAATCTCTCAAAAGGAAATAAAACCCCGATTTTAAAACATTTTTCATTGTTGCTGCGCTCCTATTGGTCTTAGCGTGATGATATATAGCCTATGACAATCACAAATAACGTGGCTTTATATTGGTAAAAGAATATTCAAAATCGGTTCACGGTCACATACTCACAAACTTTACCTCTTTATATTATATATATCTTTATATTATATATATCTTTATATTATATATATCTTTATATTATATATATCTTTATATTAGTATAGATAGAAGAAGATCTGGTAAAAGCCTACAGAAAAGTCCGCTACGATATCCAAAAGATAATAAGCTACAGTAGCCATTATTTATAATTTATGAGTATACTATTAAAAGATAAAAGGTATTTACGCCGCTTTTTTAGTCAAATATGATTCATTTTTACCCAATTAAATATTTTAATAATTTTAGCTATGTATAATCTCTTAGAAGACTTAAAAAAATTGTTTGTGTGAACATACGACGTTTCTTTATAGAGTAAATGTAAAATCTCCAAAAATAGATCTAAATAACTTTTGTGAAGCCGGGGTAGATTGTTAGTATATTTACATGCGTACAACGAGCCGTGTACTTCGACAAAAGTGACAGGCGAGGACGAGTCTCTGTGATGGGTTTTCATTATGTGTATTGTGACCGCCTTGTGACCGTGTAGCTGTTCGATGAACAAATATAATAATGAATACTTGTTCGCAATGTCATCCACAGTAAACAGAGCGTTAAGTTGATAAAAAAAACAATGTAGCGTGTCAAACCATTAAATGAACGTAGGTAAGAGGGAAACAATGGCCTGTCATGCGTATGTCTCATTTACCGGGTCCTCAGTAAACTGATATAAGTTTTTTTTTGTTTTATATCCTCGTATCCACCCACTATTGACGTCAATAAAGTGGTTGCCCGACACGTTTGCGTGTGTGCGGCGAGCTGAACGCAGGGTCGCCGCACGATTTTTATTAATTTTTTTTTGTAGCATACAATTCATAATGTTTTTTGTTTGTAATATATTACTAGGATCGAGATAAATATATTATTCAGTTTACGCAATCTCTTGTGTAGTAAATCCTATATGTTTACGAATAGTTAGTGATGTATTATACAAATTTATTTATTTACTAGGTATGTCTTTTTTATGGCGTCGCGTAAAAATGTATTCTCAGGGTTGCAAATAAATAATGACAGAACATACACATCAATGAACACTAAAGGAATAGGGAAATATCAAAAATTATAATAAATATCAAGTTTTTACATTATTCATTAAATTCAATTCCTGTTAACTTTCAATGATATATAACTTATAATTTTTTACTTTATAGGCTGCCTATAATCTTATTGTCACACCGGTCTCAATTTTTTTTCAAAGGCGTCTGTGACACCAACTCGTTATATGTTCCGGGAAAAAAATATGCAAATTATTGTTTTTCTGTTCAATTAATAATTCGTATATGATGTTTTCTTTAAACAAATCTGATTTCGTTATGATTTACTATTTTACAGACATATTTGTGATATTACAGTAATAAAACTATTGATAACTTCCAGTTGAGACGGGTCATTGGACGTTTATCGATAGTTTTATGCCATCGATATAAAGTCGATATACGTTTTTTTATTCCATCCTTAATTATACTTTTTATATTTTTTTTCTAAACTTTTCATAGAGTTATATAGTAGCATTCACAACCATTTAATAAAAATTTCAGAGATAATATTAGCTTGGGACAATAACTTTTACTGTAGGTATAATAGCCTACTTTATAGCTTCTTCTAGACTATCACCTTGTAAATTCATTTCATAAACAATAATTATTATAAAACATTTTATACCAATTTGTCAACCCTGTCCACTGAGCGCAAGTGTCAAATTGCTTCCATACGTAAGTAAGTTATCACATGTACTTTTATGTGAGTGTTAAAATGTTTGTTTGTGTGTTACAAACGCGGAATTCTCGATGTTCCCCTTACTATTTTATTAGTATTAAAGTTGCGGATTATTCACTTGAATGGAATTCGTGTCCCGGAATAATAATTCATAGTAAACAGGCTCGCAATGCGCATGCGCTCTCACGTGCTACGTCTTTTATCACGGTATATTGTAATATTATACAATGTATGGGAACCTACGTTTTTCTCGCATGATATTAAACGACGTAGGTTATGTTTTCATTATATATCTTTTACTTTTCGTACTAACTACGCTATTGATCTAACAAGGTCTTAACAGCTTCACCGCACTACTAAGGCGAGCACTTAAGGCATTCAGCCGATTTTATTTGACAACTAGCTCAAGGGTGCACGGTACACCTCGGCTTTAGATTATATATCGTATGATTATTTTACCCGTGTATTATTTTTTAATGCAATTTATTACATTCTTAAGCGGGTTTTAAAAATAACTTGTACACAATAATATAGATTTGCCCAAGCTGATATAACATGTATTTGACAATTTACAATAAAATGTGTAGAAGAAATAAAAAAATCTTTAATATCGACATCTATTTATAATTCATTCAAAATGCAATACCTGTATTCAAAGAAAAGTTTTGACTGCAGATGGCGCAGTCATTGAGTTCTCGCCTCGTCCACCGTTGAAAAGTGTGTCATGTTTGCGAATTTTACACAGGCGATTATTTGTGTGTTTCCAAAAATTATTGTTAGAAGTGTGGTAGCAATATGCCTCCGTTAAATATCTTATATTATCGGAGTTATTTCAAAAAAGTTAGATAACTCTTAAATACTTGGTTTAAAAAGGTTTCATAATAAATGCACCGCGATCGCCCGAGGCAAGTTCGCGTTATCCTTTTTCACAAGTCTAACCTAACGTAACCAGAGCGAGACAAAAGAGCAAGATGGCGAACATTCAGCGACCGCGGTGCGTTTAATATGAGACCATCTTAAAGCCAGAGTTCAATACGTATTTAACTTATTTGTAATAACACCGATAATGTCCTCCGTAATATAAGACTTAGTGAAATACGAGAATTGTCTTATAAAAAAACAGGCGACTTTATTTTTATATGTACTGTTGGTATTTGTATTGTATGTAGATCATGGTTCATACTGGGTCACGTATAAAATAATAGGTATGTTGGAGCAACCAGTTCTGACCGGGTCCCCCTTGCCTATATACGCCGGATGATATTTATGACACTTTATCTGCAACGCCCACATGCACCGGCCAATTCAACGTAATACGGTTTTGAGGACGATTCACATTTATCTGTATAAAACGTAATTGACTGTACAATTTAACTAAGTTTTACTGGAATTAGAGTTTAGATGGACGTTATCACAAATGTGCATTGGTGGTGACATATTTAGCTTTATATCTATTCGATATTCTATAAAATATATATAGTATAAAAAAAAAATATAGTATAAAACAAAGTCTCCTACCGCGTCTGTCTATCTGTCTGTTCGCGATAAACTCAAAAACTACTGAACGGATATTTACGCGGATTTCACCAGTAGATAGATTGATTCATGAGGAAAATTTAGGTATATAATTTGTCTATTTTTTTTATTATTAGGGCAGGACAATGTCCGCCGTGTCCGCTAGTATATTATAAGAATATAAATGTAACGAGTCTGTACTTTTCAGATTTTCGTAAAAAAAACGTTGCAGGCGTCTTGGATTAAGTATTATAATACATTTCAATCATTTTTAGAAAAGTCTGTCTGTTTGTATGAACTCGTATCAATGATAAAGTACTGTGTTCATGATAAAAAATCATAAAGCATATCCTCTAGTAACATTTCGTCTTGGTTTTATTAAAATAGGTTCACTCTATCAAAAGTTATTGTAATTTTAATGACGGTGCGATTTAATTTTTAAGGAAGAGTAGATAAGTAAATGGACTTAATATATTCAGATGATTTTATTAATCACTGGTTTTTTTATATTAGGTTCTACGCAGACGAAGCTAGTAAATAATATTTTCTTTCGAATGTCTTTCGAACTATTTTTAGATAATTATATAGTATAATTTACATTATGTAAAAAAAAGTCTGTTTCTCGCAAATCATTTTATATTAAGAGCACACATGCAAGAGCGCATTTAAAGTTACTACGTGTTTTCAATAGCAAGATAACTGTCAAACCGCCATCTTGCTTCAAACTTCGCATGCAGGTGCAGTAAAATATGTGTCTTTAAATATTAAAAACACGCATAAAATGCGATGTATGTTACGTGACCGACTATGATTTTGTAAAATAAAAAGTTTATTAATTGATGTACATTTATTTTTGCTTGGGATACATTAATGCATAATTCACACAAAATAGCCTAAAGTACATAAAATACTACTGCGAACATGGCCGTGTATTCGTAATTTTATCCCAAAAGAAATAAATAAATTTTAATTATTTTATACATACACAATCATTTACATTTTTTTATTATAGTAGTTGCGACTGGTAATTTTGTATCTATCTAAATAACATAGTAGAGGTCTGTCATTGTGCCTGCATTACACAATAATTGCGGAATGGATTTCCAACTTTTTTTTAAGTATTACTTCTTAGACATCTAGCCTTTATCTAAAATACACTGATATATTAATTTAAACTTAAAAAAACTCGATTTTTTATAAGCACTACACGTTTAGCGATGTATGTTTTCTTACCGTGGAGAAGTGGAGAAAACGGCGTGGTGCATATGGCTAGGAGAAGGGAAGTAAATGGGTAAAACTATTTACGGAGAAATGTTGTAAGCAGAGTATAGGACTTCTTTTTTTTCAAGTTTTTAAAGTAAAAGATTACAATTGTTTACGAAGAAATGTAAGCAAGGTTTTTTTTCAATTATACTACTTATATATTTTTACTTCTACACATAACATATATTGTAAAAATAATAAACAACGCAGAACGACTCGCGGCTAACAGCTAGCTTTTAATTAAAAAAAGTCTTCTACGTTTCGTTTTTGTAGCTGGCAGTAAAATTATGACTGAATGAGCGAAGTTCACGCAGCCGCGATTATCTATTCATTTGAAACGCATGGTAACTACTGTTCGATATAAAAACCTTTCAGTGGCGTCACCGTCATTCATTGTTATATGTACTTTTATATTTACACTAAAATCATGTGTACACGATTCACGAGGTGTATTTTTATGTTGCGTTTAGTATATTTTTAATTAATGTCTAGCTAATTACTATTCTCAAGTTGAAAATCTGTTGCCAAATGCTTGTCACTTGCATGTATAGAGAACATAAATATTTTTTTTTAATATCTACTATTTTATTAGATACAGATAACTATTAAACTTCATTAATTTGTTTCTGTATTTTAAAGAATCACATGAGCTTTATTAGTATCATATCTATATATTAATACGTGAAGCCTAAACTTTGTATCCCTTTTTAACGGAATTGGGCGAACGGATGAACGTGAAATTTGGCATAGTTAAAGTTTATATGGAGAAGTGCAGAAAGCTATTTATTTTATATAAAATGCATTAGAAGTACATTAAATTAATTAAAATATGCATTACTCACACTACTGCTTCAATTTTACACAACATATACACACATGTAAATAAAAAAGACATTTTGACATCTGTCAATAAAGGACTTCAAAAAAGGTTGTGAAGGAGGTTGCTATGCTCGACTGTATGTATTATTTTACTCTTACGTTCCAATTACCCTTTTACATTCTACATTCAACAATGATATTAACTCTAATAAAATTCAAACTTAAAAAAATATATTAACTATGGTCGAATGTCGACCACTGGGCGCCCACTAGTTATTCTAGTTATTCATATACAAATATATATAATGATTTTAACGTGGAACCGAAGTCAAAACTGGATTGATAAAAAAGGATGTCTTCATCGAAGGTACAAAAGTGATAAATTACAATTATATTTGCCTCGTTTGTTCGCAATTAAGATTGTATGTCAATTTATTGTTTTTTTAATGTGTTTATTGCCTTCGGTTCCTTTCAACAGGTCGCTCAGGACTCTTGACCTCTCATTTCTATACTTTTCCGATAAATTAAAAAGTAAAATTGCTTGTTCCAGATGATAAACGCTGATTGAGGGACAGTTGACTCCTGAGCGACCTGCAGCCGGGCTTGCGGCGTCGCACCGCACTTTTTCAACGATGGGACCAATATTCAAGAACGTTTCAGACTAATTTTGGTTTAATATAATAAAAACATAAACATACTCAAAATTAATCGATCTCTTTTATGCGATTTATTAAATTTAATTGAAAAGTAAAATTACGTTCCGAATATACGTGGAGTTTATTACCTTTTGGCTTCACAAAAATCAATCAAAATTTTAAATTATTTTTGAAGTTATACTTCTTTTGGCAAATTAGGGAAAAATGATGAGAGTAAACATTTATGATGTGCGTGCACACCGTCATGAAAAACCCACACCCTGAAGTTAGCTATAGTCAACATTTTGTTTCTTTATATTTGTTGTTTGCATTTCTTTGTATTAAAAGTATCAATGTATTAAATACCTTTTTTCTATTGTTAGTGTCGTTTTTTCTACAAGCGTAGAATAAGGCGAAGGATAAAATTTTTGAAAAGATTTTGATCTTGATACACCAAATAAGTATAACTTCTAACGCGTGTACATAAGTACACACACTTTTTTTATTGCAACTAATTAAGCCCTTCGTGTAAGCTTCAATATTCTCATCAATTTAAGTTTGTTTATATTCCTATATAATTAGCTAAAAAAAACTTATGATATTTAAAAAATGGTTGTATTTTGGAAATGATTTGTGAAAACGTAAGCATTTTGTATGAGTAAAAATTAAGAGTGACGAGTTAGAAAATTGATAATATAAGCCCTAAGAAAACTATTTATGATAATCTCGTAATTATTTTAAATTTTAATACTGTATGGCGAGATAGACACATCGTATAAAATAAAATACTCGGGACTTGTGAGCGAACTACAGTATATACTCCGAGCTAGTTGAAACAAGATGTTCTAGAAATACATCTCATCCCTCAAGTCTTCTTCAGTTTTCTAGAAGTCTTGTGTAGTCGTCGTCAGTTGTCTAAATACATTAAATCTTTGATAATCTGATACATTCTGTGAACAATCAGAAACTTGGATATGTATTTCATTACAATTAATCCATTTGTTACGATTTTGTAAAGTTTTTCAAACGATCATAGCTCATTAGTGATCTGTATCGATTCCCGTTAATCCATGTGGCTGTCGTTGGTTAATTGGTTAATACTGCAATGAATCAGAGTTATCAATGAAGGAAGATATGATGAAATTATAGCAGAGTGGTTGGGATTTTTGTAATGCCCCTTGACGAGCTACCTCCCTCAGTTCGGAAACTGTTCATAGCCTATTCGTGTATACCGGCAGCTGTACTGAAGAGGCAGTTCTTCGCTAGGTTTAACATGTGTCCTTTAATGTTAGGGAAATTGTATTCAATGCTAAAATTTATATAGTAAATAATATTGAACAAAACCTTACTGTTGTTACTAAATTATGTCAAAAATATAAAGTCCTATTGCTATCTTTAATCGATTAAAAAAATGAAAACTTCTCTGTTTCCTTAGTTGCTGGTACATGCGCGGTTTAAAAAAAATCCCGACCGTTTTTTTTCATTCGTTCACTGGAGTAATCTATATAATTATGGGAAGATTTTAGTGTATAAAATATTAAGGTACTTTCTCATTTATAGGCGTATCCAAGCAATTATTTTTTCTTATTGATGATATTAAACTAAGCCTTATGAATTGAGAGAGACATTAGTCAAATCAGCTTTTGTTTTTTTTTGTCTGTATTAAAAACGTATTAATTATTATTATATCGAGTTATTTATAAATAAATCTAAACTTCATGTATATAATACACAATCTCGTCGATGAAAGCAATTTCAATAAATAAAAAATAATAGATTCTGTCTTTCTGCGTAGATACATTTTCGTTTGGAGATTGTTTTTGTTTTTTCTAATGATATTGATATTGATTTATGTTATTTTATTTATTCAACATTCGTTTCTTATTTATATATTTGTCAATTAGTGAGAATAATTTATCCGTTTATATTTAATTTTGTTGGTTATTACGTAAATATAGTTTATATTTATTTTATCTTATATCGGAATTGAAGAAAGTATTTATGTATTTATGAGTATTTATTTTATATAATATTTTAACCAGATTCAAACAAATATATGCTGTATAGAAAGCTACAGAAAACATTATACTCGTACTATAGCTATTTTATATCATATTTCTGTTATTATTAGATTAAAAATGTAGCGCAATAATGTATCGAATAAGCATAATTATAATGGCAAAGGCCCATTATAAGTAATTTTTTTAAGTAATTTTACTTGCAAATTTTGAATAGATTTACATTCCTAAATGTTATCTCATTTATTCTTTTATACTTAGACATTTTATTGATATTTATAATATGTTAAAGATCAACTATTCAATTATTATGAAACTGAGCTATAATAATCTAGTGTTCATAGTTATAAAACGAAAACACAAAAATAACGGTAGTATTTGGCCACCGCGTCTATCGACAAGTTTGTGTTATTTTATGAATTGGAGCTCTTGTTATTGAAACGGTATTGTGTCGAAACTATAGCATGGTGGTAGTTACTTCTTCTATTGCCCGCGTCGCTAGTTAGCTACCACCCTTTAGTTGGAAATCTGTCGTCAAGCTATAAAGCTATGTTCCGGTACTTGCTATTGAGAGCTAGTCCTTCTCGAGTTGTTCTTAGGCTACATTATAATTAAATTCCAGGTGAAATTTTAAAAATATTTAAAATCTACATTAAAAAAATATGTATCAAAATGAAAGTGTATTTTCGTAGTTTCAATAAATCAGTTGGAAAGTAAATTTAATATTCTTATAATTATATAATATATATTCTTTATGTTTTGGATTTCATTTTAGATAATCAAATTGTTTTATATGGTGATTCCTCCACTTTTAAGAGTAGTAGTCTAATTTTAAATAATCAATAACTTTCATAAACAAATCTACTATAAAATGCGAAAAGAATGCATTAAATTTCATTTGTAGATCTCGAAATTACGGTATTCAAACGAACCGAAAAACAAACTCTAGGTTGCTTTGTAAAAACGCTATAAAATATAACGGATTAAAAATTCGTCAGAAAAATTAAACAAAATTTTATGTATGTAACAGAGCCCCACATTTGAAATTAGATTATACCTCGGGGTTTTTGGCGGGATCTTGGAATGCCATGTAGTGTAGTAGTCTTTATGTTTTATCCCTAATCATGTGTTATTTGGCTCTATATTGCGTAATGTGGTGCTTTACGTAATATAGTTTGGTTTTTGTGCCCAAGTGGAGTGGATCGGAAATAATACCACGGATCATGGATTCTGACTTGCCACAAAAACTCCCAGGAAAGTTCTAACAAGATGGCCGCCATCTTGTTAGTTCATTGAAATTATAACAACAAACTTGTAATATCGTTATTCACTTGACAATGGCAGTAATGGTCTACTAGAAGACTGGTTGCCAAAAATAAAATAGAAGAAGATTATACCCCACAAATTTTGACTAAACGAAAGGAGGCTTTGTTCATACGTTCCAAAGAGGGAATAAAAAATATCTAACAGCTTATAGTTAGTGTAAGGTTTGTAGTATTTGATTCCTATCGACTTGTTATATTTTAATTAAATATATTATTTTATGATTAGTTCGTTTACCTGTATGTTTACCATAAAAGTATTACTCTGTAGACTAGTTTTATTCTCATTTAATCAATACTATTAGATTTTAATTAAAAATCAATCAAGAATAACAGAGAATAACGACATATCATTTATGTATAGATGAAATTATGATTTCGATGTTTTTTTTGTCATGGTTAGTTTTAGAATATTTTATAGGTATCTAAAAAAAGTCGCGGAAAATCCTTTCTTTATTGTATGTAAATGTCGGTTTTTCCTTGCTTTTACCAACTGGAAAGGTGTTTTGAAGATGCTTTAAAAGATGTTTAACAGGTGGTTAACAAAACCGAAATGTAACTTCTTGTTTTAATATGAGGTAAATGAAACAATGAGAAATTGTGATAGAATGCAAATGAATATTTAAAAAAAGCGTTTATTTTGATACTCATGTTATAAAATGTACCTATCAGAAACCTGGCAACTAAGTTATTTAATTATATATATAAACATAAGAGTACATACACTGTTTATCTATTAAGATATACAGAAGATAAGCAAGCTATATATTATATAGCTATTTGAATATGTAAACTGCTACGCATATCAATGTAAAAGCGCGTTTAAAAAAAATATGGATAGATTTTCGAAATAGTATACGTATAGATTAAATAATAAGAAGAATGAAAATCGTCAATTTATAAATAATACAATAGACTAGTGATGTTCTAATGTACTAATGCAAATTTATGCAAATTTATCTATTCAATAGCGTTATCGGTTCGATAACTTGTCAAATTGCGTTTCTGGACTCACAATCATACGATAAATGTCAGTAAAAATCAACGTGCCATTTGACAGTTTATCTTACGAATAACTTTGTTGAGTCAATAACTATTGGTAGTTTAACCGAGTATCTCAGAAACCGGACATTAGTGGTACTAAATAAATTACGTTGAATAACTGCATTCCGAATAACTAATGTCGGTTCTCTGGAGTTTCTGGACTAGTGTCACTAGTGTCAACCGACGTGAAGTAACAGTGCTTGCATTGTAGCGTTTCGTTCGGTCAGTGAGAACGCCGGATACCCATCTTCTCTCCCCTCCTCTCTTCCCCACTCCCCCTTCTCCCAAACACAAGCTGGCAACGCACTTGCCACTCCTCTGGTGTTGCAAGTGTCTATGGACGGTGTAGATCACTTAACATTAGGTGACCCCCCTGTTCGTTTGCCTCCTATGATATATAAAAAAAAAACATTTCAAGTATTTGGTAGCGATTCATGTTTTAAAATTTATACGGTTGTGAAGGATTGTTTAGAGAATCAGTATATTTTATATTTTAATTCTCGTCAAAGATGGTGTGAAAGAAAGTAAGCAGTGAAATATTTATAAGCATATTATAAACATAATGATAAGGATACAATTTTAAAACGCATAGTGCCAACATTCCAAAACTATCTATGACTGTTATGAATATTCACATAATAGATTTGTTTGACGTCACTGATGTAAAGACGTCACATTGTTATTTACATAAATTAATGTATTAGAAATAAAGTTTATTAATCGTTTTTGTGGTTTGGTTTTTTTAATCTAAATAACTAATAAAACTCCGATTAGATAGTATTGCTTTAAAGTGGTTTTGATTTATGTTATAAAATAAATGATTTTTTTTTAATTTGTAATATCTCCTCTGAAGGAAAAATATAGATATTTTTGTCACGTTGCTTTGGTATACATTCAATAGTTTGTTAATGAATGTTTAGCATTTAAGCCACTATTGAATCAATACTCACATATACATTTTAGATACTCTAGATCAGGGGTTCCCAGACTTTTTCTCATAGACCACTTTCAAAATTTAGCTGCTTTCGATGGACCCGTTGCAGCAATATTTTTACCATATTCCCAAAACTCGACAAAAAATGTGATGAATAGATCTACCTATGGAAATTTACGTTGCGGTTGAGTCTCGACACGTTGTATTGAATATGGAATACGCAAGTTTTTACAAGTAACAGTCGTTGATCTTCTTAAAAATTATCTGCCTACATAATGCTGCATACATGCTGAAGTCAAGCCAACATTTTAGTTCTTCACTATCAAAAGCAGATACGTTTTCGTAGACCGCCGCTTACGAATTGTGAACCCTCATTTTTTGTCACGCCAATGGAAACCCCCGTCGAGTCTCCCGTGGACCCCTGGGGGGGGGCCTCCTGGACCACTTTGGGAACTAAGGCTCTCGATACTTAAGGCTTACTAAAATTTATGGAAGTACTAAACCGTTCTGATTACAAATTGCCTTTAATAGATGGTGGCGCGTATTGACTTATAATATTTAGAGGAATTTAAATTATATTTTAAGAATTAAAGTTAAGTCAAAGAAGAAACTAAGATCATATAATAACTAAATAAATGTTAAAGTGTGAAAGAGAGTGTGTGTAGTTATGCTGAGTGTATGTGTAAAAGTGAGTGTACGTGTCTGCGCTTGTATCATAGATATGTATAATTTTCGGAATGCTAATAGAGTACTTTAAGTAAATTTTCCGTCTGTTCATAGGAAATGCTTTGAAGCCATCGTTTGGTGGCAGTTTTCACATGGTAGCGTGAGCAACGTATGAAGTTACAAGAACTAATTTTTAATATCACAATACAATTTCACACACGACAATGCATTATTGAAGTAAACATAGTCTGTATGTATTATTTTTACTAAAAAGCTGATTATATCTTTACGTGAAGATATTAGATACATCTATACTAATATTATAAAGAGGTAAAGTTTGTGAGTTTATGACGTTGTAAGGGGTAATCTTAGGAACTACTGGTCCGATTTGGAAAATTATTTCAGTGTTATATAGCTCATTTATCAGGGAAGGTTATAGGCTATATACCATCACGCTAAGATCCATAGGAGCGGAGCAGCAATGAAGAATGTTGCAAAATCGGGGTATTTTTTCCTCTTCAGAGCTTCTACTGCGTTTTAGCGCAAAATAACCATTCCACACGTACGAAGTCACGGGCAGAAGCTATTAACTAATTATATTATCTACACTAATATCATAAAGAGGTAAAGTTTGTGAGGTTGTAGGGGGTAATATCTGGGGAGTCAGAGAAAAAATGGTAAAACGTTTCTTACGAACGCTGCCTTAACGATGAGAGATATATGATTGAGTTCTAGAAACAAGTTGTAGTTTGATAATGCCTATTACCGCCCAACGAAGTGGGCACGAATCAGCTAGTAATTAATAATTATACTGAATACAAAAAGGGCAACCCTATACGGGGAACGAAGCTATGATTTCTTGACTCAAGAATAGTTTTTTTTTCGAACTGACTACGCTATTTAATTGACATAGCAAGGTCTTAACAGCTTCACTGAAATATCTCAATAATAAGGCATACTATAACTGTTTTACAAAGTTTCTAGTTCATGATAGACTGCACATGTCATTTGTTCCCATTAAAATTAGTTCTAAGGAATCCTGTTATTATGGAACCTTATTTTAATAGTATATTTCATTAAGAAAATAAAATTATATATGCTAACAATAAACAGTCTGAAAACAATGCACCATTGATGTACAATGATCACCGATGATGCAATCGCTCTCTCTACATCATCAACTGATCGAGACACAAAACCACAAAGTGGTCTTTCCAACAACGCAAAACTGCTACAAAGGAAATACCTAAAACATCGCGATTTGTGATATTCCAAGAACAATCAAATTATGCGTTTACGTCGCCTTTAGAAATGTGTTTTATAGCTAGAGAATCTGATTCATAAAATCGGATTCACAACGAAGGTATAATGAATTAAATACCTATATTACAAATCAAAGACTCCAGTATTGTTTCTTATATTGGTGCAAACTACAGAGTTCTTATTCGTTTTTTTTATGCCAAAGGGCAGCAAACATGCTGACGGCCCGTTTGATGTTAAATAGTTACCGTCGCCTATGGACAACTGCAACACCAAGGGCGTCACTGTTATGTTGTCGACCTTGTAGTAATGTATAGTAGTAGTAATGGATAGTAATATAAACAGCTAGAACATTTATAGAGTATGTAGCTTTAAATCAAAGGTAATATCGTTATAATATACATTAAGCAGACGTGAGAGCCACAACAATAAGAAAAGAAATGTTTAAGCTAGTGTCTAACCTAGTTAGTGTAACCTTTAACGTCAGACACGTTAATTCTGTTTAAAGAATTATTATTCTCTTATCTACTATATAAGGGTATTGTAGCACTGACGTCCATTTAAGAGTAATTAGGTAAATTTAAACAAATATATTCACTCCGGGGAAAAACCAGTTTACTGAGAAATTGTGTTTTATTCAGGATTACGTTAATGTTCATTATGGACAATTAAAAATATGCATACAAGGATATTTTTGTAGATAATTGCTCATTTTACTGACGAAAATCTAGATTAAGAGGAAATGATTAAATTTGTTTGTTTTACCTGCACGTGTTTTCCTTTTACCTAAGATGTGTAATGCTTCACCCATATATAATGATCTAATCATTCAGCGTTTGTCTATGCAGTATTCGGCTGCGTGCACTAATTTACTTAATACGTATGTACTTTTATTTCAAATAGCTAAATGGATTTACTATATTGGACTATGCTTACGCGACTGCAGTCCAGAATCTTAGAAGGCGACGTCTGCTGAGACAAGAAATATTAGATAGTTTCAAGATGAAATTTAATTATATACCAATCTATTCATAAAATACGAATGTAAATCTAACGTGTCTGTTGGTATTTTTTAGATTTTTGTGAAAAAAATCGTTGCAGGTGTCTTGCAATAGTAATAAAATACATTTCGTTCATTTTTAGAAATGTCGTCTTTCTGTCTGTTTGTTTGAGCAGGCATCACTGCTAAAGTACTGCGTTCACAATAAAGTTAAGGGAGATAAAGCATATCTTCAAGTTACATTTAGTCTTGGTTTCATTAAAATCGGTTCACTCTATCAAAAGTTATTGTGATTTTAATGACGACGCGACTTAAGTACGAGAGAAAAGTGGATAACTAAATGGACTTAATACATTCAGATGACTTTATTACTCTCTGTTTTTGAAGTGAAACTTCTTTATCGATGTAGGGAGGAATTTACGTATGTAACGTTTTTCGGTTACGCGCCATCTTAATTTCTATACATTATTCCGTTACGCGCCATGTTTATTTCTAAAGGTGCGCTCACAATGATCAGATTCCGTGGAATGTAAACCATGTATTTCATATTTCATAAGCCATTAATTTCAAAAATATAATAACGATAACAATAATAGTAATAAATCTATTATAATTATATATAATTGATGAAATGATATTATAGTCTTAGTAACAATAAGGTAAAATAATTGAATTATTTGTATCCATGTTTATAATAATAAAAGCCCTTTGCTTAAACTTTATCTAATTTAGCTTTATTTAACCAATTTCTGAAAAGTTGTAAATATAGTAGATCATTTTTCGAAAAATGATGTAATAAAGAAGTTTCACTTCTTACGTGTGTACACTGATACACGCACGTATTTTTTTACATTAGGTACCACGCGGATGGAGCCGCAAGCACAGCTAGTATAGTTATATAGCTGTATCAATATATGTTTACATATATACATTTTTTATTTAATTATAAAATGTTGCATATAAGCCAGATAAAATTAAAAGCCTTTCGTCCCACATCCATGCCCTGCGTCAGAGGTTCATTTTCTTTGTTCGAATCCCTTTTCACAATGGCGAAGGTACTGCGTACGTGTGACGTGAATGGTGACCTCGTTTGACACATAAAACTGCAACCATCTCACTTCAACGCTAATTTTGCTTATAGAATCTATTCAAAGAACGTCTGACAATCCTATTGCTGTCTTATTCTCCCATGACCTGTAATATTTACAGTCATCGCAGTCGCAAAGAGGGTACGGTAAAATTGCGGACGATATTTTAATGACTTAAGCAGAGGACATTCATACAAATATGTACACAGCATGGCGCTTTGTCTGGTAGTGCCAAATATCTTCATATATGTAATTCTTTTGTCCGTGTATATACGACTGAACTCCTCTTAAAAGGCTACACAGGTTTTGATGAAACGTTTTGTGAGTATTCAGGTGGATTCAAGAATGTTTTAGACTCACAACTGGACCCGGTAGGAGGCGCTGCGGTGGGGTTTTTGGATTTTTTTAATATCAAGGCAGGACAACGTCCGCCGGACCCGCTAGTAAATGTATGGATACGGTTAAAACTAAAAATATGACATCAAAATAATGGTACGTTGCACACTAATGCCGAGATTAATTTTCAGTTCTTAGTATTTGTTTAAAGCATTACTTTAGGGAGTACTATTTTTCTTATCTTAGCTAAGACACATTGCGTCTTGCGACTAGCATCGCATAAGTTGTGCCACTTCATTCTCGTGATAATAACTGTCATTTCAAGAGAGCCACATGATTCTGTTTCGATTCATTTTTTAGCAATCTCGCAACTCCTTTCATTTAAGTGATGTCTCGTGAATTTTGTTATTGTCATTATAAAAATATGTAGCTTTATTAAGTCTTAGTTAAGCCTAAAGAATCCTTAGAAAAGTCCTCAGTCAAAAAATCTCATCAATACGCTTCAATCGTTTTAGATTTGAACCCGAACAAACGACAGACACTTTACTTATATTGTACAGTTCTTGTCAATCATTTTGGCCGCTCTGAATATAACCCTAATATAACTACATATTATAAAACTAAGTCGTCTACGATGTCTGTCTGTTTGTTCGCGATAAACTATAAAACCACTGAACGGATTTTCATGCGGTTTTCACTAGTAGATAAAGTGATTCATGAGGAAAGTTTAGGTACATAATTTATCAAGGTTTTTTTATTATTAGGGGATGATAATGTCCGCCGGACCCGCTTGTGTTATATATTAGCCGTATGTATAACCGTAGTACAATAGTCGTAAAATAAGAAGTAGTGCTTTTGCGTTCTGCATTCGGAGTGGCCAAAAAGTTTGGCCAGGAATGTAGGTATAGATTACCTTGTAATTATATACGTATATATTTAGTTGAAATGAATTTCACAACCGTTTTTCTTTAAATCAGTTTAACCGTTTTTAGCCCGACTCGGTCACAACCACCATGTATATGGCGAAAAAGCCCGTCAGTGATTCGCTTCTCCGGGTCGCGTTTTGCGTGGCGATCGGCGATGGATAATGTGTCACTCGCCACCATTGTTTTTGGATTGTACTGTACTTACCATCAGGCAAAGTGCAGTCATTTTGCCGTGCTAAAATAAAAAAAAATTCAAGACCATATATATAGTTTTCTTTGTCCTAACTGGCAAAAAATGCTCGAAATCAGTCAACTAAATGTTTAATACACTCGTAAATCTTGCAGTATCACTTGAGTTTGTTCTTAAAGAATCTATAGTATTAAGCATTTGGTGATAAGTCTTTAGTAATGACTCGTTTTTCTATATTAAAACCGAATTGTTTTGTTATCCTTTGATGGCAAGCGAGACACTCTACCCGACAGTGTTTACGCCTACCAGTTTTCGTCACGCAAAAATGTTACGGATTAGAATTTCAAAGCTCTTCCATAAGAAGTTCCATTTGCACAATGACCAGTGGTAACCTTATTACGTGTACATTATCTATTTGTACAAATCTATGCGATACCTGACTACTAGGCTAAATTGACGGTTTTTCAATAATAAGCCATAATTCCGTCATTATATATTGTTTTTTTTCCTTCGGCTATTCTGTTAGATATCATCTCTTTAACTTATTCTTAAGTTATGGACTTTGCTTTAGTAGGACCCTAGCTAATGTCGTTAATTAAATAAATTGCCTTGGTAACAATGCTAAGTATTTAAATATTTACATTCGCCAGGCGGCAACCTTTGATTATTTTTATGTAACTTGATGTATGTATTATGTGTTCACATAATTCATTACCACCTATTTACTAATTCAGAGGAGCGTAATAAAAAAGTACATATATATATATAAGTACACAAATCCATAAATAACTACACAACATAAATTTTACCACTCATTTACTAAACTTGAAATAACTTTTTAATAGTGTATTAGGAACTTTTTACCATTACATTTTACTTGTTCAGTAGAAAAAACAAAGAGAAATATATCTTTGTGTCTAGCACCGATGTGGGGGAGTGCCAATTGAGAGTCCTTTTTTTTTAGCGTGGGGAAATTCCTTATGGATACACCACCCTCTCCGGGGAGAGGGTGGGTTATGCCCGACTCGCACGGACTAAAACCCCACGGTATACGTCTTCCGCTATAGTTGGGGCGGCACGAGATCTCTATAGACTTCATTGTGCCGCCCCAGCGGTTGGCCCAGCAGCAAGAGCGCTACCGCCGGTCCCCGTCTTGTTGGGAGACAGCCGTGTACACACCGGCCATCTCCTCCGTCCACCGGACCTGTGCAATGGGAAGATGGGCCCCCCGACCCATCTTCCCTGGTCCGGTTACAGTGGGAGGAGGCGGTAGAACTGCCACCTACTCCTGCCCGTCCTCCGTTGGCGAAGACGGCCACTTTGAGGGTCTTGCTCACGGACCCTCTCCGCCACCTCCTTCTGCAAGACGACTTCCTCGCAGAAGGAGGCCATTGCATTCAAGTTATCCTCACTATTGAGCATGGCCACAACCACGCTCGGCAGGGAGAGATCTTGCCCTACCGCCGCAGTCAAAGTGTGACGTTGCTCCTCCCACGCAGCACACTCAGACAGTGTGCTGCGCGGTGTCCGGGTCAACGCCGCACTGATGGCATACGGCGGTCGGCTCCCCGCGTTCTATCCTGTACAGGTACCAACCGAAGCAACCGTGCCCGGTGAAATTTTTATTTTATTTTTACAGTTTTAATAATTCCTAAATAATGATAATGCAAGAGGTATAAAATTGTGTTTTTGAAACAAACGCCTTGGATGCTGTACAATGTAATAATTTCAGTATCTTTTGCGGCACGAATTTTAGTAGGCGTTAGATTATTTTACTCATAATAATAAGCGAATATTGTATCTGGTTAAGGATGGATTTAGCCATATACTAGTGAGGCATACGAAAAGTTAAAATATTAATTTAGTAAATTTCAGTAATGTGTTATGGTACTTATGGTCGTCCTATGGTCGAATTTCGGGTACAAACTTTTTGTTACACGTGTTAGTTAATACATATTATCTGTATTGAATATTGTACAAATATGTTTCGTTTTAAAAGTAAGAAATGTGTATTATGATAAATAGAGAGTTATAAAGGTTTAGGCTCGACGATGGTAGGAAAAAACTTCTTCATTTATAACGCTAAAACTCTTAAATAGCTACCAAACAAAATAAAAATATAAAGAAAATCAGTTGACAAACAGAGGAGAAAAAGGTAACGAAATTTTTTAGATCCTGGTCTGTATGAATTAGCTTTTGCTTGCGGATTACCTTGCATCAATGTAGATTTGGTAAATAAAATACAGGCCATTTTAATCGCTGCTAATGTTGCTTTCTGTAGGTGAAAGGGATTTTAAAATTGGTTAAGTATTTTTTGAGTTTATTTATTACACGCGTAACTTCAGTTTCGTGCTTTGTACCAGTGGCACTGGGTTGATATTCAATAACCAATGCTAGTCTAACAGTGGTGGTGGTCTAGTGGACTGACTGGTGGAATATTTGTTCTATGTACGCAGGTTCGAACACGGACATATACGAACGAATTTGTCGGAATTCGCGTATATTTATTTACTCATTTCAATTGGTAGCACTATCGGCTGACGGTGAAGGAAACATCACATGGTCTCTTACAGGCTGTGGTTATGATGGTGTACCAATCGATCATTAACATCTTGTAGATAAATTTCTCGCCTCTTTTAAAGGGTACCTATACTAATGGTATGGTTATATTTTATACAAAAAAGTGTGTGTGTGTACTTATGTACACGCGTTAGAAGTTATACTTCGTTGGCGTAACAAGATAAAAGTCTTTTCAAAATGTTTATTCTACGTTTGTAGAAAAAACAACACTAATAATAAATAGAAAAAAGGTATTTCATACATTGAAAGTTTTAACAAATACAAAGAAGCAAATTGTTGAGTATAGATAATTTCAGGGTGTCGGTTTTTCGTGACAGTGTGCGCGCGTATCGTAATAACTTCAGGGTGTCGGTTCTTCGTGACGGTGTGCGCGCGCATCGTAAATATTTACTCTCATCATTTTTCCCTAACGCGCCAAAAGAAGTATAACTTCAAAAATAAGTAATAAGAAACATCACTGAAACTAGTAGCAATTACACGCAATTTGTTATTTAAAAATACGCTTGATAAAATATTAAACATTTTTACATGTACCACTTTCTTAAGGAAATATGAAAAAGTTCCATCTATTGTCGAACAGTATGTGGTTTAGAACTTTGTCGCATTTAAATATTAATTGAGAAAACCCCAAGAATTCTTGTCATAGTTCATATTAGGATATCGGTGTGCGGTCAGAGAATACCAATGATAGATGTGTTATCGTATGATTCGAGTGGATATAAAACAATATTCGTATCGGGAGATATATGAGGTGTCAACGCGTGATTTATTTGCGTGCCGTCGATGTAATATTATTGGTACGTGGGCTCGGCAAGTATGGATACGGACTTTTGTACTCTCTTTATGATATTTAAATTAATATTCTACTATATTTAATTCATTCCTTTACGTCTGTGGTCAGTATTATTTGTATAGGTCCTTGTTTTAGTTTTTTTAATATGTAAAATAGTTTAATATTTATTTTTATTAATATTTAATTTATTGTTGGAGCATGCCGTTGTTGTCTTTAAATATGACTACATTTAGTCCTACTTTTTATATATTTATTAGTGTATTGTCATGTTGACGATTCTAAAATAAATAATAAATAAATTTGTCTTTTTCAGCATGAACGAATATTATTACCGCTATCGAATTTTTTGTTTCGAATTGGGTGTACTGCGTACAACGGAATTTTAATTTAGGTCTCTGCTTGAATCACACTGTCAATAGACAAGTAAAGTTTAATTTAGTCATAACCTTCAAATCTGTACCTTTGCACACTTATTCTTATATCAGTACATATTATAAAACAAACTCCTGTGTCTGTCTGTTCGCGATAAACTCAAAAACTATTGAACGGATTCTGATGTCGATGATGTTTTCACAAGTAGATAAAATGATTCATAAGAAAGTTTTAGGTATATAATTGGTTAAGTTTTTTTTTATTATCAGAGCGCGATAATGTCCGCAGCGCCCGCTAGTTTGGTATATTTTAGAGAAAGCACAATGGCGCTTAAATTTTTCTTGAAATTCGAATTAAATCTACTGTAATGTTTGTCGTACGAGGGATCATGATTTAAGAAAAACGATGTCATAAATATATACATTTTTATATTAAAAATTATATGTAATGACATTCAAGTTTTTTGAACAGATTTTAATGTAGATATTTTCGAACTTAGACATATATTATCATTATGTTACAGTTTGTATGTTAATATGTTGAGAAAATTAACTAATTTTTTCATAAATAAGTGCGAGGAACAAGTTTTTTGTTACTCGTCTCAAGTGCGCAATCGCTAATGAAAACATAATAATTTTTAATGTAGATCTTTTAAATGCTGTTTTTTAATTGCTTTTCAATATTCTTTCAAACATAATCGATTGGTACGTGATGCAAAAATAATATCAAATATATAAATAATTGAATTTATAAAGAACCCACTCTATATTATTATGTATTTGGAAACTACGGTTACATGGTCCTAAGTTGGATCACATCTGACAGTAAGCAACGATATGTAAGCAGCAACTTTTACTTAAAGCAACTATTATATTGTCAATCTATTCAAACCGCTATAAAAGTCAATGCCTTAAAAAAAATCGGTTCTTGTTTAATGATAAATATGGCAATATAGTTCGAGCAAGTTGTTCCTCCATTATGGTTTATGACAGACTAATTCCCAATTTAAAATTAGAGAATGGAAAAAGGCTGTATATAGTATATATTAAAGTCGATATAATATTGTTTTTTAATCTTACTGATTTTTATTAATTTCACATATAATGAAACTGTATATTTTTAATCTAAAGTTTAATATAATATATCTACACACCGCGTGTAAAGTCCATATTAAAAAGTAGCAGTTTCCGCGACACCGTCCGCGTGGATTCTAATATAAAAAAAACAATGTCTAATAAAATCATCTGAACGTATTAAGTCCTTATCTACTTTTCTCTCGTACTCAAGTTGCTTCGTCATTAAAATTACAATAACTTTTCTTAGAGTGAACCGATTTTAATTAAACCAAGACTAAATGTTATTCGAGGATGCTTTATTATTTTCTTGAAAAGGTTTTATCATGAACGCAGTACTTTAGCAGTGATGAGTGTCCAAACAAGCAGACAAACAGACAGATAGACATTTCTAAATATGATTGAAATGTATTTTATTACTTAATACAAGACACCTGCAATTTTTTCTTTCACGAAAATCGAAAAAGTACAGATATAGATAGAATTTACATTCTCATTATATTATGTATAGATATATATATGGAATAGATAGATATATGTAAAGAAAATTATTTCTTTAAGGTGAATATGCGCGCGCAATGTTTGTTCGACGTTTGTCAAACGGTCTGTCATTTTTCTCAAAGACGAAGAACGCATGCTAAATTTATTTTTGTGAGAATAATTTTGTGTTTTATTAAATTGTACAAATTGAGAGGTGAACAATAAACTTTTATTATCGTTTCTTCATTTTTCAAGTAAGATAGTGTTATTATGTAAATATTGTAGAAGTATGTAAAGAACTTGATAAATAAAAATTTCATACTTCATTTTTCAGAGAAACAAATGAGTTTTATTGTGCCTCTTAAAACCGAATTATAATTAAGTGTCTTATATATATATACTTAATCTGTATCACGTTACTTGTTCGCTGTATATTAATTAGTGTCAGATGAATCCTACTTTGTCACAAATGTTTAATATTACTAATTGAAAATGATTTATGTCAGAATTATTACGATAAAATTTCATAAAAACACATTAAGTCGGTTGCAACTGAATGTTATTGCTGAATTATCCAACACTTAAACTTTAATAAGATAGTTAAGGTACGGAAAACGCCATGCCGGTTGATTTTGATGTGCTATTTATGAAAAAAATTGCTAATATAGTATAATTATAGAAACTCAACCGAGGATAAGGTAATTCACGACAAAATGTTAAGGGGGCTAATTGTACCAAAAATCCGTAAAAAATCAAACAATCCGTCGAAAAGACTTGCTTCGGATTAATCAACTAACACAAAACGTATTTCCTGTATGATTTTAGCATAGCCCTTGCATATGTTCATTCACTATATATTCTATAATTTCTATTGAATGTATACTCATATCACCTCCACACACGAGCACGCATACACGCTTACACATGCAAGTGGAAGGGTTTTATTTTTTTCCCCTTATCAAACTGAAATAGTTTAGAATATTATCCGATACAAAATATATATATGGGTTGTTGAGGTATGTATGCTTGGTACACATGTATGTATGAATAGTTAGCTTAGCTTAGCTCAGATAGGTCGCGAATTGCATGTATCAGGCAACAGCCAAAGCCGAGGTGTGACGCGCACCCTTAAGCTAGTTGTCAAAATAAAATCGGCTGAGTGCCTTAAGCGCTCGCCTTAGTAGTCCGGTGAAGCTGTTAAGACCTTTCTGGGTCAATAACGTAGTCAGTTCGAAAAAAAAATTAAATGTATCGTTGCGTTTTATATAGCTGTCATAAAATTGAAACGACGATGGCTCATTGGTAGCGGATCTATACCGCATTGAGCTTTTAAATTTTACAATGAGTTTGGGCTTTTGACGAAGGAAATCGTGATATTGACAGGAGATTTTTAAATAGCCACCTTTTTTTTTTTTTTTTGTAACGGGGGGAAAATCCTACATGGATACCCTCACGCCGTCGGGGGCAGCGTGAGGGTATGTCAGACTCCTACTGACTAAAAACCCCCCGGTGTACCTCTGCCGCTATAGTCGGGGCGGCACGAGATCTCTAAAGATTTCATCGTGCCGCCCCAGCGGTTGGCCCAGCAGCGAAAGCGCCGCCGCCGGGCCCCGTCCTGTTAGGAGACAGCCGGGTACACACCGGCCGTCTCCTCCGTCCGCCGAACCTGTGCAATGGGAAGATGGGCCCCCCGACCCACCCTCCCTAGGTCCGGCTACGTTGGTGGGAGGAGGCGGTCGAACTGCCGCCTCCTCCTTCCTGTCCTCCGTTGGCGGAGAGGGCCACTTAGAGGATCGTCCTCGCGGGCCCTCTCCGCCGCCTCCTTCTGCGAGACGACTTCCTCGCAGAAGGAGGCCATTGCTCTCCACACCTCCTCGCTGCCGAGCATGGCCGTAACCACGCCCGGCAGCGAGAGGGCCTCTCCTACCGCCGCAGCCAGGGTGCGGCGTTGCTCCTCCCACGCAGCACACTCAGAAAGTGTGTGCTGCGCGGTGTCCGGGTCAACGCCGCACTGGTGGCATACGGCGGTGGGCTCCCTGCGAGCTATCCGGTGCAGGTACCAACCGAAGCACCCGTGCCCGGTCAGCACCTGCACCAGACGGAACGTCAGGGAGCCCCATCTTCGACTACACCATTCCAGCAGGACCGGGCGGACGGCGTCGATAGTGTATCTACCGTACTGCGCGTCCGCCAGGTCCTGCCTCCACCTCTCCATCATGAGATCCCTCTCTACATCTCTCTTTACCTCCACTTCCCTGGGAGCCAGAGGCTCCCCTGTCCGTTTCTTAGCCGCCGTAAACTCGTACACGGCGGCTAATACCTCCGCCTCTAGCTCCCAGGGAAGGGAGCCGGCCAGCACCATGGCCGCCGCCGAGGACACCGTTCGGTAACCTCGTATTACCCTCAACGCCACTGTACGCTGCGCGGCACGCAGTGCACGAATGTTGGTGGCGTTGAGGGCGTCCACCCATAACGGTGCCCCGTAGGCGGCCATGGACCGCACCACCCCCATGTAAAGGCGGCGGCAAGCGGCACCCGGCCCCCCCGTGTTGGGGAGGAGTCGTCCGAGCGCCGCTGCCGCCTTGACTATGCGCGGTCCGAGCCCCTTAAAGTGGGGCTCGAACCGCCAGCGTCCGTCCAGGGTGAGGCCCAGGTACTTCATGTGGGCCCCCACCCTGATCCGGACGCCCTCCACACAAATGTGTGCCCCCGGAGGTGGCCCCCGCCGAGGCCCGTGAAACATTAAGGCCTCGGTCTTGTTGAGGGCCACCTCGAGGCCCAGCCTTCTAATGCGCCCGACCACGAGAGTTACGGCCTCCGTGGCCAGGCGCACCAAATCGGGGAATTCCCCGCCCCGGGCTACGACTAGGGTGTCGTCCGCGTAGCAGATGAGGCGCGCTCCAGAAGGGAGCGCGCCGCGGAGCACCCAGTCGTAGCCCATGTTCCACAGGAGCGGGCCCAAGGCCGACCCCTGTGGAACCCCGCACGCCGTGTTGCGCCGGACCATCCGTCCTCTGGCATCCACGAAGGCGACCTCTCTACCTTCTAGGTACGCCTCCAACAGCCGCCGCAGATACGGGGGCACTCCGAAAAAGCGGAGCGCCTCCCGTATGACAGCATGCGGCAGGCTGTTGAAGGCGTTGGCGATGTCTAAGGACACCGCCAATACCCTTTCACCCTGAGAGGTCGCCTCCGCGGAGACCTGCTTCAGGAGGGTCAGGGCGTCCAGCGTGGAACGCCCTGACCGGAAGCCGAACTGCGCGTCCGACAGGTTCGGCCCCACTTCTTCTAGATGCCGGACGACCCGGGAGGCAACGATCCTCTCGAGCGCCTTCCCGGTGTCGTCCAGCAACACTAGGGGCCGGTACGCGGACGCGCAGTCCGGGGGGCGGCCTTCCTTCGCCATCAGGCAAAGCCGCCCCGTTTTCCAGGGCTTCGGGAACTGTCCAACCGCAAGACAGCGGTCAAACAGCTCCCGAAGCCACCCCCCTAGATGGTCCGGCGCAATAGCAATGGCCAGCACCCGACCCGGGACCCCGTCGGGGCCGGGTGCCTTCCTTCCGCCAGTGCGGAGGCGCTCAATCGCCCTCCCCATCTCGTCCTCCGTGACTGGGGGAGGGTCGATCGGCGCCTCTTCTACCACCTGAGGAGGAGGCATGGGAGGAGGGAGGAGCTCCGGAGGGTCGGGGAACAATGCTCCCACGACCCTCTCAACCACCTCCGGCTGGAGAGTCTCCAATGCCGGGGGCGCCTGGCCGCGGAACTTCTTCCGGGCCATCTTGTACGGGCGCCCCCACGGATCCCTCTCCAGCTCCTGGAGCATCTCCTCCCATGCCTGCTCTTTCGCCCGGCTGATGGCGACCTGCAGTGTTTTCCTGCAGGTCCTGTAGTCGCCATACAGCCGGGCCTCCTCCTCGGGGTCCCTGTTGGACCTTCTCCGGCGGCTGCGCCCGTACAGCCGCCGGGCCGCGGAGCAGGCCGCACGATGTTCCGCGATTTCGTGCGACCACCAGTACACCGCCCTCCTCTTCGGGCGGTGTACGCTCCGCGGCATCGACGCGTCGCAAACCTCCGTGAGAGCATCACGGAGGCGGGCTGCGGACGCGTCGATATCTCTGTCCGGAGGGGACATGACCCACGCCTGGACGATGGCCGCCTCCTTCGCTCGCTCCGAGTCGAGGCGGCCCATCGTCCAGCGGGGGAACCTCGCACTTGTCCGAGGGCGGGTTGTCGGCACATCGTGGGAGGTGGAGACCTCGAACCTGATATATCGGTGGTCCGATAAGGTCTCCACCTCCTCCATCACCCTCCACCCCCGGACACGGCGTGCGACCGACGGGGAAGCAAACGATACGTCTACTATAGATCCCCCGTTGTGTCGCACGCACGTGTAAGCGTTCCCCCTGTTGAGGAGGGACAACCCATGTTGGGCTGCCCACTCCTCAAGCGCTTCGCCGCGCGGGCTCGTGGCCACCGCTCCCCACGCCCTGGATTTGGCGTTAAAGTCGCCCAGTACGACGATGGGGAGCGGTTCCAGCCGCCTCACGACCGGCCCCAGCGAGTCGAGAAAGGACTTGAACTCGATGAGGGGCCGGTTCGGGGAGAAGTAGACCCCGAGGGTCGCGAGATCCCGTGAGGTGACTGCCACGAACCCGGAGCCCCTCTCTTTGACTGTGAGGGGCAGTCCCCCTCCAGACAGCACAGCCACGGAGCCGTCCACGTCTCCAGCCCAGTGCGGCTGGTCCGGGACACGGTACGGCTCCGCGACCACCACAACATCGATGTCCCACTCCGCCACCGCCTGCAGGAGCAGGTCCTGGGCAGCAGCGCAGTGGTTTGCATTAGTTTGGAGGTAGTTGCTGTGGATAAAGTCCATTAACTATTTCTCAGCAACTACCTCCATTTCGGCCCCCTTCAAGAGGGGCCGTTTTCCTTTCACATGGGGGGGTCGACATTTAGCCCCCCCCATAATATGGTCTGCCGGCTGTCCGGCGCCTGCGCAGACGGCGCATCGGCGCCGGACAGCCGGCAGACCATATTATGGGGGGGGCTAAATGTCGACCCCCCCATGTGAAAGGAAAACGGCCCCTCTTGAAGGGGGCCGAAATGGAGGTAGTTGCTGAGAAATAGTTAATGCACCGGAAGCAGGCCCCCCTGCGCTCCACGGCCGATGGACATATCGGCCGGGTATGGCCCAAGCCCATACACCTGTAGCAGCGGAGAGGCCTGCTTTCCAGGTGTACGACTCGAGCCATACTCCAGCCGAGCCGGAGGCGACCGGCCTCGACCAGCTTCCGCGCCGCATCTACGGGGAGGGAGACAAACAGTGAGTTGCCTCCCTCGCCTCGCGCGTGGAGCTTACCCACCCTCATTTGGGTGGGTTCGCATCCGCTGGCCCCCACGATCGCCTCGACGGCTTCTTTGTGCGACACCGAGATGTCGATGCCGACAACTCGGATGTCGGCTCGCCTGACCGGCCGCACTACTTCGGCTAGTGCCTCCAGCGCTACTGCCACTTTAGAGGCCAACTTGTCTGCTCTTTGAGGCGCCAAGGGACCAGGCACCTGCAGCATTTTGTTTAAATAGCCACCTGCTTAGCTATTACCATTATGTTAAAAATCTCTCTTTGAGGGTCTAGCATGTGTACCCCTTAAGCCATATCGTCATTTAATATCAGACGAGATTATGGTTAAAAACTAAACGTATATATAAATTAATTTTAAAATATTAAATGGTTTTCTTTCAATATGCAGCTGAAATCTATACATATAATAAAAATGAAAATTGAGTGTACTTTTTAGATTTATTTATGGGAAAAATTGTTGCAGTTGTCTTGGAATAAGTAATAAAATACGTTTCAATTATTTTTAGAAATGTCTCTCTGCCTAGTTGTTAGTTTGAACATGCATCACTGTTATAGTACTGCGTTCACAATAAAACAGTGATGTTGTGATGATGTGAACAGTGTTGAAAATCATAAAGTATATCCTCGAGTAACGTTTAGTTTTAGTCTCATTAAAATCAGTTCACTCTAACAGAAGCTATTGAAATTTTAATGACGAAGCGACTTATATACCAGAGAAAAGTAGGTAAGTAAATGGACTTAATAATTTTTTTTACATTAGTTTCCACGCAGACAGAATCGCGGACACACTTAGTTTTGAATACATCGTATGACTTTGTAGTGATAATACTATCTTACTGTAATAAGATATCTATGTACACATCATTGACATAAATTTGAACACCGTCATGTTAAACAAATACTTTCGTGCATTTTGTGCAATATATGTATCTATTATCTCGCGTGGCCTCAAATGTTCGAAAGTAATTATCTATCTAACACCTAATAAATCAACAATTTTTAAATTATTATTCAAATTTTTGATCATGGAATTTGTATATATATATATAATATAAGACAATTATAAAATACTATAAAAAAAAACGCAAAATTATTAAAAATTCATATTTTGATCATGGAATTTGTATATATATATATAATATAAGACAATTATAAAATACTATAAAAAAAAACGCAAAATTATTAAAAATTCATATTTGAAAGATCCGTAGAAATTAAAATATTAAAGATAGCAATTTGACACAATTAATTTTTTATTGATAATTTATCGCTTAATGAGAACAATTTCTTAATTTTTACAAAATAAAATTTCTTTACAGTTTGCACGTGACAAAACTGTTAAAAAATTTTTTCCCCATATTATTTATATGGGAAAATTTTAAGTTCGTTCGAGGACCTCTTAAAATTTAAATTAAAAGCTGTCTTTTGGGCATAATTTTTGTTTGTATATATTCTATGATATTTTGGGGTGAGAGCAAGAGAAAAAAAAATCGACTGTTTTTGACACACCCACACACACATATATTAATATGTATACATATATATGTAGTTATATAATTTTTTAAGTGATTAAATACTATGGAAAGGTACGTAATTTTAACTAAGACGGTTTCTACCTGAGAATTCTGCGCCTTAATTATAATTATTAATCAATAAACAAGTTTGTGCGTGCTTGACGTGTGTTGTACTATTGCAAACTTTTATATATAGTTTATATAACATTATACATTGGTATTATTCAAATGTATGCCCCCCCCATAATATGGTCTGCCGGCTGTCCGGCGCCTGCGCAGACGGCGCATCGCGGCGTGCCCGCTTTGCAACCGTCTGCGCGGTGGCCATCCTCTCCACACCGGAAGCAGGCCCCCCTGCGCTCCACGGCCGATGGACATATCGGCCGGGTATGGCCCAAGCCCATACACCTGTAGCAGCGGAGAGGCCTGCTTTCCAGGTGTACGACTCGAGCCATACTCCAGCCGAGCCGGAGGCGACCGGCCTCGACCAGCTTCCGCGCCGCATCTACGGGGAGGGAGACAAACAGTGAGTTGCCTCCCTCGCCTCGCGCGTGGAGCTTACCCACCCTCATTTGGGTGGGT
This sequence comes from Antheraea pernyi, assembly GCA_015888305.1. NCBI lineage: Eukaryota > Metazoa > Arthropoda > Insecta > Lepidoptera > Saturniidae > Antheraea > Antheraea pernyi. The sequence goes on along the minus strand of MU158793.1, from coordinate 646,251 downwards.
TCGCATCCGCTGGCCCCCACGATCGCCTCGACGGCTTCTTTGTGCGACACCGAGATGTCGATGCCGACAACTCGGATGTCGGCTCGCCTGACCGGCCGCACTACTTCGGCTAGTGCCTCCAGCGCTACTGCCACTTTAGAGGCCAACTTGTCTGCTCTTTGAGGCGCCAAGGGACCAGGCACCTGCAGCATTTTGTTTAAATAGCCACCTGCTTAGCTATTACCATTATGTTAAAAATCTCTCTTTGAGGGTCTAGCATGTGTACCCCTTAAGCCATATCGTCATTTAATATCAGACGAGATTATGGTTAAAAACTAAACGTATATATAAATTAATTTTAAAATATTAAATGGTTTTCTTTCAATATGCAGCTGAAATCTATACATATAATAAAAATGAAAATTGAGTGTACTTTTTAGATTTATTTATGGGAAAAATTGTTGCAGTTGTCTTGGAATAAGTAATAAAATACGTTTCAATTATTTTTAGAAATGTCTCTCTGCCTAGTTGTTAGTTTGAACATGCATCACTGTTATAGTACTGCGTTCACAATAAAACAGTGATGTTGTGATGATGTGAACAGTGTTGAAAATCATAAAGTATATCCTCGAGTAACGTTTAGTTTTAGTCTCATTAAAATCAGTTCACTCTAACAGAAGCTATTGAAATTTTAATGACGAAGCGACTTATATACCAGAGAAAAGTAGGTAAGTAAATGGACTTAATAATTTTTTTTACATTAGTTTCCACGCAGACAGAATCGCGGACACACTTAGTTTTGAATACATCGTATGACTTTGTAGTGATAATACTATCTTACTGTAATAAGATATCTATGTACACATCATTGACATAAATTTGAACACCGTCATGTTAAACAAATACTTTCGTGCATTTTGTGCAATATATGTATCTATTATCTCGCGTGGCCTCAAATGTTCGAAAGTAATTATCTATCTAACACCTAATAAATCAACAATTTTTAAATTATTATTCAAATTTTTGATCATGGAATTTGTATATATATATATAATATAAGACAATTATAAAATACTATAAAAAAAAACGCAAAATTATTAAAAATTCATATTTGAAAGATCCGTAGAAATTAAAATATTAAAGATAGCAATTTGACACAATTAATTTTTTATTGATAATTTATCGCTTAATGAGAACAATTTCTTAATTTTTACAAAATAAAATTTCTTTACAGTTTGCACGTGACAAAACTGTTAAAAAATTTTTTCCCCATATTATTTATATGGGAAAATTTTAAGTTCGTTCGAGGACCTCTTAAAATTTAAATTAAAAGCTGTCTTTTGGGCATAATTTTTGTTTGTATATATTCTATGATATTTTGGGGTGAGAGCAAGAGAAAAAAAAATCGACTGTTTTTGACACACCCACACACACATATATTAATATGTATACATATATATGTAGTTATATAATTTTTTAAGTGATTAAATACTATGGAAAGGTACGTAATTTTAACTAAGACGGTTTCTACCTGAGAATTCTGCGCCTTAATTATAATTATTAATCCATAAACAAGTTTGTGCGTGCTTGACGTGTGTTGTACTATTGCAAACTTTTATATATAGTTTATATAACATTATACATTGGTATTATTCAAATGTATGTTTGCTAATGATTGTTGGTTACTTCAAAGCGTAACTGATTATGTTATTGTTTAACTGGACTTCATTACATTTTCTTTATGGTATATTCTCATAATGTACTGTATTTTTTAAATAAATATACTATTTTTTGACTAGGTCCCTTATACAATCGGTAGCAATATGAAAGAGATGAGTGGAGAGCATATGTTTATAATAACTATTTTTTTATCGAAAATACGATTGTTCTTTAACCTGTATTGAGATTCTTATAAAAACAATTATTAATGATTTAATATTTTAAGTTACAAATAATAGTACTATGGGGTTTGTGCATCTTTAGTTCAGGCCATTGTGCCTTTTTCAGACTTGATTGTTACTTTATATATACTGTTGTATAAAACTTGTTTCTTTTTGTGCATAAATCGTATATAATTAAAAGGGATTTATATAGGGAAATAAATAGATAATTTTCATTTTTTTTATAATATTATAAATCGGAATTCTCTTTCTGAAATATCTGGTATATATTTTTAAATTGTTGTTTTTTCCGCAAAAGCAATACGTACATTAGTTCTGTGACCATCGTATCGGTAACTCTAATGTGGTATATTCACAAATGTGGATTATATTTAAAGATATCTTCGCAGTTCCACGTAGATAAATATGCATTCTCTTATAATCAATCCTACTAACATTATAAAAGCTGAAATGAGTTTGTTTATTACCCTTTCACATATTAACTAGTTTTCCGTTTATCATAAAATTTTGCAGACATAATGTCAGAGGTAGAGAAAAGTACATAGGAGTACCTTTCATCCAGAAAGACTATTCCCGAGGCACAGGTCAAATTTATATTAAAGTGAGTTTAAAGCTAGTGTCAAATAAAAGGGCATATGTAATTTACGAACATCAAATACAATGGAATTAAGATATTTTTATATAGTAGAAACTATCATCTTGAAGTAGGTAATCTATTCGACACAACGAGATTCTACAAGTTTAATATAATTTATTATATTTATCGTATTTTTATGACTCTTAATGCGGAATCTTAATGCGCCCCTTTACTCATCCCATACACGTGTCCCAATGTTCATAAAAAAATGTCGCTGTATCGCCTCTATCCCACGTCTAGAGCGTGTTCGTATCGAGTTTATCGCAAATCGTGAATTAATACATCGCTTCCAGTCTCACAGTACTGGTACTACTGGATAGTGGATACTGGTCTTAGTGCTCTAACCGTCTGTAGATATTCCGCGCGATTGTACTTAGCCAGTTGTTCAACAACCCGCGAACTGTTTACACGCATCGGCGACGTGACGTTGTCACATCGGATTCGGTTTCGAAAACCGAATCATAGGCATTGACGCGTGCTAATATAATATCGATAGAATATAAGTTAATCGATACATAAAAGTGTCGCGAGTGAGCTCATTACAGTGTAGTTAACTAATAAATCGTCCGTCCGGTATACAGTGTTTCGTATTTAACAATAATTTTACCAAATCTTTTTCGTTGTAATTGTCAAGTTTGTTACAATTTAAAACAGCAATGTCATAGTGAGTTTAACACCGGATATTCCTCTCATTATTTAGCAGTATGTTTTTTTTCCTGGATAGTAATAAATATATTAAAAGTGTAACAGCGTGAAATCGATTCGCATTAATTCTACGAAAGAGTACTCGACACACAAGGGGCCTATTTATAATTGTATCGATAATTACCGGATCCATTGCATGTCAGATCTGAACAATGATTTGATATGATTGAAGTTATCTATGAATTGATCTTCACGCTGTTCGTGATGCTAATTGCCACTACCTCTTATCGATATCATAATTATTATAATAATTTCTTTTTGAATTTTTGACGCCGCGATGTCTTGTTATTTTCTAATGGGAACAACACTATTATTAGCTGTATTTACATCGGTTATTCTGATGAATTTATGTTTGCAATAAAATTGTTTATGAAGTAGTTGGCCGTGTATACAAAAAGTTATTAGTCGCACAATGTATAAAATTGCGTAGTGAATTTCATCAAAGTTACAGTATTCTTTGGCAATTTATTTCTAAAGTAAGTAAATTAATAGTAATAAATAATATACATTTAGAATGACTGATTCTAGGAAATGGGTTTAAATTATATACAATACAATTTTATTTTTGCTAATACATTATTACATTTACGGTGAAGTAAATCTATTAAAAGAGTAATATTCGTTATCAAACGCAATTTATAAACGTGTATCTTAATTAAATCTTAAATTCTTATATAAAAATTGCCAAATAATGACTTCTGATCTCTGATGATAACGAAGAGTTTTTTAATCACTCTTAAAAGCTATTACGTTTTTTGATATATTGGTTACACTGATTTTCTTTAATACGTCAAAGAAATTGAAGTTATTTGAATTGTAGTAATATTTTTCTATGTAAATATTATATCATATCACTGAAATAGTACAGCATTATTAAAACAAATACACAGACAATAAATTTTATGTGTATATATGAGTTTTGTTGAACAACGTACAAAATGGGAAACATGCTTAGCACATGTTTCGTCTAGGGTCGACTTTTATACAAATAAATGAACTACTCTGTTTAATCATGTATTACTCATAATATTAATATTTCTGAAGAGTAATTAATTAAGAATTAAAATTCCAATAGTTGAAGAATGTGATATTTACAAGATAGTTTTAGATAAAAGAGGTCTTACGTTGTTCGCGCATCACGCAAAAACTACTGGATGTTTTTTTATGTTCTACTTCTTAGGCACTTGGTATTTATGTAAAAATATCACGATAGCCTCATCTATACTAATATTAAAAAGTTGGAAGGTTTGTCTGTTTATTTGGTTGAACGCGCTAACCTTAACTACAGGTTCGATTTGAAAAATTCTTTCAGTGTTCGATAGCTCATCGAGGAAGGCTATATATATCATCACACTAAAACCAATAGGAGCGAATCACCAATGACGAAAGTTATATAATCGTATTTCTCACCTTTGGAAGCTTCTAACTAGTTTAATATAAAGTTATTAAAGTTTTAAGATATTACAATTTTATAAGCACAGTGCAATCGGTGATTTGTGTTTTCTTGTCGTGGAGAAGTGATGCAAGCGATGTGGTATTTTTCTTCATTTGTACATAAAATATATTATTATGATACTAAACGACGCAGACGAAGAATCGTCCGTGAATTCGTAACGTAATAATAGAATACAGTTTATATCGTTTAAGAACAAGGCTCTACAAATTTTAGGGAAAGACTTTTCAAATTGCGATCGGTAGTTCTAAAGATTATCTCAAACAAACTGTAACTATTTATAATAATTATATAGATAAAGGAGCAACAATATATTTAATAGAATTTAGTAAAGACAAAAATGTATAAAATATGGGAAGTGTAGGTAAAATTCGTGTTAAATAATATTGTTTTATAACAGTGTAGAAGCATAGAAATAGAAGTTTTAATAATGGTCAAGTGTCCACAGTAACTATAATGTCCTGAAGATTATAAGAAATCAGATTTCTTAGTTTATTACAAGGTAACCATTTTTCAAAACTCAACATTTCAGATATAGATGTATTTAATACAGCTGATTCAATTTTTCATCACACCATGGTTCGTTAGCTTAATATATCAGGTTTTAAATGGTATCAGTACATATCGAAGTTATCCCACCGATTTTAACAACTCGTTAAGCACAATTTCATGTCCACACACCATTACTCGTTAATAGATGAAAAAGGATCATTATCAATTCCACTAACTTGTATTACTTGCAAGTTTGTAATTACGAAGCAGCTGAATTCATGCCCCTTCTTTTTAGGTTTAACGTTCGACTGCCGTTGATTATAAATAACAATGCAGTTCAGCATAGGAACTTGTTAAAAAGAGGAATGGCTCTCAAATGCAGTTACCAGAGCGTACATACAGGTGCTTTGTGATAAATTTTCAACAGAGAGTGGTAATTACTTACGCGAAGGGTAGAGAAAGGCCCATTAACCACGCTATGGCTTTATCACGCTGTTTTCCTTCACCTAAAGATTAAGCTCGTTGCAGCATACCTACGACATTCGGCGCTTAGTCCAATCTATATGCCATATCTAGTTGCAATATACCTACGCTATCCAGCGCGAAGTCTGATCTATATCTACATATATTTATACAGTCATCTAAAATGTTTTTATACAGCTTATACCAAAAGTTTAAATCAGATTTAAATCTTTACACAAGATGTCGACTGTTTTACTGAAAAAACTGGGGTTAAGGCTAAATTTGATTTAATTTTTTGGCACTAACTTTTTCTAATTATCTTTTCTATACATATAATAAGAATGTAAGCCTAACGTGTCTGTACTACTTCGAATTTCGTGAAAAAAATTGTTGCAGGTGCCTAGGAATAAGTAATAAAATACATTTCCGTAATTTTTAGAAATTTCTGTCTGTCTGTCTGTCTGTTGGCACACGCATCATTGCTAAAGTACTGGGTTTACTATAAAACCTCAACAAGAAAAACATGAAGCATATTCTCGAGGATAACGTAATCTTGGTTTCATTAAAATTGGTTCACTCTATCAAAAGTTATTGTAATTTGAATAAGTACGAGAGACGAGTATTATTAATCTATACCAAAATTATAAAGCTTGAGCCTGGAGGGTTTGTTTGTTTGGTTGGACGCGCTAATTTTAGGATACTTCTAACTAATTTGGTGCCGCATTCTGGCGGCGGCGGTGGGAATGGACTTGGCATGGACATGGCCGAAACCACGCTTGGCAGCGAACAGGCTTGGCGTGCGATGGCCTCTTTCAGCGAGGAGGTTATCTCACAGAAGGAGGAGGCGGAGAGGGCCCGTGAGGCAGACCCTCAAAGTGGTCCTCTCCGCCAAAGCAGGACAGGTGGAAGGAGGCGGCGGTTTGCCCAACTCCTCCCGCCACCGTAGCCGAACCTGAGGGGATGGGCCGGGGGGCTCATCTTCTCATTGCACAGGTCCGACGGACGAGGGGGGGCAGCCGGTGTGTACCCGATCTGTCCCTCTATAGGTAGGAGTCCGGCGGTCACCTTCCGCCGGGCGGACCGTGGGGGCGGCTCTACAAGGTTGATTACCTTGAACGATCCCTTGCCGCCCCCAAAAAACGGTCTGTCGGTACACCGTGGAGTTTTAGTCTGTGCGAGTCGGACATAACAGACCCTGTCCCCTGGGAGGGTGGCGTAACCATAAGGGATTTCCCCATGTAAAAAAAAGGATACTTCTGGTCCCATTTGAAACATTCATTGTTAGATAGCTCATTTATCGAGGAAGGCTATAGGCTAGATATTACCACGCGAAGATCAATAGGAGCGGAGCACCAATGAAGAATGTTTCAAAATTGGGATTTTTAAGTAAGTAAGTAAGTCAGCCCAAACTAACTATTACACGCGGACGAAGTTGCGGGCAGAAGCTAGTAGCTTAATATATCCGGACGTTGTATTGAAACTCGCTGTATTAATTCTATAATGAAACTAAACTTCTATCGAAAGAAAACATTATACAACCTTAGTATGAAATTATTTTTCTTTTTTATTGTAGCATGGCAAAATGACTGCACTGTGCCTGATGGTAAGCACAGTACAATCCAAAAACAACGGCGACCACCGAGAGATGCCACCTCCGGCGGTCGTCGCTGTCATACCGGCCTGCATAAATGTCTCTTCACGTTACGCTTGACCCCATGACTGGCTTTTTCGCCATATGCATGGTGGTTGCGACCCAGTCAGGCTGTAAAACCCTACCACCCCGCTTTCGCCATTGCCTCGTTCGTTATTCAGCAGGGTGCACCACGTGCAGGTGAGGCTGGCTTGGATGTCTCAAGTCTTAGATGTTATTCGACACCCCTTACACCCCGAATTTTATATGTAGACCAATAGTTTTTAGATTTAACGTATTATCGTTTTCGGTTATTTTAATGTTTGATTTCTTGTTCTTGTCTTATCTACGTACGTTTGGCACATTTTGCGGCACATCATCGGCATGTCTTCCTTCATGCTGTGAATTGAGATTCAGTTTAATGTTCCTCAACCAGCCGCATGCTTGTTGTCAGATCTCCTTATTTTAACCTGGATGGTGGCAGCTAAACATCCACTGTCATCACCTTTGAGCCCTTTGACTGATACAAGTATAGATATATACGAACTTGTTAATCATACTGTTTCCTGAGTATTCCAATGCGTCTTAAATTTTGAAGCCAATATGATATCAACAGACTTCCCTCGTTCAGTCGTTTCACTATGCACCCTATTACATTATATGTTTTAACGAATAAAAATATTTATTATAATAATTATTATGTAAGTAAATATATTTGTAACAACGTTAATAATATCCCAAAATCTCAGAAATACAATAAAAAGGAATAACAATGATACATTTGTTCCCAAGTGGAAAATTCTGACATGATGTCAAAAATGTAACATATCCTTGAGAATTGTTCTTCATTTCATGACAGATCTTTGTTTCTGTAAATAAACCATGATAAAATAGTTAACTGGAATATTTTAAAATTCATATCACGTGTTTCGGCAGTCGAGGAACTTAGTATATTTTGTTAAGAGCTATAAGTCGAAGCCGTACGTTTTACGATGAATGAATATGTATAAACTATTCGACGTATTCGGACAAAAAAAATGTATAGCGGACATGTTTAAACAATCGAGATTTTATTTATGTTACTGGTAGATGACATCGACATCGTGTAAGACAATAAACTTATGTTCATATTCTATATGAATTTTAGCACTTCTTTATTTATTTATAACTTATAGGTTTAATTTCCAACATTCTTACACCACACGTCATAGTTACATATTAATAAACTCACTAATTGGGTCGGAGTTTTTGGCGGGATCTTGGATTTTTTTTAAGTGTCACCTTCGTCCGTCCATAGACACTAACAACACCAGGAGTGTCGAAATTGCCTTGCCAGCCTATGTTTGGAGGAAAGGGTTGGGAGGGGGAGAGGAGTGGGGATGGGAGGGGAGGTGTTCCTCCGGCGCTCTCACTGACCGCACGAAACGCAACAATGCAAGCACTGCTACTTCACGTCGGTTCTCTGCAAGAGGGTGGTACTACCCCGGGGGAGACGATCCATTCATGCTCAAACCAATAATAACTTCGGCGTGGCTCTACCACCTACACATGTCATGTAGTGAATTTTATGTTTTAATTCATAATCTTGTGTTACTTGGCTCTATATTGTGTAATATTGGTGGTGCTTTACGTAATATAGTTTGTTTATTGTGCATAAGTGATTTGAATGGGAAATAATACCACGGAACATGGATTCTCACTTACCACAAAAACTCCCTAGAAAGTTCTAACAAGGGAGCTATCATCTCATTAGAATATTGAAATGGTCACAAGACACCTGTAATATTGTTACCTACTTAACAGTGACAGTAATAATGTAGAAGATTAGTTGCTAAAAATAAAAGAAGAAAATACTAATAGCGTCATATTGTTATTTCGTATATGCCTACTCTCACACTACTCACCTACTGCAGTGCCTATACAAATATCAAATCTATAGGGACACGACGAGAGGCCACTTGTATGTCTCTTCCTCATAAGAATCTGGACATTAATTATATGTTATTAATATAATTTTAGTTAAAACACCATGAAATAAGGATGAGAGCTGTGACCGGTGATTTAGCCCTCAGTACGCTCGTTCTATTACTGCGTTCTCGTTTAGCATACTTACTTTCTGATCTACACTTTGTATGGTTATTACTCTATGTTGAAAAGTTTTAACGTGACGTTCGATAGCAGGTAATACATGCAACTTAAAAAGAAACAATCTCTTACGGTGTTGTTACAAAAAAGTTAAATACGTATTGAATCCTGGCTTTAAAAAGGTCTCGTATTAAATACACCGCAGTCACTGCATGTTCGCCATCTTGGTCTTTTGTCTCGCTTTGGTTACGTTAGGTTAGACTTGTGTTTAGTGTTTGTGTTTAGGTTAGCGTAGGCCGGAGGGGACGTCGGGGTGGCTGAGGTGGAGGAGGAGTAAACCTCGATAAAAAATCATTGGCGGGGTGACGGCGAAGGGGTTTACCTCTCTTCTGTCGGCCGAACCCAGGGGAGAAGGGGCGGGGGCCCTGACCTCTCATTGCACGGGTTTGGCGGGCTGGGAAGCAGTCTCGCAAACAGACTGCCTCAGCCGGGTGCGGCGTGGGAAACGCCTGCCGCCGGGGGTGTAGCGGAGCATGCTCGCGCTGTCCCGCGACACTCCCACAGTGTGGCGTGGGTTGTCGTGGAGTTTTAGTCGGTTGAAGTCGCCGAAAGGCACCGGCAGCTGCGTCCCAGCACGCAGTTGGCGGTCGACTCAGCTCAGGCCCTCCCCCGGGGGCCTATACAGTCCATGATGGATTTTCTCTCCACGTTAAAAAAAAAAGAAAGGTTAGACTTGTGAAAAAGGATAACGCGAACTTGCCGCGGGCGTGCACTGCGTTTATTACGAAACCTTTTTAAACTAAGCATTTAAGACGTATGTAACATTTTTGTAATAACACGGTTAAGGTTTATATTATTCAAAGGTTTGATTAAACTCGTCATATCGTTGAAGGAAAAGGTATTTACTTTACGTTACAAATAAACAAATTAAGGCACATTCAAAACCGCAATAATCGACTGCTCGATTATGCAATTAAAACGATCCGGTTTCAATGAAATATTTATTATAATAAACTGTAATAACATGCATTTAGTTCCCCACATAAATCATATGCAAAATTAAAAGCTGAGACGTTGCATTCGACAGAGACATGTTCTTAATTTATTGGTGGTACTGGTCAACATATTGGTGCTTTATGACTTATAATATACTAGCTGTTCCCGCGAGTCCGTCCGCGTGGAACCTTATGTAAAAAACAGTGACCAATAAAGTCATCAGAATGTTTTAAGTCCACTTATTTATCTACTTTACTTTCGTACTTAAGTCGCGTCGTCATTAGAATTACAATAACTTTGATAGTGAACCGATTTTAATGAAACAAATACTAAATGTTATTCGATAATATGCTTTATGATTTTCTTGGTAAGATTTGTCGTGAATGCAGTATTTTAGCAGTGGTGCGTGTTCAAACAAACAGACAGACAGACATTTTAAAAAATGATTGAAATGTATTCTATTACTTATTCCAAGACACCTGCAACATTTTTTTTACAAAAATCTAGATTCTATTTACATTCTTAGTATATGTACAGAAGATATAGATTTGCGAGTTCACTTGGCTCCGTTCAGTATTCTGTCTGTTTGTATACTATGTTTATATTATAATAATAATTTCTCCCTGTGGTATTGCCTGGACTGCAACGGTTCAATATTCCATAAAACAATCAAATACCAAGTGAGGTACTTCATTCTATACTAGGACTTGTAACTTTTTTAATACTGTATAGATGTTGGCGTTTGATCACGTTCTCATCTGATGTTAAAAGATGACATGATCCAAGGTGGTAGACACGCTAAACCTAGGCCGATGCTGCGAGGAAAAGACAGTGCCGCATTCTGGCGGCGGCGGTAGGAAGGAGTTTATCGCTGAGCTTGGTTTCTGCCATGCTAGGTAGCGAACAGGTTTGGCAAGCATTGGCCTCCTTCTGCGAGGAGGTCATCTCGCAGAAGGAGGCGGCTGAGAGGGCCAGCGAGGCAGACCTCTAAATGGCAGTCTCCGCCAACGGAGGACCGGTGGTTACTCCTCCCGCCATCGTAGCCAGACCTGAGGGGATCGGCTGGGGGGGCCATCTTCTCATTGCACAGGTACGGCGGACGAAGGGAGGCAGCTGGCGTGTACCCAGTCTTCCTCTCTACAGTTAGGAGCCTGGCGATCACCTTCCGCCGGGCGGACCGTTGGGGCTGCTCTACAAGGTTGAGTAGCGTAGTACGATCCCTTGCCGCCCCAACAGTTACGGTATGTCGGTATACCGTGGGGTTTTAGTACGTGCGAGCCGGACATAACCCACACTCACCCCCGCGAGGGTGGCGAAGCCAAAAGGGATTTCCCCACATTAAAAAAAAAATGGCCTTCTTCAAGTGCAGCTGACAGAATATATGTAAAGGTGCGTGATGATAGATTTTCCTTGTTGTTGTTGATTTCTCTTTCGCATCCTCTTTTTTAACCGACTTCAAAAAAAGGAGGAGGTTATCAATTCGTCTGTTTTTTTTTTTTTTTATGTTTGTTACCTCATAACTTTGGACTGGGTGAACCGATTTTGATTATTCTTTTTTTATTTGAAAGCTGGTACTTCCAGTGTGGTCCCATTTCAATTTGGTACAGTTCCGACAACGGCATCCAGTGCAAAACCGTATAAGTTTTAAATTTGCATTAAGTATGTACACGACAAATAGACGAATAACTCAATATTACGCTAACCGATTTCGATGATTCATTTTTTATTGAAAAGGATGTACTTCAAGGGTAGTTTGATGAGAGTTTGGTTAGGTTCTGATTATGGGATCCGTGACAAAGTAAGAAAACTTTCAAGAAACGAGCCTACTCCTTTCTTAAGGGCCGGCAACGCATCTGTGTTTCCTCTCGTGTCGCAATTGTCCATGGGCGGCCGTGATCACTTACCATCAGGTGACCCGTATGTTCGTTTGCCACCAATATTATAAAAAAAACTCTTCAATTCTTAGGAGCCTATTGTGCTTATGTTCGTTGCTGTGTTGCAACATGACGCAAGCATTGTAATTACATTACTTAAGGTGTATAATGTGTGAAGCGATGGTAGCCGAGTTGGTGGTAGAAACTATCGCGGATTACTGAAAAGGTTGCGTTCGTACCAAACGTTACTTATTGTACAACCAATTGAAACCATATCGCATACCATACCGATAGATACCATACCGCAAAAATGCGCATATTTTAATATACTTAAGGCGGAACGGAGTTCGCGGGCACTGCTAGTAAAATATATTTATGTACACTAAAAATGGAAAAATAAAGTAAATTTTCAAAAAAAAGTATTAACCGACTTCAATATCAATCAAAAACCCATAAGGCACTAAAAAGCGGAAAATAAATAGTTTATCAAATTAACCAAATGAAATAAAACATATGAATATGTGTGCTACCTAGAGATGTACTGGAAGTCGTTACCAACCAAAATTTTTGTATTACACAGACGCGAGATTGGACTTAAACTTTGTACTTATGTAGATGATATGATTTTCGGTTTGGTTGGCACCGACTTCCAATACATCTCTAGGTAGCACACATATTCATATGTTTTATTTCATTTGGTTAATTTGATAAACTATTTATTTTCCGCTTTTTAGTGCCTTATGGGTTTTTGATTGATACTGAAGTCGGTTAATACTTTTTTTTGAAAATTTACTTTATTCTTATATATTGAATGCTTAGTCGCCTAAGTAACATAATACAGATGCAAAATTACTAATGGTTTAAATTAATTTTACACAATTCCCTAGCACGTTTAGAAGTATGGTCAGATAAGTTATCAAACCAATGTGGAACGAACCAGAAGTATTGCGCCTAGATCTTATGTGCACATCGTTGATGATTCCACAACTTTGGAAAAAAGGCGATAGTATTTTACACACCATACAGGTGAACTTTTTGTATAAAATGTGTCCTGATCCCATTCCCTCCCATGATTAACATGGGCGTACCAGCTGTACCTAGTAGAAACCTTAACATACTTTATAACCCGGCTGTTAACGCGGCCTATAAGCAAAATTCTTACCTAGTTAGAGTAGGTAACGGTGCAAGTAAATTGGTTAGAGATCTGAATATAGATCTGTTCAACACACGCTTACAGAAACTCAAATGCCTTCGAAATTCCATTTTTTCATTTCCTTCTTTGTTTCTGTATTTTCTTGTATCATTGTGTGTATTTGTAGATGCGGAAACTTGTAAATGGCCTTCAATTATGGTTAAATATGTAATTTTTTTTTGTTTAGCTGTAAGTTTTCCTAAGAGTTTAAAATAAATAAATAAAATAATAATCTAATTTCCGTGATTACTTCTCGATAGCTAACAGTAATATCATCAATTCAGGTTGACTTTACATGACTTGACATTACTTTACATGACTGAATCATTTTGTACGATATTCCTTTTGATTTTGAATAACCTAAATTAGCATCAAATAAAGAAACCGGTAAAAAAATTATGGAAGAAATGCGTACGATATGAAATCCTATGCTTAAGTCTAAATATGATAATCGTAAGGTATCTCTTTAATAATTGGTCCTAAAACCAAATTAGTAAGTAATCGTTAGTAGTTATAACTAAAATATACAGGAATTCACACAAGAAACGTGAATTTCAAATGGACAATAGAGCTCATAAATATCTTTAATACAATTATGTAAATACTCAAGCCACGAATAAGCATACTTGGCTTACACGTCATATTTATTGAATTATGTATTTTGTCATGACCAGCTTGACTGATGAGCAGTCTTGACCAGCTCAAGAAAATATTATTACGTTTGTTACTAAATTCACGTTATTCTTACATTTTGTTATCAGGTTCACTAACATTGTTTGTAGTGTTTAACATAAAGATATTAAAAATATTAACTCTTGGAAAAGAGTTGATTTTGATATATAAATATATTTCCTTTACCTACAAACAGATCAAAATATAACTTATAATAAACATACAAAGCAATTTGCCTTTTTGGAGATTACTTTTTATTATATTTGTCGACCATTATAATGTAAAAGCGTTTGTAAATTATCCATGACGTGACTTAATGGAAGAAAAAGAAAGCTAACAGTTCAAAGTTTATGGGGTTCAAAAGCTAAAATTTAAATAATACTTGCATTATCAGGATAAGAAAGTTAGTCATTACATGCACCTTTTGTCTCATATAACTATGTGTAATGTAGGTGTAAATTACTTCGATATAGTTAACATTAAACCTTTTTTTTTTTTTTTTTTTAACGTGGGGAAATCCTTTATGGATACGTCACTCTCCCGGGGGAGAGGGTGGGTTATCTCCGAGTCGCACGGACTAAAACCCCACGGTGTACCGACAGACCGTTTTGTGGGGGCGGCAAGGGATCGTTCAAGCTAATCAACCTTGTAGAGGTGGAAGGTGGCCGCCGGGCTCCTACCTATAGATGGACAGACCGGGTACGCACCGGCTGCCCCCCCCCTCGTCCGCCGGACCTGTGCAATGAGGAGATGAGCCCCCCGGCCCATCCCTTCAGGTCCGGCTAACAAACATTAGACCTCTGTCATCTAGATTAATAGAAATATTATATATCCATAAGAAATAAACCATACAAGATTTATCACGGTTTACGTCCTCGATGCGACTTGAAATACATTAATAACAGGTGGTTGCAAAAAATGCAAAGAAAACGTGAAGATTACAGATGGTGCAATTTAATTTGTAATTCAATTTACTGCGATGAAAAAAGAATTTACAATATCGGACGAAATGTGTTCTGCGATGAACGATCAAAAAATGAACAACGTTAACGGCACGAATTTTTTAATGATGGAGAGGACGAAAGAAAATGGATCATTGATTGGCATCGAGGTTAATGAAGTGGTTTTATTATTTTTGCAATTAACGTTAATTTACATGCCGACAAACATATATATTTTTTAGTTTAATTAAATTAACTACTAATTACTGAGAATATTAAAAACTCTTAAGCTAATAAACCTTACAAGGCATTTGCATGTGCACGGGCAAAATAAACATTTTAAAATATTTCCTTAAAATTTGGTAAAAAAGAAATGTTATTTTAAAAACACTAAATGTTATCTTTTCATACCTGTTTCACAATTCGTTTTAATGTCATGAACTTGTCTATGTAATTGGTGGTGAATATAATTCGTCCAATTCTATTTTACGGTACAGCGGACACGCATTATCATTGTTCGGTCAGTTAATAGGCGGAATAATAGCGTGTAACTTATAGAGAACATGATTTTAACACCTTATTCTTTTTATATATTATGATTCTTTGCTCAGTTAGTCATATTAATTAGATATTACGTACGACTTTAACTGTGTAAACCTTTAAGCTAAAAACAGGTTTGTTTACGCGAAATAGTAACGTGTTTTAAGAATAACGTCATTGTTTAATTCATCGTGTAATTAATGAAGTAACGAAAGAGTACGTTATAACTCGATACAGTTTATTGTTTCGGTTAAATTTCTTAATTAATTTTAATGTATAAACATGCTACATAATATTCTAAGCATAATTTAATTTAAAGAGATATGATTCGAAATCGTAGAAAAAAGATTTGACCTTTGTAATTTAACTAGCTTCTGCCCGTGACTTCGTCCGCGTGAAATAGTTACTTTGGGCTAACGCTAACACGCAGTGGAAGCTCTCAAGAGGAAAAAAAAACATTTTTAAACATTCTTCTTTGGTGCTCAGCTCCTAATGGTCTTAGCGTGATGATAAACCTATAGGCTTCTTCCATAAATGAGGTATATACCACTGAAAGAATTTTTGAACTTTACCTCTTTATAATATTAGTATAGATTTATATGGAAGATATAATTAAATGATTCTTAAGCGTTCTAAGACAATAATAACAACCTATTGAGTGACGTTAAAGGAAGGATAATGTTAAAAAAGTTTTTTGTTAGCATCAACTTAAGTTACACATAATTTTCAAACTTTAAATGATCCTTCCAAATATTACATATATAACAATTTAAGATGATTTGCAATAGTGTTATTTTAAATTGTAGCTTAATTCATTAAGATGTATTGTATACATAATGTACGAGACTTGTACAATCCCAAGTCATTAAATACATAGGAACATTCTTCTTATTTCAATTTGTTGCATATTGTAACTACAACGCATTGCCTTAAAATGGTAAGACTGACAATCAAATGGACAAGTGGACGTACGGTTTACAAGATTTTATCTGTATTATGTGCCTATATGTGCCTGTAAGTAGCCGAGGGATATGGTGATTGGGTTGAGAATTTATTACCATGTTTTGTTGACATAGAATATGGAGGTATGCAAATTATTTGATTTTTAGTACTTTAACTACTATAAAAAAGGAAAAAAGCATTTCAAAAACAGCAATAATATACACGAAATTTATATAAAAGTTTAAAACGTTTAATCTCTAATTTTAGTTTAAGCTATTTGGCTATTCTATGAAACCATTTCCATATGAAATTCAGTGTTATAAATTTTGCATTATTTTTCCTATTTCTTTTTTATAAATTGGGAGGCAGATAAGTTTTATTTATGAGGCTTATGAGGTAGCTGCCGAAAATATTGATCAGCTCATTAAAGCGTTCATGTGTATTATCTATATATATTTTTAGAAATAATTAAAAAAAAAACTCCTTGGACTGTTAAAAATGCTATATAAAAGCCAATGAGAAATATACAGAAGCACCTGGAATGGATTAAAAAGTAACATATATTATAAAATCCGAGTCTGTATACAATCAGATAACATCTCCAAGAATCTTTTGATGTCTTCGTTAAAATGCCTCTAGTCGAAAGTCAGGGCTTCCATTCGCTCGGTTATCGTATACCTTATACGAGTATTTGCGATTGGCATTTACAAAAGGTCCCCATGGAACATTTAAGATTGTTCAACAATGCACTAAATATCTTTATAGGATTTATTTATGTTCTTGAAATTTGTTTTGGTTTTAAGTTAAAATACGCAGTTTCTGCATATTCGTATTTAAAGACGGAGTTTATTTATATTGTAGTGGGTACAGTTTATGGTAACTGAAAATAAGAAAGTGCTTATAACGCCTATTTATATAGCAAAGCTGGAGTATATTTGAAGAAATGTAAAAGTTAGATCAATGCTGTATGTGGTAGAGCTATGCTGAAAGCTATTACAGGTTTCAGTATTAATGGGTCGGCTCGCCCGGGGTAATACCACCCTACAGAAAACCGACGTTAAGTAACAGTGCCGTTGTCGCGTTTCGTTCGGTCAGTGAGAGCGCCGGAGTCCCACCTCCCCTTCCCTCCCTTTCCTCAAACACAGGCTGGCTACGCACGTGTGACTCCCCTAATGTTGCTAGTGTCTATGGATGACGGTGATCACTTATCATCAGGTGACGCGCAGGTTTGTTTGCTACCTATAATATTAAAAAAAGTCCGACTTCTTCTTTCCTTATCTAGAGTTATACTCGTATTAATAAAGTTCAAAAGAAATGAACAGTAAATGACCTTTAACAAAATTTAATGATGATGTGGGTGATGAGGGTATGAATAATAAAACATATCAAGAAATATTTAAGGCGTAATATAAATTTGAATGAAGTAAATAACTATCAAATGAACAACAAATGACTGTAGAAAATCTAAAACTTACTCAGAACCAATGTTCATGTAGTAAGAGATAGAATAAAAAAAACAGGACTGAAAAAATTCACAAGGATAGAGAATTTCCAAAGAACAAAAGAAAGTATTACTGATTAATTGTATTTTTAGTTAATACACTGTTAGTACTGTTACTTTAATACATTTTTTTCTAGCAGCAGCAATAATGGCATTAATAAAAAAATAGTACTCCACTATTATATCTTAGCCTATTCATATATACATAATTCTCTCTTAGACTTTTATTAATCATAATGATAAAATATTTTCTTTACTTAATGGTAATTTATATCGTAAGTTTCAGGATAAACGCCCGCGGTGTAGGGCTGAGGAACGTGTAAAAAATTAACCTCCAATATATACGTGAACAAAGTAATAATTAAGTTGCGATACACATTAAAAAGATACTTGGAACATACTCGTATAATGAGGTAAACTTACGTGTCAAAAAACAATAAACGAAACGTTAAAGGGGTCGTTTACGATCCGAAGAATTCAATCTGCAACAAAACTTACGTTAAGTCAATGCTATTCTCGGATCACGAAAATAAAATTTTATGGAACACGTTGAATTTATTCAACAACGTTTTTTGTGATATATATTTGTCATTCTCGGTAAGATATATTGTTTTGCGAGTCCTGTGTGATAAATTTTACAGAGTGTGTAGTATGAACAAGAAAAGTTTTCATTAGCAAATTTAATTTATAACTGTTTAATGTCTGCAACTTAGTTCTTGAGAAAGTAGTGTTGTTCTTTTTTGGAACTGTGTTAATTGTAGGCTGTTTGTTATTTCCTTATTTATGACATTTCGTATTATTTCTATTAAATATTACCATTACATTATATTTAATTGTATGCGATAGTGAATTTAATGAAAATATATCTTACTTCCAGTAGCTGTGGCTTCAAAATGAGTTCAACCGTTTTGGAAATTAGGTCGGAAAAACTTGATTGTAAATTACACGTATCAATTACTTATAAACAATTATGTAAGTAAAATGTCGTATATACGGGTTCTTATATATCAAGGTATAAACAATATATTTTACCCATTTACAGTTACAAAAACCTCGAGGACTATCGACAGAAGTGAAAACTAAAAACAATGGAATAACTTTGTACTTTTTGAATGTTTAAATCAATTATAGTAATATAACTTTATTAATCCAAAAAATCATACACGCATGTGACACAATCAAGTACTGTAGTAGTATTCGAGTACATACAATGTCGGGCACAGATGTAATACGCCACGAGCATGTCAAGGTCATCGGTGATGCGAAGCCATAAAATTTTCCTGTACCAAATAAATGTAACCAATAAAATCGGTCAACGCGGCTAAATAAGTTTTCAAAATAGAAACGTGCCACCAATTTAGTTTAAGTACGCGTATTGAAACAACAAACCATTTTCGAGAGAATGAAATCTCTCTATACAGCGTGACTGTTTAAAGAGTGACAACTTTCAATCGTGTAATAGTTTATGGTCACATTTAACATATAAAATAATAATATCAAAAACAAATACTAGTAAACAACAAAGAGAACCTAAGATAAAGTTTGTTCTAAGTCTCACAAAAGTATGGGTACACATTTAAATAGACCTAGATTGAATGATCGGTGACAAAATTTGCGAGCGGAGTCCCTGAGTTTATAACCTTCCATAATAAAACGGGCAAAAAACCCTTTTGTTTCTTCAAACTTTGAAAACTTATCCTTTGTTAGTTGGTTGGCTTCACTTTTATCGTAGGTGGTAGAGCCATGCTGAAGCTATTATTGGTATCAGCACAAATGGGTCGGCTCGCCCGGGGTAGTACTACCCTCTCATAGAAAACCGACATGAAGTAACATTGCTTCCATTGTTGCATTTAGTTAGGTCAGTGATAGCGCCGGAGACCCACCTCCCCTCTCCTCTCCCCCCTCCCTCCCTTTCTCCCAAACACAGGCTGGCAACGCAATTTCGACTCACCTGGTTTTGTTAGTGTATATGGACGGTGGTGGCCAGGTGACCCACCTTTTCGTTTGCCTGCTATGACATAAAAAAAAACTTTTACTACGTACACCCAACGGTCATTGTCACTCTCCTATAACATAGACGGGTAGAGGATCGACTATAATTTTTGTATTTTCTTGATAATTAGGTCAAATATGGATCAAGTACCCTTTAAAAATATTGCTAACGAGTAACCAGTCACCCTGTATAGTTATTTAATAGATTTATTAATATTATAGCTTAGGTTAAAAGCGTTTATCTAGTTTAACCAGTGCGAATTAACATGCAATGGTTTATGTTATTATATAAAGCAATCGGTTTGATACTAAAAAGGTCATAGTGAACCGTAAAATTAACTAAAAATGGTAAACCAATAAACTCCTATTACATGGAGAGACAAATTGAATGAATTATTCAAGCTCGCATGAATATTCATCTCACATTGAAGCCGCGGGTTCGGCTTTAGCTTTGATATCCACTCGTATTATATGATGAATGCTTTAGTTACTCTTGGAGAAGAAAATTTAAAAAAGTCTTTATTTATAAAGTAAATTAAAAATAAATGCAATAAATTCAAAGCAGCTGTAGAGATATATCAGTCTATTCATAGAACAGAGTTTTGGAGTATTAATTTGTTTTAGTAAATACTAAAATCTTTCTCTTTCTGTTATACTTTGTTAATTATCATATTATTTAAGTTACATCTTTCGTTGAATATTTAGTTTTATTGAAATTTAATATACTGTTGGATTATGCCGTGGTTGTCTACGATTACATTTAATTAGGAAATTGTGACTATTAGTATATTTACAAATGTATTAATATATTGATAACCCATGATAAATAAATACTTTCACTCGCGATAATGTAGATAACCTCACCTGCACGTGGTGCACCCTGCTGAACAACGAACGAGGCTATGGTGAAAGCGGGGTGGTAGGGTTTTACAGCTTGACTGGGTCGCAACCACGATGTATATAGCGAAAAAGCCCGTCATAGTGATTCGCTTCTTCGGGTCGCGTTTCGGGATCAGCCTGTGCATATCCAGCTTTTCGCAGGCCGGCGTGACAGCGGTGACCGGCGATGGATAGTGTGTCACTTGGTGGTCGCCGTTGGTTTTGGATTGTATTGTGCTTACCATCAGGCATAGTGCAGTAGTCACTTTGCCGTGCTACTATAAAGAAATATGACTTATTTTTCAAGAAAGTTCTTTTCTTTCATTTTAGAAGTGAAAAATTCTTTAGTCACGTGGAGCATATTTTTTTGACAGGACATAAATTTACAATTTCGCATCATGACATGTTAGTAAGCGTAACCGACATGTATTGCGATTTGCGCGGTTGCGTCAGACTAGCGACGCGTAATATAAGGGCCTGTGTACATCTAATATTCGTATTTTGTATTGAGACTGTGCATAGATGTGAAAGAATGACTAATAATAAAAATTTAAATTTTCAAATTATGAAATTTAAATAATTTACATTATAATTTGATTTAAAAGTTCAAAAGAGAACACAGTTTAAATTCCATTGTTTTGAGCTCTCACTTCTGTCGGCAGTCCTTATGAATGCCTCCACTTTTTTGACGTGATAACGTCTTATAAAGCAATGGATGCCGGTTGCACACACGAAAAAGCATGACTCATTGTCACGTTCCGCCTGAGCGCTCGGCCTAAGCGTTCAGATTGTGACACATCTATCTCTGTGCCACTCTATCGGCCGATGCGTTCGAGTCGTTAACGTAAAATTATCGTCCGTAAACCGACTTTACAGACAACCATTAAAAAAAAAAATTACCAGATGTTCTTTTCAGTACCCCGGACAAAGTGTATGTGAAATTTAATGATGAATATAATGAAGGTAGTTATACAAAGCGTAACAAACAAATAAACCCAGTATCCCATTTATAATTTAGGTTAGAATACCGTATTAAAAAAAAATACGGTAAAACTGTTGACCAAAAACTGTTGTTATTTGCATTTATATAAATATCGATATAACGTTTCGATCATCAAAGGGTTATATTTATATGTAATATATTATAGTCAGCGTAATCATGTTAATTAATACGATAAGGATAAATTCGAACGCGTGCCCTTTCAATAAATATCAATCAATAACATTTAAAGTTTAGACTCCTATGTCTATTGAAATCGTATCTCCGTGTTACGTTTACTGGTTTGTAAAATAATCTACTGTTCAAATAGCGTTCAAACTTTTAATATTTCATAATGACCACTACTATTGGAATGAAGCGTCATATTTTATATACTTTTACCCTCAATGTTAATTCGTCTTCATATAATATTTTATACGTAACATAATGTGAATTATGTACCAGGAATGTTTAAAATATATGTATTTTTTTGAAGTAAAATGGAAAATGGAAGTCCGTTACGGCAATATGGCGACACGTTTCTGTACCATCCGGTTAGATAATAAATAAACATAACCAAAACTTCTGTTAAATCATAATTTATTTAATTCGTTACTTATCATAGTGATCTGTTCGTACTTTTCTAGATTTTATGTACTTTATAAAAAGAGTTTCTAATAATATTTCCTGTGTTATTTAAGTTCCGAATTATGTGATAGCTGGCACTACAGATAATGAAGCTTTGATTTAAATTGTTACTTACTAACATTAAAACCAGATGGCAGTACGGTCGCGTGCCCTTATAATTTTACATAATTAATTCTATTGTATGATTTTTATTATTATTCAATGTAATTTTGCCTATAAACTTTTTTTTTTAAATTTTGTTAATGATTTGTTTATAAACTATTTATTCAAAAATATTTAAAAAGTTTTATTTCAATCGAATCGAATTTAGAAGAATTCTTGGACAGGAATCAGGATGTATTCATACCTAATGGTAAACCTGTTAAAAATTTTGAGCACACGATTGAAACTGGAGCTCATAAGCCAATTTCAGTGCCACCGTATCGTTTGTCACCAGTGAAAACTGAAATCCTTAAGAAAGAGATAGCGAAGATGTTTTCAGAAGACATCATCCAGACTTGTTCATCTCCATGGGCCGCACCTGTAGTGATGATCCCTAAAAAGTACGGGAGCACAAGAATATGCGTTGATTATCGCCAACTCAATGCAATTACAATACCTGATGCTTATCCGTTACCAAGAATAGATGACCTACTCCATAACGCTAAGCCTACGCTTTATATGAGTACCATAGACCTTCGTGCTGGGTATTGGCAGATAAGTGTTAAAGAGGAACATCGCGACAAAACCGCCTTTGTTACTCCTTTCGGAATATATAGATTTAAAAGGATGCCTTTCGGATTGCGAAATGCTCCGGCTACGTTCCAGCGTATGATGGATCGTTTTAACTCAATTTCACACACTCAATTTTTTTATTGTGTCACTTTTTTAAGAGACCTGTCTTGTTATATCTATACTTACAATAAGAACGTAAATCTAACGTGTCTAACTTTTTAGATTTTTATAAACAAAATTGGTTTGGTCTATTAAAAGGTATTGTATTTTTAATAACGACACGACTTAAGTACGAGAGAAAGTAGATAAGTAAATAGACATAATACATTCAGGATACTTAATAACTTGCTGTTTTTTTTACGTAAAGTTTCATGCGGTGGAGTCCCGGGCACAGCTAGTATATAAATAAAATAGTAGAGTTCATCAATTAAAGCTATTGGATAGATTTCGATAAAAAAACAGTCGTAAAGACAAAAGATATAAGTGCTACCTTTGTATTACAAGGAAACATTAAAAAAATACAACTAAAAGTCAACGTCGCGCGGTGGGAATACCTTTTGATTAGGCCACCCATCCAAGTAATAACTGCGCCCGACGTTGCTTAACTTCGGTTATCGGAAGTCGGAAGAGAACCGGTGTTTTTAACACTCTAACCGAACTAACAGTATTAATCCTCTACACTTTTTGTCACACTAAAAGGAAGACGATCAAAACTTCAAACCCCTCCCATAAGAGGTCATTCAAGTATTACGTAGCACTGATGGGGGGCCCTTGATTTACTTATTTGTGATGACATAGGAGTTCGGGGGTCTGGAAGGTGAATACGTCAGCAATATTTATTTACTGAATTAGAACAGATTTGAATATACTTATATAAATGTTTAAGTAATTATGGGGGGAGGGTTAAGAACATTGTTTACTTTTGTTGACCAAGGGGAGCGGGCGGCAAAAAATTATAAAAAATCGTCTTACGAATATTTGAATGGCTCCTAAGAAATTTCACCAAAAAAAAGTTTTACTTCGTAAACACTCGATTTTTATAAATCATCTCTATCCCCATGACTTTGGCAAAATTGTGTGCGCACATATATATGTTGTTTATATTATTTATACTTTGAAAAACTATTACCTCGCAATTTCAAAAAATAAAATGAACTAATTAACGTTCCCGTTTGAATACCATGGTAGTGGTCCACCTACGATAGCATCAGAATTCGCCGACTATACACCGAGCTTGCCGCATTCGGTTTGCAGTTTTCGCCAAGAATTTCCAGTTGCGATACACAAGCGTTGATCAATTCGTCGGTCGGTAATTTTTTCCCATGGCCGTTCTACGTATGGCAAAATGATTTGTTAAGCCATTGAGCCCCTGTACCTGTGTTCAATTTTATTACTTACCCGCGTACACTTGATTTGGTAAGGCGAGTACTGAGGGAAAATTGTTTAGCTTTTTAAATGGGGCAATTTGCAATTATTATTTTATAGCGACAAGTTACATAATTGAGTTTTTGTATCGACGGACGCGGGGAGAAATGCCGACGTAAACGCCGGCCATATTAGGTCTTGGTCATGTTTATTTTATTGTTATTTAATGCATTAGAATCACTCTGATGTTTTGTAGAAGTTAAAAAGCATATACGCTGCATTTATATTAAATAAACATAGCTTCCTTTTATGTCACCGCGGCATTTAAAAAAAGATTCGTTGTCCCTTCTTCAATACAACACTTGTCGTCGATAAAATTTAACTTCCTTTTGTATACTTACATTGCTTTTTAAGTTTTCTATATGTATTTTTCGGAATTTATACGCCAGGTGAATGTTTAAAGATAAGGTATCACCCTTTCTATCGTGTCGTAGTTCATGGTCATATTTAACACATAAAACATAAAACAAAACAAATGCTAATAAACTACAACCTTAGTTAAAGTTCGTTCTAAAACTTTTAAAAGTATGGGCACGATACTTTTAAACATACAAAAAATCACACCTAGCCTCATTGAACAAAATTCAAGGGGCGATTTTCAAGGTTAATCATTACGTAACTGCTTATTGTGAGAACGCCGCACTGTCGAATAAAGGGAAGCGGGGTGTGGGTCGAGGTGTGGGACGTGGCCGGACATACGCGACAGGGCGCGATTCATTTATGGCACCAGTTCGTATTTGCGTAATTTTTTACGTTTCTCGAGATAATTAGGTCAAATATTAAGTACCTAGAATCGACTAGTGGTTATCCTAGCGACTAACCAGTCGCGCTGTATAATTATACTGTAAAGAGAAAATTACGTCTCATTTTCACACGTTATTACACTCGTGCTAAGCCAGACTGCTAAGATTGTGCTGACAGCTAGTTTTAAAATGAATAACAAGACGCACCACGTTTAAAGACACACATAAATATGTTTTAAAGATCTTAATTGCTTATTAATCTTAAGATCGTAATCTGTGAGAGTATTGCAACTATTTAACTAGTCATGCTGTATAAAGAGGTGAATATTGGTGTATCAGATATCTATAAACTCCAAAAATATTTAACCAAATCAACATGAAAGTTTGCACTTCTAAATGTTTTCTTATGGAGAAGTATTTATTCTATCCACTTTAGTCGTCGCTAGGTGACGCTAGAGAACATCATCTCGACTATTCATTACAATAAAATGTCTACAACAAATAGTAATAGCAACAAACAAACGAGCCATGAACATAGGGTTATAGTTGAAGGCGTTATAGCATTAATATTTTACATTTATATTCATAATGACTCATAAATTATTTAATAAACTATAGTATACATCTATGACGTAGTCCGGTGAAGCTGTTAAGACCTTGCTAAGTCAATACCGTAGTCAGTTCGAAAAAAAAATACATCTATGACGATCGGTTGGTTAGTTAAAGCGTGAGAGCGTAACAAACAATATCACGTTCGCATTTTAAATATTCGTAAGGATTTACCGACAAAGGCTATTTACCCTCTTGAGAAACTGTATTTACTATACAAACCTTAGGATAGAAAATGCGCTAAGCAGGAACGAAGTAAGAATATGGGCGGGTTTTGTGACGCGTTATGTGGGAGCCGAACGCTGATTGGTCGGCCGACAAGAGCCGAGTATAACCGAGAAGGGTCGAACTGTGAACGCCTATGACATCAAGGTCTCATGCCGCACGATTTAGTCGTGTAGTCGGCTCCCTATACTATAGTTGCGTTCGGTACGGAATCTAAGCTTACCTAACTGCATTGACACAAACGCAAAATAAAAAAAATAAACGCGAGATAAACTGGGTAGCATTCCTTGTTATTCATAAAATTGATGATAGATATGCTTACAATAAAATGATCGTAAATATTTCTTCTAGTTCTAACACTAAGATGACTATAGTAACTTGTAAATGTATTCTAACATCATATAATATATATCTAAATAAATAAAATCTAAAATCTAAAAAAAACTATATAGATATATATAGATATATATGATAGATCTAATAAAAGAGAAAGGTTTGAAAATAGTGCGTATTATTTAGATGTAACGATGATATACTTTCAAGGGATTAGTAATTCATCCTAACTATGAAATAAACTGATAAGTTACATGATAAAACGTACTGGAAGAGAATAAACACCATACATATTAAAGCTGCCTTACCTCGCCTAACACTTACGCGTAAAAAAAAGCATTCGACTTGTGATACATGTTAAACGATGTGTTTGAAAAAGAAAACAAAAAATGTAATACGATTTATCGTTGCTTGTTATCGAACTTTGGTTCCGTAACGTAAATTAAATTAAAAATTATAACTGACGATATTTTAAATTTTAATAATATCTGATCATGTGAAATGTATAAAACGCTTCTAAATACATTTTATACACCACCTGTATAATTTCAAACGACATATTTGCCATCCTATAATTTTAGACTTTTAAGCCTCATAAAAATGTATAAGTTAAGTTTAGTTCTACGATAAAGTCCCAAAACATATTACAGATTTACTGTGCAATAAATATAAGTATACTACTTACTGTCAGAAATCATTATAGAGTCAATGATAGTGTGTCTGGAAATGATCCCTTCACTATACATTCACAAAATATAAATATTAAAACCGAATCGGGTTCCTTGTCATGTCTTCTCGGCAACTGTCATGTTTTTCGAACCATAGTAGTAATTTTAGCGTTCATTAGGGCTTTCTTTGGGCCTAAATTAAATAAAGTATTTATGATTTTTTTCTCTCAATCCACAAGAATATGTTGAGACAGTATAGTGACATGCTGTGAAATTTTGTTTAAAGGTAAACTGAAAATGTATTTTCAGTAAATAATAATTTTATACGGCATTAAAAATCGACGTTAATATTAATGATTATGTATAATTCCAATATGTTCATAATGTATTCTTATTGTTATACTGTCCATCTTTATATATTACCTGTATTTATTTACAATGTCCGCAATTATAAAAAATATCTGGTAAGCCTTAGTCATGGATAGGATATTATAACGAAGTGACCGTACGGAATCGAATTTCATATACAACGCAGTTTTAAAGTAACTGCAAATTATATAACCATGAGATTACGTTTCGTCGTTAACTGTGAACAATTACATTATGGTTTTATCGATGTTCGTATTAAATAACAATATTAATTATATGTATTTTATAGAATAACTAATACAGTGTTTACAACTTTGTGAATCAGTCACAATATTTATATTTGTAATGGGGTCTGAATATGAGGGATATTTTCCAAAGGTTACGGAACTCTAAAACAAATGAAACACGATAGAGACAAATAACAAGCGGGTCCGTACGCATTTATCTAAGATCTTAATAGAGTACCAGGTGCAATTAGATTAATGAATGATTTGCTATCGAGCGGTGCTATTTATTTAACTGTCAATTTGCAGGCACTTGTCTGCTTGGATGGACAGCTGTGTGAACTGGAAGTGAAGTTTTGTCATTAAACGAAAGCTGTGCTAAGTGAGATTAAAATTTTTAGATACTCTGTACTACTTATCGGATTATCATTGATGGAGGCTTCGGATAACCGGCTTCAATGTCGTATCTTTGATTTTAATTTCATACTTGGTACCAAGTTTTGAGGGAGACTCAATTTTATTTGAGTAATCTTATTTTGTTCTATGTTACCGTAGTTTGTTTGAATGTTAGTGTTTTTTACGCATACTCAATGTACATCTTAGATGAATGGTCAAGCTAACTGTATACCGTCGCTTCATAAAGATAACAAACATATTGAATTGTGAAAACCGAGTTCTTGAATCTTAATTAATTTTTCAAAACAGTGTTTGTGTTGGCATACTGTTGCTTCTCATCATTTTTATCTTCTTACCCTTATTCCATCTAAGTAGGGTCGGCATAACATATTTTACTCTTTCAGATTTTATCTCAATATTTTCGCCATTTATATATACATTTATAATTTTTGCATAATCCGACCATAGTTGCCTTTCTTATTATAACGTTAATGACTAAAAGACAAACGGGTCTGTGATAAATTAAAATACCAGGTATACTTTCATTTTGGTATGTCTGAACCGGCTTAACAATGTATTACTGCTTCGATTGTATTGTTCATTACTACAGTCATTTAGATGAGCAATTTTTATTAAATTATATATTAGAATGTGTACATAATATCGACAGTTTCTATTTACAACGGTACGAGGTAACACGTAGGCGAGAAATTCATCCACGCTCTGTTAATAAAGTCTTGTCAGAATGATCAATGGCTCTTACACGGCGACGTATTTAAATTACGTAATTTGTTTGTTGTTGTTGTAAGCTTGTTTTAATGAATATAGATTATATTATGTACATACCCCGCACTACTAATAACGTTACAATAATGAATGTATTTAATTAATCAATGCTTTTTATCTTATCTATGAAAACGTAGGCTTGTTTTCGAAATTGATTATTCTCGATAATTTATTGAGTAATATTTGACATTAAGTATTAGAGGTTAGATTATAATTTAATGTTATATAACGTGATAATTTAACCGAAAGTATTAACATGATTTAGTGCAGTAATCAGGTTATTTTAGGTTAGAAATAATAAATGATAGCAGGGGTGTTCTATAAAAGCTTTTAGGTAATGCGATATCTCATTGCAGCGTTATAAATTTACAATTATTTATTTGTAAACGAAGCAGACGACCTGTTTGTTTAATTGGTCTGGTTTGGTGCTTTCCTGAAGCGCAGATAATAATTAAAAAACATAAAGTTAGCTATGTTCCAGGTGGTGAAACCCTTTCTATGAAATTTAAGTGGATTTTGTGGTTGGTCCATTATACATAAGAGTGAGTATAAAAATTCCTCTGAAGTAGCCAAACAACTTGAAGTGTATTGTATGTAAAATCCTTTATTATGAAAGCGACGACTATTATGAGCGTTTTAATAATGTTTAAAAGACTAGGCCGTTTTAACAAACGTATTATTTATTTTTCTTAAGCCATACCTCTGTTTTGTTACACTCTACTTTTCTACCATTTTGAGTAGTATAGCTATAAATGAATTATTTTAATATCACTTTATCTTTTACGATCATCTATGCTCAGTCTTCAATCTTTTGTTATTTTTCAACCTTACTCTTATTTTATTAGTGCAAAACGATCACATTTCTTTAACTTAAGTTTCTTCTTCTTAAGTTTCTTCTTTTTCTTTATATATTTAACAGTGTACCTGGCGGACGTTGTCCTGCCTTGATTATAAAAAAAATCCTAAAAGTGAACCGCAACGCCACCTACCGGGTCCAATTGTGAATCTAAATCATTCTCGGATCCACTGGAACACGCACGCAAAGTTTTATTAAAATCGGTCCAGCCGTTTAGGAGTTCAGTTACATACACACGCACAGAAGAAATTTATATATAAAGATTTGTACGAAGATTATGGTATACAGAGGCAATAGTTGCGTTCCTATGATCATGCTTGGTAATGATTGCCATTGCTTTGCTTTTGCGAAATACGTAATAGGGGAGATATGGTACAGTAACATAGTTTTAAATCGCGAATCTCTTGTCCGTGATGGCTCAGTGGCTAAAGTGATCGGACATTACGTAGATCGATTTAGGTTTGAATCCTTGGTAATTAACTGAAGCTTCCAATGAAGGAAAACATCATGACGCCATAGAATGGTGGTAGGGTTTATTATAAGCCCGACTGGCTAGACTCCACTCTCAAGTTAAAACTATCACCAAGCGCTTATAGATGTTTTTCGGCTGTATTTACCACCTTAAACCCCATATAGTCATTTAATATCAGATCAGATTGTGATCATATTCTAAAACCTATAAACCTATATTCTAAAAAGTTACCCTATCATTTAGTCTGCTACTACTGTCCTGAAGCCAGTATAAGTATTGTGAATAAATGGATTTAAGAAGAGTCTTATGACGACACGTCTAAGTACATTGTCAGTGACCGATCTTCAGTTTTCATTCTCTCCTTCTTTTTAAAGAATTAATGGTATAATAAAACACACATCAGTACTCTGTCATTTACTGAAACTCGAATTATTCTTCAAACGGTAGATCTCAAAAGTAGCAAATGATAAATTGTTATTTGAAGTGAATTGCAATTCCGTACGTGATCGGAATATGACCCAATAGTCGTGGACCGATTGACTTCCATGTGAGTTATGTTAAAGTATTTATTGAAATATTGCCCATTGTATGTTTAAATGGGCATATAACATTATTCACATTGCCACTGTTTGGTATTTAAGTATTTTTATGTGGATTTAGATCGGACCTATAAATATTGGTTTTCCTTTAATTGATAGCATATATATGTGTATAAAATGTAGGACTGTTTTATAATAACTACGAGTGATAGAACAAATAACTACTACTAACACGTTGAATAACTAAATTGTAGCGTGGCTGGACACAGTGTTGATATCGATAGAGGAGAGTGGAATCCAACCGAGAGCCAAAGCAATTGGTAAAGTAGTAGAATAGTTGTGCTGTTTCTATTTAAATCTAATATTCTATTTCTATTCTAAATTTAAACGAGTTTTTTTCATGTATTTTTTATTTGCATTAATCGTAGTAATCACCCATGCAATCAATGCATCTTCGCCAACGCAGTGGCAGTTTATTGATGCCCTTCATAAAGAAATCAGCTGGACGGCAGGCAACAAATTCTTTAAAGTACTTTTGTACTGCCTCTCGGGTATTGAATTTTTGTCCCGCCAAGGAGTTATCCAAATTCTGGAAAAAGTATTAGTCTGTAGTCGGAAGGTCTGGTGAGTAGGGCGGATGACGGAGAACTTCCAACCCCAGTTCTTGCAACTTGGAGACCTTCTGCTGTGCAGTATGAGGTCGCGCGTTGTCGTGCAGGAGCAGCGGAGACGAGCGATTGACCAATGCTGGTTGGAGATGTACCAGCTTCTCCATCATTGTGTTCAGTTCTTCATAGTACACATCTGCAGTAATGCTCACCCCGTTTGGTAAGAAGCTGTGATGAATCACACCGGCGCTAGACCACCAAACAGTGACCATAATTTTTCTAGGGGTAAGTTTTCGTTCAGGGTATTGTTTAGGTGCTGAACCAGGATCCAACCAATTTGCTGAGCGCTTACGGTTATCAAACAGAATCCATTTTTCATCGCAGGTAACAATGCGGTTCAAAATTCCTTCATTTGTGTGCCTGTTGAGCTGTGCAAGGCACGTCTCGACGCGTACTTCGCTCTGGCGATCATTGAGTTCGTGGGGCACCCATTTGTCAAGCTTTTTTACCTTGCCAATTTGACGCAAATGGACCAATATTGTTGTGACGCTAACGTCGAAAGCTGCTGCTAATTCAGCTGTAGATTGTGTATCATCAGCTTCCACAATCGCCTTTAATTCATCATTGTCGTCCAAAGTCTTCGGACGACCGCGAGGTTCATTTTTCAGGTCGCAATTCCCAGAACGGAAGCGAGCAAAGCAATAATAGATGGTGCGTTGGTTTGTAGTGTTAGCTCCGTAAACGTCGTTGATGTTGCGTGCCGCTTGTGCCGTGTTGCTGCCACGACGGTGCTCATATTCCATAATTACTCGAATTTTTAACGTATCAATGATGACAAAAAACATTGAAATGCGATTAAAATGTAACACTAATCAATAAACAAATGACTACTTTAGGAAAAATAATTCCATGTTTTTAAAATAAAATTAATTCGAAATTAGAATTCTTAGCCAAACAAAAATGATTTTGATTTGAAATGGCCAGTACTGCAGAACGGCAATTTCATAGGTAAATACCTATTATTACGAGTGTGTTTGCGGTTTAACACTAAAGCCTACTACCGTCGCAATGCAACATTGCCCGCATAGGATAGTTTTGAATAGTACGGGTTCGTATATTAAGATTGGTCGTACTAGTGGCTGCATTGGACTATGAAAAGCAAGTGAACTATGTTACTATTTGGTACTAAATTAAAGTAAAGAATATTCCCTTAATCATGTATTGATAATAACATGATCCTGTAAAAAGATTAGGTTGATGGGAGAATGATTTTAATTACGATGCTAACAATATTCTTTTCTGGAACTTCCTGTACGGTTCTACGGATATG
Organism: Antheraea pernyi; assembly: GCA_015888305.1. Lineage (NCBI taxonomy): Eukaryota > Metazoa > Arthropoda > Insecta > Lepidoptera > Saturniidae > Antheraea > Antheraea pernyi. The sequence continues at coordinate 613,454 of MU158793.1, read as the reverse complement.
TTTAGAAAATATGTACAAAAAAAATATAATACCGCTTAATCATTTGATGAATAACTCTTTATATGACTCTAACTATGCCAGGATGTCCGTAGGCGCGTGTTATAGTAAAATTAATAGCATAGAAACTTTCTCTATGATAAAATACGTAGATGTGTGAAATTTCATGGTAATCGGCGTTTACAGTCGACTCGACGTTGAGGTTTCAGTTAGCATACGTAATTACTAGCTGTTTCCCGTCCGATTCGTTGGGCTTTAAAGAAATGGTAAAAGGTCAACCGAATCCTAAAACTAAGTATTCTAGAGCCGTCTAAAACAATCCGCATCGAATGGTCATAGCCTTATTCCGATACGTTCAGTAGTTTTAATATGAATGAGCCTCAAATAACTGTATTTTTATTATCGGTGTTTTACGATACCTGTTTTAAAAATTACGTTCTTATACTATGTTCAAATCCTAGTTTGATTTTGTGATAATTTTAAAACATCAATTTTACAAACAGAAACGAAATAATAATGTAAATTAATGTATTTTTTATATCTACAAAATAATATTTTTAACTAGCAATTAAAATATAAACAAGTGTCGATATCCTCGTAAGTTTACGATAACGAGACAGGTATTAAGCCTTATGATAACAATTAATACACTTTTAAATATAATTGGTCAATTAAATCTGCGTATTGATTTTTAACTGTATTTTAGCGTATCAGTGTGCGATCGTTCTTTTTTACATAATGTAAAATGAAGTCCTCTACCACGTATGTTTGTCTGTTCGAGATAAACTCAAAAACTACTTAACTGATTTTCATACGGTTTTCACCAGTAGATAAAATGATTCATATCAGTTTAGGTATATAATTTATATTTTTTTTAATTATCAGAGCGGGAGAACGTCCGCCGGAACCTCTAGTGTATTTATAAATATATAACTGATTTTCTTGGTAATTTTATTACATTAATAGACTCCAATAATCTCACTTGAGATTTTTTCAATAACAATCCCACGGCTGAGTTAAGCTCTGTAAGTTAAAAAATATATTTTTCATTAATGAGTCATGTTTATATTTGCAAATGCAAAACCGTACCCGAAGAATTTTGATCAGGTCTTTATTAAAAGATAGCCTGAGGACTCAGCATTTATATATATCGTATTTATTACGTATATCTATGTATGTATATTTATGTAAAGTGTATATATTATAAGTTATAGTGTATAAGTGTATATAGTGTGTATATATAGTGCGTTTATTTTAGGGAATTAAGCAGTAATTTTATTGCGAACAGAGCCAAATTTGTACATGTTATTACCGAAGTCAGAACCTGTAGAATCTCTCTTTCTCCTTTCCAATAATTTTATAAAGTTGTTTAAACGAAAGGTGAAAAGACATTTAAGTTCATTGAAAACTTTGAATTTTATTGTTACCGTTATATAAGCGGTTTTTTTATATATCAAGAGAAGCAGCAAAAAAATTTAAGCTTCATGATTTCATTGACGTTCACTTTACTGCTTTCTCTATAAGTATACACACTATTTAAAGTGATAAGTAAAGCGACAAAATATTAATTTTTTTTAGTTACATCAGTTCTGTTTATAGGTCCGGTCGTGATGAATACATTTTTATTCCATTGAAGTTTTATTACATAGTAGTACTAAAATTTGAAGGTTAAATTCATTATTTTAAATCGCCAAATATAAATTATACATTCTGCAATGTAATAAGCATGTAGCGCACATAATGAGGCTTAAGTAACGCTATAAATCGCATATGTTAATTAAACCAGTTCAACTTTTTTTGGTAATTAATTATATTATACCGGGTAAATGATACTCTGTCGACTTTGCGAGAGTGTACACACTACAACGGATTTGCTACAAGCATTTGAAGCCGCACAAACACACCAAAAAGATATGAGAAAATTGTAAGATCATATATATATATATATTAAACATTAATTCCTTCTTATTATCCTTACTAATCTTTATAAATATAATTCTTCTGTCCGTGTGTATGTGACTGAACTTCTCCTAAACGGCGGGACAGATTTTGCTGATTTTTATTTGTGCGTTTACCTGAACAGGTGGATTCAAGATTGGTTTAGATTTAGAATTGTTCAAGGTAGGTGGCACTGCGGTCGATTTTTAGGATTTTTTTGATCATCAACACGGGATAACGTCCGCTGGGACCGCTAGTGTGAATGTAAGTTTGTTCGTTTTAGTGCAAATTGTTCATTTACATACAACCTAGTACCATCTATTTTCCAGAAAAAAGTACAGTTCCCGAGAGATAATTTAAATCTACATTAAATGGAGTGAATCCGCGTGCAAAAGCTACTATCGTATAGTTGTATAACATAATTTTTTGAACAAATCTTATCTTAATCCAAGTAAATCACCAAAAATAGTAGACAGTCCAAGTAGTTTGTAGAATACGCGTAAAAGTAAGTAAATACAATACGATGTTTATTTAAAAATCATTTCTGGATCACTCACTCAGTTTCTCAGTCGGTCTTTATGTGGACATTTCTTCTTTTTCTTTAATTTATGGCTCCGTGTGCAAGCAATACATAATTCCGCTAATATCAAGTATATAAAGAGTGTGCGCTGTCTGTGGCAGATAGTGTCATAAACTGTGGACATTATTTAATTCAATTTTTTCACTTTTACTTACAATTTGTGATAACATTTTCTTTAGACAAACCTTGTTATGACAATTACAAACAACAAAAGACGATTTAGCCAAATAAGTCCAGCCATTCTGAAGTAATACGTTTGCATACACGTGGTAATTTTTATTTATGTTAATAAAATGGATTATTTACATTATAATATAAATAGACATATATTAATTAGTTAACATTTAATAAATTGTATTTGAATATTCCTAATTATATTTGCCATGGGCTTCGTTTTATTGTAGCACGGCAAAATGACTGCACTGTGCCTGATGGTAAGCACAGTACAATCCAAAATCAATGGCGACCACCAAGTGACACACTATCCATCGCCGGTCGCCGCTGTCATGCCGGCCTGCGAAAAGCTGGATATGCACAGACTGATCCCAAAACGCAACCCGCAGAAACGAATCACTATGACAGGCTTTTTCGCCATATACATGGTGGTTGTGACCCAGTCAGGCTGTAAAACCCTACCGCCCCGCTTTCGCCATTGCCTCGTTCGTTATTCAGCAGGGTGCATCACGTGCAGGTGAGGTTGGCTTGGATGTCTCAAGTCTTAGATGTTATTCGACATCCCTTGCACCCCAGCTTTGTTTTCCATTTTACATAAATGAATTCACTTTCACTTTTTGGTTTATTCTTATTCTTTTTTTTCTTTGTCTAACATTTCTTAATATTTCCGTTATATAATTTATATGTTTATATTATTATTAATAGTGTAAGGTGTTTGTATGTTCTAAAGGGTTGTAGGTCTTGAGTTTAATTTAATCCTTTTTATTATTGTTATTGTATTTTTTATTATTGAATATTGACTGTTGCTATATCCATATTTGTAAATAAATATATTAAAGGTGACTCAAAAGTAATTCAGAAAAAGTGGGTAATTTTCATGATACAAGGAAAACATTCTAAATAACGATCTCTTTGCGTCCAAACGATGGAATAGGCTGCTTATTCGGGGAATGAGGTATAGTTAGTGTTTATTAGACAAAAAACTCGATAAAATATTATCATTTATTAAAATTATATTTTTTTTTAAATCTGAATATTTTAAATACACTAGTAGTTTAATAGACAACCTATATAGATTTCAAAGATAATATTTAAGAAGTTTTGCATTTAATATAAATGTTTTCACTTAAATAATTCCGAAATCGTTCGAGGATCGATCGATCCTGAGGATAAATTATTCGAAACGTTTAACTTTTCAAGAATAACTTGTTAAAAATATAAATTGTGGTGTTTAAAGCGGTTCTTTATTCAGTCGTGGGTCAAAAGAGCCAATTGAAAAAGCCCTCGTTGATAACGATAATTGCAAACGATTTATTTGAAGATATGCATTGCCTTAATTGTCTTGTTTGCATAATGCGGTGAGCTGAGGAACCCTTAACTTATTATGTGTATTATTATTCATTTGAAGCTTATGTTACCACTTACTTTATATCAAACAATTCAGAAGTATCCGCAGTATACTCGATATATAAGGGTGATGAAGAAGATCTGGCAGTTTGGATAAAAACTAGCATTTATGATTATTCGTGTTTATGTGTCCATTTATTATGCGTCAGTCCATTTTAATCGGATCTAACTTTACCGTTTTAGGTCTTCACTCGGCTTGTCCGTATACTTTATTCTCACTTAGCGAATTCTGACCTATACTTTGTATAGTGTAATATTGTATAGCCATTGCTCCGTTCATAAAAGTCGTAGCGTGACTATAACACTACACGATTTTTGTTGTCATATGTGATAGTTAGTTCTATAGATTAGCGTTTTCAAACAAACAAAAAAACGAATACCATTACAGATTTTGTCGTTTTGCGAATTGAAACAATGTATTTCTACTTAATATTACATTAATAATTGTCCTGTATGTACGCCATACGACCGCTTCAACTATTGCGCTATTCGTGCAGTTATGAGTACATTTATCAAACTTACCATACACAAGCGTGTTACTCCATCACCCTAATCTTTTTCTATCACACCATCCATCACTTTTAATCGGGTTTGATTGTAAATAAAAAAATATATTGAAATAAATCTCATTACTAATTTTACTAGCTTTCAACCGCGACTTTGCTTGCGTTAATGTAGATTTGAACAGATCAAATCCCGAGGTACACCTCACGAACCGAACTCGTTTCTATAGGTGGTAGAGCCACGCGTTAGTTATTATTGGTTTTAGCATGAATGGATCGGCTTGCCCGGAGTAGTACCACCCTCTCACAGAAAACCGACGTGAATTGACAGTGCTTGCATTGTTGCGTTTCGTTCGGTCAGTGAGAGCGCCGGAGGTCCACCTCACCCCCCCCTCTCCTCTCCCCACTCCCTCCCTCCCATTTTCCAAACACAAGCTGGCAACGCACTTTCGACTCCCCTGGTGTTGTTAGTGTCTATTGACGGTGGTGATCACTTAACATCACGTGACCCACATGTTCGTTTGCCTGCTATGACATAAAAAAAACTGATAAACTAATTTTTACTGTCTAAATGAACGGTTACCTTATACTCTTTTCTGTGGCGCTGACAACGTGCTATGTAATATTTCATAACGATATGTTTAGGCGTGAAAATGTAACAAACACAATATAATATTGTAAAATCATAATTGGGAATTAACATTTCCCGAACTCTATAATTTAACACCTGATGAAATGTCCTAAAGCTTTTGCGTTCAATTATATTGTCAAATGAATTGCCTTTTAAATTATAGGTTTACATAGCACTGATTTATACTCTCCGCTGTTTCCTTTCACTAAAATCGATCTATACATATAATAAAAATGTAAATCTAACGTGTCTTTACTTTTTCGATTTTATGTGTATGAACACTCATCATTGCTAAAGTATTGTGGTCACGGTAAAACCTCACTAAAAAAATCGCAAAGCATATCCTCTAGTAATTGAGTCTTGGTTTCATTAAAATCGGTTCATTCCATCAAGACTTAATACATTCAGTTGATTTCATTACTCACTGTTTTTTTACATTAGGATCAATGGAGTCGCGGACATAGCTAGTGTATAATATAATAGAACGGTTCGCAATTTCTTCTGTGATTAAAAATTGCTAACAATAAAACTGCTTAGAACTAACTACTGGCTGGTAAAACGGATCCTTTATTTTCATGGGGACACCCATTCTGGATACTTACCCTTTTTTTTTCGAACTGACCATGCTATTGACCTAGCGAGGTCTTAACAACTTCACCGGACTGCTAAGGCGAGTGCTCGAGGCACTCAATCGATTGATACCTACCCCGATGGGTAGCTAAGTATGGGTTATGTCCGACTCAGTACCGGGGGCCTCTATTGTGGTCTGAGAAGTTAGAAATGAAGACACTCCATGTCACTACCTCATTGGGGATTGAGTCTCAACATTCAAGGGACTGTGCATAAAAACCTTTTGCATTACAAACCACTTAGTTGTACCAACTTTCATGATGTTGGAGATTACTAATCTCAAGCATTAAATACATGTTACATTTCAAAATCAGTTAAATCCAATTTTAGCCGTTTCCAATATTTATGTTATTTTTCAAGATCTTCAAATATTGTGCATGTAAAATATGAATGGAAAAATTAAAAACCTAATGAACAGCAAAATTTGAACTTCGTTCTCGGTGTAAAAACCGGAAATCTTAAAACAATTAAACATGTAACAATAAATAACAACAAAGTTCTCTATAGTTTAGCCGCAAAAGATAAAAAAACGCAAAATTATTAAAAATTTAAATTTATAATTGAAATTTTTCGTTGATCTTTTATCACTTAATGAAACCTCTCCATTCATATTTACAAAATAAAATTTCTTCACTGTTTGCAAGTGACAAAAATGTTTAAAAAAAATGCCCTATATTATTTATATGGGAAAATTTAAAGTTCGTTGGAGGACCTCTTAAAATTGAAATTAAGAGCTGTCCTTTGAACATCATTTTTGTTTGGATATATACTATGGTATTAGGGAAGAGAGAGAGAAAAAAAAATATCGTCTTTTTTTGGCACACCCTAATAGGTATATTATTCCGTTCACGTTTATTACGTTCAGTAATTTTAACGCGATTTTTTCTCAAAAGTACTGTAGTTTCATTATATATAAGTAACATATCGAGAAACTATACAACAATAGGATTATATATATAATATAGGCTATTATGAAAATACGGTTGAGGAAATTGTACATTTTTATGTTCGAACACGAATAAATTATTTACGGAGTACTATGACTAATGAGGACACTTTTTTATGCGGATTCTTGGTTACTTTTTTTATACGCGTAGTTGTTGACTGTGTTATAACATACATATTATTTTCGTTGATTTATCTAGTTGCTTTTTTTTTCTATATTCATTATCAACTATATTAAGGAATATGTATAGAAATAATTATATGTTTTTTGTCCGATCTAGTCACCGAAATAGCTGAATTGATTTAGATATAAATACTAGCTTTTGTTGCAGCTAACAGCGAACAGTTCTTTTAGGATATCCTTTTCTCTACTTCTGACGACTTGAATCCAAAATTTCATAATAGTAGGTTAAGTAGTTACGGCGTGAATACGTAACATGCAAACAAACTTACCAAGTTACATTTGCAATTATAACATTCTTAAGGAGTTTGACAACAATTGCACTGTTCGAAATGGGTTAAGCATTGATGATAGAATGATAAAAAGCTCAAAGTAGGTAATAGACTTATATTAGTATAACTAAATTAGAAGACACGATTTATTCAGATAACCTAGCTCCCGTGAACCAATAAAATCCATTTTCAAAAACACGATCGCGAGTATCACCTAGTGTGCAGTCAATATATAAGGTTACCCGTACTGACCCTTTTAGGTACAGTGCGTGAAGATCATACGCCGTGTACGGTACTGTAGCTTAAGGATTCATCAGTTATCATGAACGTAAATTTTATCCTCGAATACGCAACGGTATAACAAAATAATAGGACCTCATAAAACAAAACCGTACACAAGCGTAAAACAACATCGAATACAAAAGGGTACATTACGTTTTAAAATACTTTAATAAAATCAAATCACGAACTTTATACAACGGTCGAGCATTTTAACTACCAGGCGATTAGACCACCGGCGGAGTTATGAAGATTGCCCGCGTCGACGATATTAGCCGATTAATTATAAAACGATTTATGGTAACAGCAAATTAACCAGCAGTTAATCGACGTCACTGAATTTTATGTCGCATACGAGGTTATTAATCAATGTTGTAAACGATACGAGATACGTTAGTGCGGTTTGTTGACTCGAGATTGTCGACTCGATATGTTATGATTTAGTGTTAAAATCAATCCGGCCCACCCTATAAGGAGTCGACTGTTTTTCTTCCTCGTATCTCAACAATCCGCGTACACTTGTTGTAAACTATAACAAGGTGATTTTTTATTAAACTTTTTCTATTCAAACGCTTGTTTTAAACATAGTTTTTTCCAGAAAGTACGGGAAAGTTATTCATTGATTACAAATCGGCTGCAACGTTTTCTACATAAGCTGTTTTCAACTTTTTGTATGATAATGTTTTCATGTTATTTAAGGATGTTATATGATTTTTCCTATAAGTATTTATACAATATGAAGTCTATTTTGTTTGTGATGAAACAAGTTTGTTCTCTATTACACCTGCTAAAAAGTAAACAATGTCAAATGTGTCAGTATTCGCATGAAAATATTAATATATGAAAAATGGATGTTGGCATGTATATTTAAAACTAGTATACTTCAATACCGTTTGAGCTATTATAATGAAACTCAGTATACCCATGTGATTCTTCATGAAGATAGTTTTTATGCAAATCTTAACATCATAAGACTTGAGACACCCAAGCCAACCTCACCTGCACGTGGTGCACTGCTGAATTATGAACGAGGCAATAGCGAAAGCGAAAGTAGGGTTTTACAGCCTGACTGGGTCGCAACCACCATGTATATGGCAAAAAAGCCCTTCATATTGATTCGCTTCTGCGGGTCGCGTTTCGGGATCAGCCTGTGCATACCCAGCTTTTTGCAGTCCGGTATGACAGTGGCGACCGGCGATAGATAGTGTGTCTCTCGGTGGTCGCCATTGTTTTTGGTTCGTACTGTGCTTACCATCAGGCATAGTGCGGTAATTTTGCCGTGCTACAATAAAAAAATAAAAAAAAACATTTTACTAACCTCGCAACTAGATGATGATTTCTATACTGATTAATCGATCACCATCAAGAACGTGTACTGTGTTTTTTAATAATTCGATTACTTATTAATAACTTTTGTCCATGGTTTCGTTCGGGTTAATATAAACTTACTTCATGTCCTTTCCTCTACCTACCTCAAGAGGAAAAAATCCCCGATTTTTAAACATTCTTCATTGGTGCTCAGCTCCTATAGGTCTTAGCGTGATGATATATAGCCTATAACCATCCTCAAAAAATTAACTATATAACATTGAAATAATTTTTCAAATCGGACCAGTAGTTCCTGAGATTACTCCCTACAACGTCACAAAGTCACAAACTTTATCTCTTTATAATATTATTATAGATAATAATAGCAAGAAAATATTAAAAACCATAGCGAACTCATGGGCGAAATTAGTATACCAATATAATATAATTGATAATAATTATTTAATTTTAATTTATTACGTCACACACCGGTATAGTATATAACTAACATGGCATCTAAAATATACGAGTGGAGTTTTTGGCGGGATCTAAGTCTGACATGTTGTTTTTCATTTTGTTCATAATTTTGAGTTATTTGACTCGATATTTTGTAATATTGGTGGCGTTTTAGGTAATATGTTCAGTTATTGCTTTTGTTATTGCTTAGTATCTTAACTCTGCCCTCCCAATACATTCTTGATAATTTAATGTATGTCCGGAAAAACTTTGAGAAACTGAATTTAGTTAAAGACCGGCATAATCTAAATACTAGAAACTGTAATAAACTGGTGGTCCCGTGTTTCAGACTTAGCAAAACCAGTAATAGTTTTTTAGGTAATAGTGTTAGGTTCTACAATAAAGTCCCAAAGCATGTTACCGATTTGCCGGACTGTAAATTTAAGCGCCATGTCAAACGGGTTTTAGTTTCAAAAGGATATTATAGAGTGGATCAGTATGTGAATGATAGTGATGTCTGGAATTGACTCCTCTCTGTGCATCCACTAAAAGCATTGTTGTATAATGTATTAGAAATATATGTTAAAAAAAAATGTACCCGATCGAGTTTCTTGCCGGTTCTTCTCGATGACTGGGTTGTTTTCCGAACCGGTAGTAATCTTTGACGTTCATAAGTGCCTTATTAGGGCCTAAACTGAATTTAAATAAAAAAAAAAAAACAATTGTGCATAGGTGAAGTGAATGGACAATGAGCGGAGCATGAATTCTCAGATGCCACAAAAACTCCCTGGAAAGTTCTAACAAGGGAGGCACCATCTTGTTAGGACATTGAAATTATCACGATTGTAATATTATTAACTCGACAATGGCAGTAATAATCTAGAAGATTGATTGCCAAAACAAACAAGTGCAGTATTATTATAGAAAGTAACCACAGGCAAAAGTTAGTGAACAAACGAATAAAGTGCTGTACACGCTCGAAATCAGTTTGAATTATTACAAGCGTGTTCTCATGAATACACGGTGCGAGATATTTTACGAGTATTGTATTGAACTGGCTCTAGATTTGATATTGATAGCTTGCAATGACAATAAATTATATGAAAATCAAATTATATGAAAATAAATTATATGTATCGAAATTGCGCCGTGAATAAATTTTATATTGTGTCTTGTTACCCGCCAACTGTGTCTTGTTTGAATTATTAATGTTATATTTTAACGCTATATTATAGTAGAGTGGATAAGCTCTATTATTATTATTAGAGATTAATAATGTTTATTTTGCCTGTGTTTTTTATATGTATAATAATTCTATCCGCGTGTATGTGGCTGAACTTCTCTTAAACAGCTGGACAGACTTCGATGATTTTTTTGTGAGTGAGGTGGATTTTGTTTTAATTATTAAAGCAAGACAACGTCCTTCAGACCTGTTAGTTGACTGTATAAGTATTAAAAAATAAGATTTTTACATATTAGTGATCAAGATATTTATATTCCTTTATTTATTAATCTATACTAATATTATAAAGAGGTAAAGTTCGTGAGTACGTGACGTTGTAGGAGGTAATCCCAGGGACTACTGGTCCGATTTCTAAAATTATTTCAGTGTTATATAGCTAATTGATATAGGAAGATTATAGGCTATATATCATCAAGGTAAAACCAATATGAACGGAGCTCCAATGAACAATGTTTCAAAATCGGGGCATTTTTCCTCTTGAGCGTAAGCTTAATGCTTAATTTTGCACTCACATTGCTATGTGTGTCCCCATAAAAGGGATAGATCGAATCTATATTAAAGCGAGCGAAGCCGCGGAAAATACCTAGTATCTTATAATACTGTGGTCGCTTGTAGATTGCTTCGTTTTATCTTTACTAATATTATAAGGTGGTAAAATTTGTGAGGTTGTAGAGGGTAATATCTGGAACTGCTGGTCCTATTTAGAATTTTCTTTCAGTGTTATATAGCTCATTTATCAATGAAGACTAAAGGCTATATATCACCAGGTTAAGACCAATAGGAGTGGAGCACTAATGAGGAATGTTTCAAAATCGGGATTTTTTCCCTCTTGAGTTTCCGCTGCGTGTTAGCGTTAAGCCAAAGTAAATATTCCCCGCGGACGAATCGAATCGTTTCTTCAAGTAGTTAATCATAAAATTAAGCAGCAACGCCTACCGGGTCCAATTATAAATTCAAACCATTCGTGAATTCCCCTGAACACACACAAAAAATCTCATCAAAATTTCTCTATCCGTTTAGGAGGAGTTCGGTCACATACACACGGACAGAAGAAATATATAAAGTTACTTATAGCATCCAGGAAAATCTGACGATACCTCATATGTTTAAAATACATGACAATGTGTCTTTTATATACATATATATTATTTACACACATTGATATTATATACATACATACACTCCAAAAACATAATTTCCCTTTTGTACATTTACTTAAAAGCAAACAAAAAAACAATCCACGAAACTGACCAAAACAAAATATTCTAATATTACGTCATCTTAAACAACAATTTTTATAATAAAAGTAATCGTTGCAGTATGAAATGCCTATGAATATAGTATAATATCATCGCACTATGTTAATCGCACATGTAACATGATTATCCGTAGTTTTTCCTACTTCAAAGTTAGCATATTACTCGACGCTAATAGAATCCCTGGAAATGACGCTATTAAAAAAATAATACAGATGATTCTCGGTACGAAGTTAATTAATTGCTGTAAAATGTGCAAATGTCCCAGCGACGTGAAGCATTTCCTGTAATTAAAGTTCTTACGCTTGTTAATGTAGTCGGGGATACTGCTGAGCCGAATGAAAATGTTAAATATTTCCCTTGAATAATGATCATGGTACGTTCCAAGTCTTTACAATACGTTATTATAATAATGCTTATTTAGAACTAATTATAAACTATATAGAAATTGCTCTCTATCTTTTTATTGATTTACAGGCCTGTTGTTAATTTATAATGAATATGAAGAAGCTATTAGCTAATTCTTTCCCATTTATTTAGTTTTGGTATTTTTAGAATAATAGTTACACCAGCCTCATCATTAGGGACAATAAAAAAATTAAAAATCTTTCAATCATATTATAGATTATTTTAATAATTTCATGAGAATATATTACTAAAACTTTATGAAATACATATACATACATATTTGTGATAGTTAAAATTTTGTTAAAGAAGTTTATCGTGATGTTATTTATAATTATGCAAAAGTACAAATCGATTAGAATATACCAAGAATATAATGTACATAAAATAAATATATACAACACTAAGGTTAACGTTGTTAAGTCTTATAACACACTAATTTCTTTTAGATCCACGGTCAATATATTCTACATGTTATAAGTTACATTACAAACTATAAATTGAAAGATTTATGTTAGTAATTGTTTTATGTAAGGGTAAGGTCGTAGCTTAAAAAGTAAGTAAATAAACATGGCGTTCACGTTTGTCAAAGAATCGACAACTATTGGAGGAGCAGTGTACTTGAGTAGAGATCGTGTCTTGGTAAACATAGTCTAAAATTCCTTCAAAAGAGATGGTGTATCGTCTTGCAGAATTTTAATGGAAGTGATTCATTACGGAAAGTCGGAGGTCAGATTCAGTGGCTAATCTTGGGAGAAGTCTGTATAAAAATGGTGTTTATAAATTGTTTTTAACATCACTCACAGCAATTTCTTATATGTAGCCATTGGAAGGCACCGTGAAATTAGTAATAAATGTTTTACGAACTTACATATTACAACAGACACTTGTAACTGTCAGAAAGTTTCAAAAATTCATGTTTAAGCGACCAAACCGGTTTACTTTTACAAAAATTATCATTTCAAAAACGACTTTGTGTAAGCTGTTCCTATAATGATCAATTTACTTGTCATGTCAATATAATGATTGCATATAGGTAGGCAATCGATGATGCTGAGCAATTTGCCGCTCGCAATTGTATGTTGGGGCGAGAGAGTGACCGCTGGCGGTGTTTTGCGAACAGAACTTTATGAACGCATGACTATTGTTTTTGTTACAGGATAAAAAAAAATTAAGACGCAGTCCTAATCTTCACTAACATTACAAATACTAATGTGTGTTTGTTTGTCTATTTGCATGTTTTATACGCTTTTACGCCGCAAGTACTCAATTGATTATTTTCTGTCATCGATATCACATTGTGGGGGATACAAAAAAGTGCACAGGTACTTTTCATTTACGAAAAAATACTATTTTAAAATCTAGTATAATATAGTTGTGTATAATAGAGTGGACCAAAAAAATCTATAAACTTTATACTCGGATAAATAGGTTGGTAGACACCTCAAAAAATTCTCTGCAAGTATGAACTTTTAAATTAAATAGGAAAGTTTTCCGCCTTTAGGTTTTTATTTTTTCCTTATTATTAGAAAGAAAAATTCATACCTTCACTATTTGAAAAAAATATTTCGTCTTATATATATATTTGTAGGAAATTAAATTTTCAGGCAGTTTTCTTTTTTCTTATATCATTATTATAAATAACCAAACTTCAACCTTCAATAACTTTTAAACGCTGAGGTTTACAAAAATGTTGTAAAAGAACTTCTTTGTAGAAAATTCAATTTAGACGAGATATTTTTTCAAGTAGTAAATACCGAGATATGTGTTTTCTTTTTAATAATAAGGAAAATAATAAAAAACTGGGAGGCGGAAGGCTTTCCTATTAAAATTAAGAGTTCATACTTGGAGAGTTTTGTTTCAGGTGTCTGCCAACCTATTTTTCAGAGTATAATTTTTTTTTTAAATAGACGCTTTTTTGTCCCACTCTAATGTTTTTTTTTTTCGAACTGACTACGCTATTGACCCAGCGAGGTCTTAACAGCTTCACCGGGCTATAACCCACTCTAATGTATAATCACATTCACATCATATAAGTGATACGAGAGGTTTCTATACTCCTTATAGATTTTAATGTTTAACATCACCTAATGTTAAATAATGATGTGGTTTTGGCACACTAAGCCTGAGTATAGGTCCTTAAACTGGTCCATATGAACTTCTGGAGGTCGATTTCAGATTCAAGAAGTTCACGTCAGCGAAAACAAAATCTGGGGCTCGACGAGCTACAAATGGGGGTCGATAATAACGAATTCCATTTAAGAAATTGGTGAGGAAAATTGTGACACATGAATAGATTAATAAAATATGACAGTACGTTTATGCTTAGATAATATTTCTTTACAATAGACACATAAGTAAAAACTTCTAAATGGTAAATGTTTATGGAGTTTGATGAAAATATGAAGCTAGATTTAGACTTTTTTATGATTATATGCATCCATCAGTAAATCAGGAAAATTACTGATCAATGATATGATGAACTTATAAACTTATTTTATGTGCACTTTTGGATGAAGTTTAATTTATAATACCTAATTACATATTACATTTCATTTAGCAAGCTATTAACTTTGTAATTGGATTCAAAGTTGTTCAAAAGATAACAAGTTTACTCAATACAGTAAAAATTGGTAAGGAGTCTACGAGACAAAAAAGATACAACACTTCTTGAGCTACCAGGTGGCTACTAGAAATTCTTTATAGGATTAGAAGAAGGATTAGAAGTTACAGTCTTCGTCATTCTTTTTGAACGCTTTGATTATAGGTATAACTTCGAGCTTGCGTATAATATACTCAAAAGTTTATCACAAAACAAGTTTTTAACATAAACACTTTGATGTATATTTAATTTAGCCATCTTTAAAGAAAATTATACAAACCAAAAAAAATAATCAAGCAAAAACATTAGATCCCATAACTTACAACATAAATTCTCATCATCGTAAAACTATTGGTTCAGTAATAAATGTATAACAAGTAAAATTGTACGGTGTTTTAGATTTTACGAAAGTAGTTGGCAATTGGTTTCATGAACTTAATAACCGGCGACGCAGTAATATTATGTTCTAAACTTTTGGCAGCCCCGGTATCTATTTTTTACGATTACGAACTTGATAGTGGCGCTCCTGACTTTAGCGTTCGAAATAAATTACTTTAAAAAATTCACACAATTCTAGTAAAAGGCCGTTAATTGTTGACACGGTAAATCTCAAATAGGTATCTCGACTTCACAGTGTCGGCTTGTGTGGAGCTCTTATAAGTAAATGGTGTGTTAACTAGGCTTCCGTGTGCTATAAGTTTTATATAATATTATGATATATATAAAATATTTTCTAGGTGGTAGAGCCACGCTGAAGCTACTACTGGTTTCAGCATGAATGGGTCGGAGTTAGTACCTCTCACAGAAAACCGACGTGAAGTAACAGTACTTGCATTGTTGCGTTTCGTTCGGTCAGTGAGAGCGCCGGAAACCCATCTCCTCTCCCCCCCCCCCCTTTCCCCCCCCCTCCCGCCACTGGTGTTGGTGTTGCTAGTGTCTATGGACGGTGGTGATCACTTACCATCAGGTGACCGGTCTGTTCGTTTGCCTCATATAATAATATAAAAAAAATATATTTTGCAGCCCCTTGAATCTGCCGTCCGGGTATAACTTTTGGTCACAAAAAATATAGGAAATATCTTTCTACATTTGTTTGTTACCAATTTTTTACAAGCACTAATAATGAGTATTTCCTAATTTTAAATAAACAAGGTATAGTGTTATGAAAATTTTGTGTAAGTTTAAGGAAACAAACAATTCAACAAAGTTATCAACAGTATATACCAAGATAAACCTTAGAGACTTTGTCCGAGTGTTGTGAAATAAGTGACTAAAGTGTCTTTAATGCGGCCGCGTACAAATGCGGGCTACAAAAATGACGTCGTCGCATTGCCGGAGTGTGACGCCGCCGCTGTCACGGGCATCGTCTACAGAACTGACGACGTGTCCCGTAGCTCCAGTATCGCCAGATTTATCCCGAAGGGCGCTCTCACCCGATGTGTCGCGTAACTTCACAAGACATCGACCTCTATCGCCCGACGTATTAGACTTCAGGCCTCTGTCTCCTGATTTCCCAAGGCGGTCACGATCTCCAGCTAGACCCCGTTCTCTAATGGAGTCGCTTCTTGTGGCGAAAATGGAGGCGCTAAGCACCGGCAAACTCGTCCGGACAGACTCGATGGACAGCTGTAGCAGTTTTGGTTCCATGTCATCGTTACCGAGCGATGTTTGCCGCTGTGATGACTGTTTACTGGGTATTGTGGATTTTTATATGCCGAGTCCTGATGCCAGTAAATCTATGAAAAAGGTATGTTTCATATTTTTATATTCTATCCTTCTCATTAAACGGTAGACCATCAATCATAACAATTGAATAGATTTATCATGTGCATGTTGGATTATTATTTTTTAACACTATAAATTTCAATAATTTCCACCATTCTTTTTATTCATTTCATCTCTATTTCATAAAACAAGACTTAAAAAAGGCAAACCTAATTGTATTATATAAAAAATGTTATTATAATATTTATAATATAAATCAAGAAATACAAATACAATGTAAGTACATTGTATATCGAATCTAGATTTGTAATTCACTGTAATAGTTACTACATACTTTGTAAGACACATAGTGCCATCTAGTAGGGACCGTAGTAGTTTTTTTATATGTTTTATTGTGCCGAGTACGCTATCAAGCGTGCATTTTGATTTGTAATATTACACATAGATGGCAGTTTAAACAATATTTTATCTACATCTTTTAAATAAATGCAGGTTAATATTTTTAAATCGCGAAATTTTATTTACTAATTGGCACTGCATATGCAGTGTTGGTGTACAATATATTAAGGTTATAATAATAAAAATAATAAAAAGCCACTATATGACAGACCTCGCATTCCTAGAACCATAATAGTTTACCATACAAACAAATGTAAATTTTATAAGTTACAGGTCAACAGCCACTTTGGCAGTGTACGTTCTAAAAATACCGAATTCATTACAAAATTTTATAAAATTGAATAATAACAAATACTATAATGAACAATGACAATTATTATTTAAAATGTATTATTAAATTAAGTTATGTGTTCATTTTGAAATAGTTTTTATAAAACCATGAAATTTATGATTTATTTATGGGATGTATCCTATGGATTTAGATCTCTATAAAAACTTCTTCTAAATATATTATAAAAGCGAAACAGTACCTTGTTTTTCTTCAGGGCATAAGAATTTGCCGATGTCAATGAAGAAAGTATAACATTAGTAGGTACCATTACTTATATATAAAATTTAGACAAAAATTATAGTCGTCATACTTATACACACATTTATAGAAATATATTCATCCTATTTCACTTTATATGCCGTTGATAAATAACATCCTATTTTTCCCTTTAACACACAAAAACCGTCTACAATATAATTTATATGCATGAAATAAATTCACAGAAATATTTTTGCGTCAAGAATTACGTCAATACCCATATCAGGATGGAGAGCATCAGCCGGAACGGCACGTCTCACGCCTCTTTAATATGGCATTCTTCATGGAATATTTTTTAATATCTAGTACACTGTATTTTAAATTACAAATGGACGTGAAAATATTTATGAGGAGATGATCTTAGATAATTATTTATTATCTGGTAACTGCCTTCTCGTGATATGGTTTTGGTGTATCATGGAAACCAAAAGTGTTATGTGAATTAATTGTGGGCAATTCTTCTATTTATTTAATTTTGTCATTATAACCAATTTTAAGTTACTTGAGTTAATTTTTCATTATTACTACTTAGCTCTCATGGAAACGCATTATTATAGCATATTATTACATAGCATAATTATGTAGTGTAAATTATATTCTGAAAAATTATATACCGGACAGGAACATTTTCGTCAAAATCGGTTAAACCGTTGGAGATTATTGAAAAAACGTGATACGCCAATTTTTTTATGGTCAATACATGTGTGTGAGGCTAATAAATGTTCTATAAATAAATCTTGTATAAATATCCTTATATTTCCATTAGATCTTTTGGGCTTGATGGAGAAGGAGCCTGAAGGGCCTGAGAAGGGCATGAATCGCTCGATAATTTTGTAACGCATATGATCATTCATCTCAAGGCATTTAATGGACTTTTACAGCGACTCTCTGACCTGCACCTAAATCATAATTGACAAATCTTGGTGACTGTTTATATAATGCTCATGCAACGCTTCAAGGGAAAGAAAAGTAACTCGTATCGAATTGCGAACACCCTTCCTTCCTACCTTCCTTTATATTTGCTAACTAACTGCTAACTAGCTGTAGCCGCAGCTCCGCACGCGTTTTTTGTATTGTATTAAAGAATTATAAAATTGTGGGACCATGTACAATAATAGAAATGCTCTTTAAAATCAATTGTAAGTACGACACGAACGCCACTTACAGTAACATGTAACGTATATTTTAGATATATAAATACTAACAGTGTGTCAAATAAGGTTTATCATCAGCAATATATTTGGAAAATTAACTCACCATATAACTACCTCAGTACTCACTTACACTGTTTAAGGAACTAATGAAACAATGACTTAAATATATTATTATAATGATATAATATTAGTTAACCTGGCGGACGTTGTCTTGCCTTGATAATAAAAAAAAATCATAAAAGTCAACCGCCACGCCACCTACAGGGTCCTATTATGAATCTAAACCATTCTCGGATACACTGGAACACGTACACAAAGTTTTATTAAAATCGGTCCAGCCGTTTAGGAGGAGTTCAGTGACATACACACGCACAGAAGAAATTTATATATAAAGATACCCATATTGGCAATAAGTAATACATTTATGGTCTAATATCTTATTCGAAAGACCCCTTCTATCTTCAAAATTACTATTAATGATTATAATGTTGAATTGTAAACAATGAATCTTGTATAAATATAAATCAAGATATAACACTTTATATCTGTCTACGCAATTTTTAATATTTGACAATTTAAATAGTGCTCATTGAATTCAATACAGTATTCTTATATGTTACTATGGTTACTGAGTTATGTAGACGAAAACGCAGTAAGTAAAACAAAATGACCGCCAAAATTATCAAAAAAGACTATATAATTCAAATTACATACATATATAGAGATATATGAATTTCGATTATATTTATTCATGGAGTCCAGTACAGCACACCTCTTACGTATATGTTTACAGTGAACAACATATCTTTGCTAAATTTCATGCGGACGAAGTCGTGGGTAACAGCTAGTCTAAAATAGAACAATCTAAATTACTTCCTATAAGGTCACTTATCGCCCAGTGAAAGTCCCGTGAGAATCGGTCCAACCGTTTTGGAGATAGCACCATGGGCATAGCCACGGTTAACGGCTAGTCTAAATTAAAATAGCCTAAAATACTTGTTATATTGTCTGCTATCTGCCAGTGACAGTCCTATAAAAATCGGTCCAACCGTTTTGAAAATAACGATGCGGACAATGTCACGGTTAGCAGCTAGTCTAAATTAGGACAATTTCAGCTATCTGCCAGTGAAATTCCTGTTAAAATCGGTCCTGCCGTTTCGGAGATTACCCGGAACAAACAGACAGACAGACAAAAAATTTAATAATTGCATTTTTGTTATCAGTAGCTTGTATACTTTCATATCCAAGCATTTTTTATTTATTTTGACATTACATACAGACACTTCATTTTTATTATATGTATATAGAAGAAGATTGTAAATACCTTTATGCAAAACATAACATTGAAAAAAAAAAAAAACAAATGCTGTAAGATTTAGGAGTAGTAATTGTTATACAAAGGTGTGTACTTGAATAAAAAATCACCAGCGTCATGGTTGTTTTGACAATCAATCTTCATATTGTATATAACTGTCGTAAAAAGAACGAGTTTAATTTTGTTTGTATAAGCTATAAGATAATCACTATTATAAATATATTTTTTGTAACATTAAATTTTAAAATGTCACATAACTCTATGTAAAGGGTTCTCTTTAGAAAAATTATGAATTCAAACCTTACGTCATGGCCACTATTTTAGCCTAGGTTTTGCTCACGGTTTCGCTCGCATTAATGTGGATTTTGAATATAAAATACAGCTTATTTTACCCGCTGATGTAACTTTTATATACAGTGGAATCTCTATAACTCGGATCTCGTTAAGTCGTAATCCTCAGTAAGTCCAAAAAATGTTATTTCCGTGCGAGGTATTGATAAGATATATTTATATTCTATAACTCTAATTACAAAAAAGAAACTCCGTAAATTGTAATTAGTCAAGTATAATGACGTCTTACTTGGAATTCTTCGAAATCATATCAATAAAACCAAAAGGAATGTTCGGGGCTTCTAATCTTTTATTTGTGCTCTACATACGTGCAATGTGAATGACTAAGAACAGAGCATTAAAACCAAAAACCAGAGCTGCAAACAGCACACTGGGTTGCAACCACCATGTATATGGCAAGAAAGCCCGTCATAGTTATTCGCTTTTGCGGGTCGCGTTTCGGGATCAGCCTGTGCATATCCAGCTTTTCACAGGCCGGCATGACAACGGCGACCGGCGATGGATAGTGTGTCACTCGGTGGTCGCCGTTGTTTTTGGATTGTGCTGTGCTTGCCATCAGGCACAGGGCAGTCATTTTGCCGTGCTACAATAAAAAAATACTACGAACTTACGTTGAAAGATGTGATATCTAGGATCAAGATTGTGGTTCATTGTTTGAACTTGAAAAAGTAATTGATAAAAATTCTGCGAATTCCTTAAATCAAAAGAAAGATAACAGATTTTTATAAGTTGGACAGTTTACTTCACTGATATGTAATTTGTTTTATGAGCCTAGAGCCTAGATCGAAGTGTAATTTAAATTTATCTTTACTTTATTTAAAATTATAAAGAATATCTTCGAGTAACATTTAGTATTTGTTTCATTATAATCGGTTCTCTCTATCAAAAGTTATTGTAATTTTAATGACGACGCGACTAAGTACGAGAGAAATGTAGATAAATAAATTGACTTAATATATTCAGATGACTTTGTTAATCGCTTTTTTTTATATAAGGTTTTACGCGAACCAAGCTAGTATGTAATTAAAAATATAGAGGTTGCAAACAATTGGATATATTTTGATCAAACTATTTTAATTTTCCTTCATTGATACTTGGCTCTTATGTCAAAAAAGAATTGTCTCGATATCTTTATTTAACATAAACTTAAAAAAAAAACTATTTTTATTAGTACTCCGCGTTCAGTGATGTGTTTTCTTACTGTGGAGAAGTGGGGCAGACGGTGTTATGCTTATAGTTTTTCCCGTATACATACGTGTGTGTAGAACCACGCTGGAGCTATTACTGGTTTCAGCATAAATGGGTCGGCTCGCTCGGGGTTCTACCTCCCGACCCACAGAGAACAGACGTGAAGTAACAGTGCTTGTATTGTTGCGTTTCATTCGGTCAGTGAAACCGCCGGAGACCCGACTCCATTCTCCCCCAACACAGGCTGGCAACGCACTTGCGACTCCCCTGGTGTTGCTAGTGTCTATGGACGGTGATCACTTACCATTAGGTGACCCGGCTGTTCGTTTACCTCCTAAAATATATATTAAAAAAAAAACGATGCAGTCAAAGACGCGGGTATCAGCTAGTAGTTTTATAGATAGTTATGCGGTCGCCAGGACAGGTGATTACGACACGCACTCTCACGAAAGTGCTGTGTAAGCAGTATAATTCTCGCTAGTGTTCGTATAATTCATGGGAATAATAAGTTAATCTGTTTTTAGTTTAAGTAATATGTAAAAGCAGTCTTTTCGGAAATCTGTTTGTGAGAAGAACGCTTATGTTAAGTAGGTAGGTATTAAGCAAATAAAACTTTTTGTGATTTTTATTTTTTAAACTAAAATCGCTCACTTAAACTGTAATAGATACTCAGTACGTATAGCTTATTTTCCAACTTTATGATACGGATAATCCCCTGATAAGAAATCTCCAGTAATGTTTTTTCACCATCAGTCGTTGCCTTTACATGGGTCATGGAACTTTTCTTTTACGAGGTATAAATTTTTTGAGTAAAAAATTTTGCTATAACAATCTCTATGTTTGACAAAAAATCGAAGCGAAACTCTTGTATTACAGGAAAACATTTTAATTAGAAAAAAAAACAACAAAAAGCTATCATAATGCGGTGTTCCCAGGCCACCCATCCAAGTATTGACCGCGAACGACGTTGATTAACTTCAGTGATCGGACGAAATCCGGAAAATTCTACCCGAAACAGTGTTTACTCACACAAAAAGTTTGCGGATCAGAATTCGGATTGCAGATTTCAATTACAATCCAAGAAATGTATAAACGTTATTCGGTCCAAGAAAGAATAAAACATAATCTATACTAATATTATAAAGAGGTAGAGTTTGTGAGTTTGTGACGTTGTAAGGGGTAATCTCAGGAACTACTGGTCCGATTGGGAAAATTCTTTCAGTGTTATATAGCTCATTTATCAGGGAAGGTTATAGGCTATATATCATCACGCTAAGACCCATAGGAGCGGAGCAGCAATGAAGAATGTTGCAAAATCGGGGTATTTTTTTCCTTTTCAGAGCTTCCGCTGCGTTTTAGCGCAAAATAACCATTCCACGCTTACGTATTACCGCCCAACGAAGTGGGCACGGGTCGGCTAGTACTATAATATATTCGTTCTACCTTCCCACATACACATTAATATGATGAGAATATAAAATTTAAATTACGGTCACAGGTAAACGACTCTAGTTTAATGTTACGTACTGTATACATGAGATACATTATACCCATTGTCGCGATTGTAGCCTGTGACGTCACCGGACACGGTTTCAGCGCTCCGTCGCGTCCGTGCGTCATTCCCTCCTCATGTAAACGTCATAATCCCAACACAAAGGCGTTCTCGCGTATCGTTTTTGGGATGCCGAGGCTGCTTTCCATATACACTGCGCGTGTTAAATATTCCATTCTGAATGAATGAATGAATTGTGATGAAATATGGGAGTATTTTCTGTTGTTCCGATAGATTTTTCGTTGTTTCGTTTATAGAAATTGAATAATTTTTGGATTGATTATATTAAAATGTTTTTTGTTTATCTCACAAATAAATTATTTGAAAATTACGTTATTGCTTAGCGGGTTGACAATATCTCACAGTTTATCGGACTAGATATATAAATAGGTTGAATATCGGTTAGTATTCTTTTATTCTATTTAACGCCATGCGTTTCACGATATGATAATAAATATTAATGCAGTTATTGTTTTTTTATGCTTTTACAAAAAATTTGCAGAATTTTGGGGAGCTATGACGAGATAAGAATGAATTTTGCTATACGTAGAATTTACACGCATATAAATAATGTCTGCTATATTTACCTAGGCAAATTTGAGGAGTAATTTGTTGACAGATGTAGGACTTTTTAGAGTATTATTTAAACTACAAATTATTAGGCTTTTCTATAAGAGTTAAGAAGTAATGACAGATGTTAGTTTACTTAAAAAATAAATCAGGATTAGTTGAAATCCCCGTATTTCTAATGAAATAATAAAACTATTTTCACAAGAACGAAGTCGCGAGTACGAACTGGTATGTTATAAAATACCACGATTCTAAATATCTATAATAATCTAATAATACAATCATGTGTAGTCATTTTTGGTAGAGACGCGTGCGCGTGCAGTCTGCGCAGTTAAGTGTCATCGGCCCCGATTAAATTATAACATCTCTTTACGTAGTATCTCTCATAAATCTTTGTGTTTCCCGTAGAATTATGAAACAGCTTACACTACGCGCGAGTTTGTTACTCTATGGTGTTTCCTGTATGTAGATTATGTTAAGAAACTAATATAATCTATATAGCTTTATCTGTATTTATGCAAATACTCTATGTTGTCTATGTTTTTTCTTTTCAATTACAAGATGGCCCGGGAGTTTTTGGCGGGATATTGGAATGTCATGTTTGCCATATTTTATCCATAATCTTGTGTTACTTGGCTCTATATTGTGTAATGTTGGTGGTGATTTACGTATTATAGTTTGGTTATTGTGTCCAAGTGTAGTGGATTGGAAATAATACCAAGGAGCTTGGATTCTGACTTGCCACAAAAACTCCCAGGAAAGTTCTAACAAGATGGCCGCCATCTTGTTAGTTCATTGAAATTATATCTAAAAACTTGTAATATTGTTTACTCACTTGAAAATGGCAGTAATAGTCTACTAGAAGACTGGTTGCCAAAAATAAAATAAAATAGATGAAGATGGCCCGGAAGTTTTTGGCGGGATCTAGTCTGTCATTTAGCGGCTTTTATATTTTATTCATAACCTTGTGTTATTTAGCCATATATTGTGTAATATTGGTGGTATTTTACATAATATAGTTGGGTGAGTGACAGGTGAAGTGGATGGGAAATAATACTAAGAAGAGGGCTACTATCGTATTAAAACATTGAAATGAATCCAAAAATCTTGTATTATATCATTACCTACTCGAAAATAGCAGTAATAATTCACAAGAAGATTTGTTGCCAAAAAAAAGTTAAAAAAAGATAGCCCGAATGAAGAAGTGTTTCTGTGTGAACTAATTAACTTCAATAGATTATTTTTTTAGTAGAGCCCACGAATTTTTCGAAGTTTAGCTGTCTATCTCGTCTTCTGTGTTGTTCAATTTACTTGCGGCTTTACACGCCATATGTTATTATTCTTTGTAATTACTTTTTCTTGTAGTATATAATTGAGATATATAAGTATAAAGTAAATTTTCAAAAAAAAGTATTAACCGACTTCAATATCAATCAAAAACCCATGGCACTAAAAAGCGGAAAATAAATAGTTTATCAAAAATAAAACATATGAATATGTGTGCTACCTAGAGATGTACTATTGGTGGCAAACGAACATACGGGTCACCTGATGGTAAGTGATCACGGCCGCCCATGGACAATTGCGACACGAGAGGAAACGCAGAAGCGTTGCCGGCCCTTAAGAAAGGAGTAGGCTCGTTTCTTGAAAGTTTTCTTACTTTGCCACGGATCCCATAATCAGAACCTAACCAAACTCTCATCAAACTACCCTTGAAGTACATCCTTTTCAATAAAAAATGAATCATCGAAACCGGTTCGCGTAATATTGAGTTATTCGTCTATTTGTCGTGTACATACTTAATGCAAATTTGAAACTTATACGGTTTTGCACTGGATGC
This sequence comes from Antheraea pernyi, assembly GCA_015888305.1. NCBI lineage: Eukaryota > Metazoa > Arthropoda > Insecta > Lepidoptera > Saturniidae > Antheraea > Antheraea pernyi. Next base: position 587,964 of record MU158793.1, on the reverse strand, counting down.
CGTTGTTGGAACTGTACCAAATTAAAATGGGACCACACTGGAAGTACCAGCTTTCAAATAAAAAAAGAATAATCAAAATCGGTTCACCCAGTCCAAAGTTATGAGGTAACAAACATAAAAAAAAAAAAAAAATACAGACGAATTGATAACCTCCTCCTTTTTTTGAAGTCGGTTAATAAAACATTCTTCCTATATACAAATGATCCCGATACCCTCCTTGCTTGTGCACTAGACAGTGACCTAGTAAAATTCGTGATGATCGGATGAATTGTTATGATATGAATGCGTAGCAAACAAAGTAACAAAATCATATATTAGTCAGGATTAGACCCAACTCCCTTCCCCTTCCTCCTCTCCTTTCCCCCTTCCCTTCCTCCCTCCCCCAACACAGGCTGGCAACGCACTTATGACTCCTTTGGTGTCGCAAGTGTCTATGGACGGTGGTGATGACTTAACATCAGGTGACCCACTTGCCCGTTTGCCTCGTATGACATAAAAAAAAACAAAAAAAATAGGATGGTTCGTATTAATAACTTAGATATGCCATCGTTCATGGCGGTCGGTCACGGTGTTGGAATCTTTATCCAAATATATCTATTTCGAAATGTAGAAGTGTTCGTGAGCATAAAGCTTTCTGACTAATTTTTGGTTTATGACCAAAAATGATTTGTGTTGATGAGTATACACGCAAGCGTTCGCTTACGTCAGCAACGTTACAGCCCACTTACGATTTTGGTTAAGGCAAAAGCAATATTCATTACGTTATCTATATGGTCCCTTGTTTGCGTATATCGTAATATGCTATCTTAATAGGTTCGCCTTAAATAGTGATACGAGAAGAGTTCGAATATTCGATGTCTCGTTGTTTTTTTCTTTTAGTTCTAGCATTTAGTTATTTTAGAATGTCTTTCTTCCTGTTTATATTTGATTAATGTTCTTTTAAATCCGATGAAACCCGTCTTCTTATTAAAAAATGAAAAGAAATAAAATAAATTTAATGAAATATTGAAAATTGCTGCCATTCCGTGTAAATGGTTTTGTTGTTTTATGGATAATACATAAATAGTTCTAGGCTGTTCTTTCCTTATTGCATTGTTATTAAATTTCATTAGTTAAATTATATTATTAATTCTTAGCCCCTATTAAAAAGTGTAATGGTAGAACAATGTACATTTCAGTTGAGTTCGTATCGTAAATAATACCACCTTAATTTTTTTTAAATTCCTAGTTATATTCTTAAACGTTATATCGAAACTATATACTAGAATTTGGTTACATTGGAAGTCGTATTTCTACAGAAGACACACAAGATATACTCTGCTTCGATGGAGACTGTCAGTTATTGGATGTATCATAAACTCTATCATCTATAACAAAGGCGTACTGCAATCATCAAATCGAGTAATTTATTTAAAAGACACAAAACAAATAAATTTTAAGTACAATGCTCTGGTAGAGAGAGATATAATTGTTAGCATTCCATGGATTCACCGTGTGGGTACCGGATTCATCAGGTGGCAGAGAGAATCTACGAGCAAATCCCGACACGGATGTAGGTTTAAGGGACCCCTTACCGTCGTACATCAACACTCACCCTCACTGCTCGTCTTTCTCTCCCTGCCCAAAAAAATCTGGTATAAATCTGCTAATGCAGTTTTAGATACTCGTTCTAGTATAGAACTTGCAGTTCTGTACAGACCAAGGTCTTTTAGAAGGTTGTAGATAGATTTTACTGATATACTTCTCACTCTTACTTCCGCGTATAGATGAACTAAATAACCGTTCTTTGTCAATTTAATTACTATTTCTTAAAATACTCTGTAACGCCCTTTTAAGATATAACTGTAGTAGTACCGTATTAATTCGATTTTTATAATAAACATCTAGTCCGGTGAAATTGTTAAGGCGTTGCCAGGCCATTAGCTTAGTAAGTTCGAAAAAAATAAATTTAATAACAATAATATCCTAGTGGTGACATGTAGTTTCTTTTTTTTTTATGCCATAAGTGGCAAACGAATAGGTGGGTCACCTGCTGTTAAGTGATCACCACCGTCCATGGACACTAACAACACCAGAGGAGTCGCAAGTGCGTTGCCACTTATTATTTATTATTAGGGGAGGGAGAGGATGAGGATGAGAGGGGAGGGGAGGTGAGCCTCCGGCGCTCTCACTGACCGAACGAAACGCAACAATGCAAGCGAAGTTACTTCACGTCGGTTTTCTAAGAAAGGGTGGTACTGCCCCGGACGAGCCGACCCATTCAAGCTGAAACCAGTAATAGTTTCAACGTGGCTCTACCACCATAAAGTTAAACGGACAGCATTATGTTTGGTTAGAATGTTTTGAAGTTTATCGCTCTTAGATATATTAAATTTCATATTTAGAAGTACTTTTTTGTAAAACAAAAATATAAAAGGTTATTCAATAAACACAAATTGGTACTTTTTAATATATGTAGAGTGATAAAAGTCCTATAAAACTGCGTCGCAAAATCGACCTAAATGCGTCGAATTAAACGCAATTACCACTGCACGTTTCTGTCACACGGTGATAGCGTGTTTCATCACTGTAAATTGCTATAAAATTATCTTCATTGTCTTCAGAGGCGTTCTGACAATAAAGAGTGCTTTTTTTTAATTGTGCGAGTGTATACATAATAGCGAAACTTGATTTTCCAAAAAGGTTGTGAGTAAAAAGACCAATGCTTTTCATTCATTCGTATAGGTAATAAATTTATACAATTTTCACATTTATTTGAATCGAATGTAAATTTAAGGAAAACTTATACACCGTACGTAATAAATTCCCGGATTTTTTCAACGAAAGTGTGGGTACGTTAGTTATTAGGAAAACCATAGGTTTTATTATATTCATACTTAATATTTATGAAACAATTAGAATTTCAATGTTAGGTTAATCCCGTTTGAAGTTTCCTTGTCTAACTATAATATATGAAACAAAATCCCTTGTCGATTCTGCTCTGTGTTTCCTTAGTTCTTTTAAACTACGAAATGGATTTTGATGTAATTTTCTCAGAAGGTTTATACATATTTACGTATTATAACGTATAACATTTATCAAAAATAGAGAAAAGTCCACACATTTAATGAAGCTGTAAGAAAAAGGTTTTTTTTTTATTGTAGCACGGCAAAATGACTGCACTGTGTCTGATGGTAAGCACAGTACAATCCAAAAATAATGGCAACCACCGAGTGACACACTATCCATCGCCGGTCGCCGCTGTCATGCCGGCCTGCGAAAAGCTGGATATGCACAGGCTGATCCCGAAACGCGACCCGCAGAAGCGAATCACTATGACGGGCTTTTTCGCCATATACATGGTGGTTGCGACCCAGTCAGGCTGTAAAACCCTAACACCCCACTTTCGCCATTGCCTCGTTCGTTATTCAGCTAGGTGCACCACGTGCAGGTGAGGTTGGTTTGGGTGTCTCAAGTCTTGTGATGTTATTCGACACCCTTTACACAGTTTTCGGAAACGCTGGCTTTATGAGATACATAAAAACAATGCACTATATAATTGTTACACGTTAAAAATGACTACAGAAAAATTAGGATGGTATACGTTCTTCTCGTAAGGACAATTTTAGTATTTAGGTAAGAATTTCTATATTGCCATTTGCGTTGCCATTTTTACAAAGAATTATTAATTCACATCCAATTAAATACTCCAACTACGTTGGGCATTTAATGTAGATCAAAATTGCCGTTTGCAGCATAACATTTCAATAAATGCCTCAGAAGATATCACAGAATTAAAAATTAAAATACTAGTGGGCGCCCAGAGGTCGATAGTTCATTGATTTTTTAAAGTTTGAATTTTATTAGGGTTCTTTTGTCAAAGGGAATTATGTTATAATATCATTGTAGAATGAAAAAGGGTAATTGGAACGTAAGAGTAAAATAATACATACAGTCGAGCATAGCAACCTCCTTCACAACCTTTTTTGAAGTCATTTATTGACAGATGTCAAAATGTCTTTTTTATTTACATATGTGTATATGTCGTGTAAAATTGAAGCAGTAGTGTGAGTAATGCATATTTTAATTAATTTAATGTACTTCTAATGCATTTTATATAAAATAAATAGCTTTCTGCACTTCTCCATATAAACTTTAACTATGCCAAATTTCATGTTCATCCGTTCACCCGATTCCGTTAAAAAGGGATACAAAGTTTAGGTTTCACGTATTAATATATAGATAATAAGAACGTAAATCGAAAATGTCTGTACGATTCGAGAAAATAATTGTTGCAGGTGTCTGTTTGTATGAACACTTTTCACTGCTAAAGTACTGGGTTTACAATAAGACCTCAAATCAAAAATCATACCTTCAGGAGTACCAGGAGTAGTCTTTGTTTCATTAAAATCGGTCCACTCTTATCATAAGTTATTGTGATACGAATGACGGCTCGAGTTATGTACGAGAGAGTAGTAATTTTTAACTAATTTAGTAGAACAAGCTAATCTCAGGAACTACTGGTCCGATTTGAAAAATTCCTTCAGTGTTAGATAGCTCATTTATCGAGGAAAGCTATTATATATCATCACGGTAAGACCAATGGGAGCGGAGCAGTAAATTAGAATGTTTCAAAATCTCTTATTTTTTCCTTGAGAGAGCCTCCGCTGCGTGTTAGCTTTAGTCTAAAGTAACTATTACACGCGGACGAAGTCGCGGGCAGAAGTTAGTCTTAAATATATTCTATGACTTTGTATAGATGTAGATAATAAAGCTTCATCAAAATTATCTGTATCGTATAGACGTACGTTGCAACATTAGTACGAATATTGCACCCATGCGAAGTCAGGGCGGGTCGCTAGTAAATTATAAAAATATTGAAAAAATAAGTTTTTGACAATGAGCTTCAGTTTCCTTTAATTGAATTGACAACCCTAAATTTGTGCATGTGTCATTAGAGTTTGAAGCCATTTCTGTATTAATCGAGAAGCCGACAAATGCCCGAGTGTTACAGGAAAGCTAAATTTAAATGTGTATTTTTATATTATACGTCAGCATTATTTGTAGTCGTCGAAATCATTCCGGTTGCTACATGACTAAATTGTGAACCTGTTATAAGACCTTTTATAATCCTACATAGTCTAATTTACTTACACTACTATTTTAAAGATTTCTTTTTATTTGTAGGAAGTTATCACTGAAACTCTTGCCCATTTCGTTTAGAAAATTGAGTACGGGCTAATGCATAGAATTATGAAACCGCTTACACTTACGAACGCGCGGGTTTGTTACTCTATGGGCTAATGTTATAGGAAAAGTTTTACTCTTATTATTACTACCTTTTATCCACGTCTTTGATCGTATATTTTCTACTGCATATTCTTTTCTTTTCTTCCGAAAACGTATATACAAAATATTTAGAATTTTACTGTAACTCATACGAGGTCGTGAATCGTTGTTTACTGTTCGATAAAAAAAGGTGAACATCGCGGCACTTTCAAATTTTATAGTACGACATTAAACTATTTGTAGAAAAACTTCATGAGTATTTTTGGGTTATTTTGTACACATTTATCTATAAGTCTTTTTAGTTATTCAATTCCGTATTACATTGTTTATGTATCTCATAACTCTAGCGTTAACAATACAAGTGTCTGATTACAATATTATACTATGCAAATCTTCCGTTTGAAAGTATCTATATGTTAACGAAGATCATTACGCTGTTTAGAATAGCTAAGAGAACATAGACATATATGTGGGTAGCAGCTTTGTTTTATATTTGTATCTAGAAATAAAAAAATGGATTTCCGTTTGTCTTATATCGAAAATCTCCAACAGTATTTGATCGATTATTATTAAAGTTAACATACAGTCTTTTGATCACACCGGCATTACCTCTCGCTGTCGTAACAGAACAAATTTATTGCGTCATTTCTTTTGTCACTTTTATAGTTTTGTAATTCTTTTTGTCTATTTATATTGCCACTCGGTAATTTTGAAAATAAAATGTCTCCTTAGGTTTTCCTGGAAGAGATCGCTCTAAGCGATAAGGCGGCCTTACTGTACACATATTGTAAACTGATGTCTAAATTTGTGTATTTTCAACGTGTGTGCAATAAAGAGTTTTTATTATTATTAAGCATGTTCTTAACCGACCACGTGCTCTAAGATTGTAAAATCGCTAAACTAAGAGTGGGACTGGCTTTCAAGAGCAGCTTCCGAAGAACCTATATTGTTGGTGACAGATTGTCAACTTGAGGATGATAGACAGTCGTAGAAAAAGCCGGTGAAAATTTATGTGCTTATGCAGCCACTTAGCGTCGCTAAACTCAAAATCAATATATACTTTATTCAATTTAGGCACTTAGGAGGCGCTTATAAACGTCAAAGCTACCACCGGTATGGAAAACAACCAAGTCACCGAGAACAACCGGCAAGAAATTCGATCTGGTTTATCTCTTCATGCTAGGTATATATATATTTTTACAAAACATAAATAATTACATTCATTTTTAGTGGATCCACAGTGAGGGCGTCATTTCCAGACGTCACAATCGTTCACATATTGATCCACTTTATTAGACATTAATACACACTTGTCATAATTCTTAAACCTTCTATCCGACAAATCGGTAATGTGCTTTGAGACTTTGTTATAGAACCTAACATTAATCTAACTTAAAATGCTGTTTTTGGTCTTCGTTACTTTGAAGCATGGAATTACCAATTTGTTGCTGTTTCAAGTATTTAAATTATGTTGGTATTTTACTAAATCCAGCTTATCTAAGTTTTTGCGGACATACAATAAATTATCAAGAATATATCCGGCATGACAGCGGCGACCGGCGATGGATACTGTGTCACTCGGTGGTCGCCATTGTTTTTGGATTGTACTGTGCTTACCATCAGGCACAGTGCAGTCATTTTGCCGTGCTACTATTTAAAAAAAAATTGGGAAAGCAGAGTTAAGATACTGAATTCTTGAAACTTAATGTTTAATGATTCGCGAGGCCTATATTATAAATTGCTCCAAGTATATTTTATTGTTACACATTGTGCGCGGAAAAAAAATTATTACTATTAAGAAAATGTTGTTAAATTGCCAGATAGACGGAGTTCGTAAGCACTTAGGCCTATTTTGTACCCGTAATTACAACTCTCTATATTAGATTATGTGTCCTTCAAAATCATAATAATATCTCTATTAAACGATCAATTGTGAGTGTCCACTGCGGAGAATTAATCACTACCTGATAAAACTCTGCATAATATATACATTCATCTGTATTTATGAAATTGAAGGTCGTATAATGCACGTTCTGTCTATATAACATGTACATAACAAGCCTATGTGCGTCACTTAGGTATGTACTTTTTAGTACATGACGGCTAAAAAGTGATGTTTACAGAAAAACCACAATAACACAAGAATTGTGGTTACAATAATATTTAAAATGTTTCAACATGCATTCATTCTTAGCTTTATGTCAACGAATCTCTTTAAGAGTCGATATGTTCTGATTCATTTTGCCTAGATCAAATAAAACTTGTTCCTTTAATAATAACTCGAACAAATAATAAAATATATCACTCTATATAAAAACTATTACTAGTTCAACATGATGTATGAATACATAATTAAGACGATACAATGATTACATCAAATGATGAAATGTTTTTGAGTATATCTTATGTTATAGATTGACAGTGAACTTTTTTCTCTGTTAATTCTCCTTATTACAGATTATCACAGTTATTATCAATTGGGTGTTTGTTTCGTTCAGTTTGCGTTTTCGAGTGAAATTATTGGTTTAAATAAATGTTGGCCTCATTGTTAGAATCCAGACTAGGACCCCCTCGGTAGCAGCTCAAGCCTAGGTCCGTTCCCTTGCGCGAATACAATGACACAAAATCTTTCATCACTGCAACAACATTACACATATCACCTCCACACGCACACATGGAAGTGGAAGGGTTTTATTTTTCCCTTATCGAACTGAATTAGTTTAGACAAAAGAAATTATCTGACACGAAATACATATAAGAGCTACTGAGACATATATGCTTAGTACACATATATACCTCACTCACTTATATACGTATGAATATGTAGCTTAGCTTATGTTAACTCAGTTAGGTCGCGAATTGCATAAACTAGACAACAGCCCAAGCCGAGGTGTGCCGTGCACCCTTGAGCTAGTTGTCAAAATTAAATGGACTGAGTGCCTTAAGCGCTCGCCTTAGTAGTCCGGTGAAGCTGTTAAGGCCTTACTAGGTCAATAGCGTAGAAGGATTTAAAAAAAAGTCACTGTTAGAACTTCCAGAAAGTCTTTCGATATTTTTGAGTGATTGTGTATAATTTACACTTCACCAATGAATAACTAAACTATATTACGAAGAATGCCTCTATTATTAAACAACATAGAGTCAAATAATTTAAGTTTGTGAATAAAAAAAAAATAAAGACTACATGCTAGTGAAATATTTGCGCAAAAAAATTATTGACAATATTAATTGTTATATAAGTTCACATTCCTATAGGTATTTTTAATTATAGTGGAACCATTTTTTATTTAAATCAAATAACAATGTTTGATTGACAAGTTATTGCAATAAATCTGTTCTCGGATAAAGATAAAAACAAGAATTCTTCAAAGCCAAATGAGAAAATGAGTCAAACAGTGGATATAAATTAAAAAAACTATTTTTACATATATAATTACCCTGTTAAAATAATGGTAAAATGGAAATGATGAATCACCCATCTTAGAATAATCAATTTCTTAGATTTCGTAATGAAAGAGATCCGTTTTTAAGGGGAACTTATTAAATTTATTATTTCGTTTTACTCCGGTTTTATTCATTTTAAATCCGGTTCGTTTTAAGAAAAACGAGAATTGGAACAATTATTATGAACAGGTGTTGTTAAAATCTGTAAATTTATACTAATATTATAAAGAGGTAAAGTTTGTGCCGTTGTAGGGGGTAATCTCAGGAACTACTGGTCCAATTTGGAATAATCTTTCAGTGTTATATAGCTCATTTGTCGAGGAAGGTTATAGACTATGTATCATCACGCTAAGACCAATAGGAGCGGAGCACCAATTAAGAATATTTCAAAATCGTTTTTTTTTTTTTCGAACTGACTATGCTATTGTCCTGGCAAGGTCTTTACAGCTTCACCGGACTACGAATGAAACGTATACATTAAAGTTGTAGCTTTTGTTCACACAGTTCGATAAGTGATAGGAATAGAAGTACTTATTATAAATAGGTACGCACTGTAGGAATAGAAATTGAGTATAGTGACACTTGCCTGATAATACATATTCAATTTGAGGATGGTGGATAGACAGGCTATTCTTAGAAAATGCTTCATTACTTTGTGCTCACAGCTGCTGATATATAAGCCACGGAGAATGTAATTTTAAGTTGTTGTTTCCATAAATATATTGCCTTTTATTTATGATCGTGTTCACGATTTCGGTTAGTTTTAATATTATATGATACATGATGTTGGCAACGTTTAGATTATATCTAGACGTAATTCATAGTATGCTTGTTATAACTTTTTTTTTTATTAGACGGTGAAATTATACGTCACTTTACATTTCTATATTAGCCAATACGAATATTATTGCCCAAAGGTTTCTGTTTTTTTAGTTAATTCATAAGCCATTACCGATGTTTCATGACTGGCATATGTCTATCATTATTTAACAACGATCATGTTCCTATAGATGGATTAATTATAGCAATCACAACCGTGTATACATAGATGTAGTAAAATTTATTGTTGTATTTCAAATAAAATAAAAACGAATGTTATTAAGCCTAATCGTGTTTATAATCATTTTTTCCGGTGACACGAAAGGTTGTCGAATCGTTGGTAGGAATTTTGATGTTCATGGATATCTTCTGATGGTTTAAATTTAATAAAGTATGTTAATTAGTAATGTTTATTTTTCTCGAAACGTGTTTTCTGAATTAGTTTTTAAATGCGGTCACTGAGACTGATATAGTTCAGACGTAATGCTCATACACCTAATGCGAGTTAATGCCTCTGCGTGTTCAAACAATGCAGTATCATAGTTTCGTCTGTCTAACACAGATAAGACGAAATAGTTGGCCGAAATAACGTAAGAGGAGTAAAGAGAATTCAGACCAATGTGTTGCCAGTAAAAGACCTGATTCCTTCTTTTTGATAAAAAAAATTAACAAGGGTATTTAATTCCAAAATAAATAAGTCTCATGTTACGTTAATTAAACAGCTGGTGAACTTACATATTATATATGTATAATATATTTAGTAATAATATACACAACTAAGTATTATACTCTCTATATTTTGTGGTGTAAGGGATGTCGAATAACATCATATGACTTGAGACACCCAAGCCAACCTCACCTGCACGTGGTGCACCCTGCTGAATAACGAACGAGGCAATGGCGAACGGTGGTACGGTTTTACAGCCTGACTGGGTCGCAACCACCATGTATACCGCGAAAAAGCCCGTCATAGTGATTCGCTTCTGCGGGTTGCGTTTCGGGATCAACCTGTGCATATCCAGCTTTTTGCAGGTCGACGTCGGCATGACAGCGGCGACCAGCGATGGATAGTGTGTCACTCGGTGGTCGCCATTGTTTATGGACTGTACTGTGCTTACCATCAGGCATGGTGCAGTCATTTTGCCGTGCTACTATAAAAGAAACTATGAAAATTGAAGCATGTGCCAGGGTCGAACCTGTGCCCTCTTAAATCAATATTAGGGTTATTTCCATTGCACCACGTGACTTCCTACAGTTCACTATAACTCATAGGTATATGAATCAATCATGCGGGAAGTATTGATAGGTAACAGTTGACCATTAAAAAAATGAAATTGCTGAGTCTTGGTGAATCATAGCGAAGCCAATAATTGCTGGAACTTATGTCATCTTCTGCCGTCAAAAGACGCGCATTCGTAATTTATTTTTGCGCTATCGACCTTTATATATTTTTGGAATCTAGTAAAAAGGGCTCAGCTAATAAGATTATTTTCCCTTAACTCCTGTTCCCAAATTACACTTGTCGCTTATATACTTAAAAGATTTAGAGTTTTACCACAATCTTTTTTTAAAATATATGTATCATAGGAGGTAAACGAACAGGTGGGTCACCTGATGTAAGTGATCACTGCCTGTGTTTGGGGGGAATGGAGGGATGGCGGAAGGGGGGAGGGGAGGTGGGCTTTCGGCGCTCTCACTGACTGAACGATACGTAACAATGAAAGCACTGTTGCTTCCGTGAGTGTTTCTGTGAGAGGATGATACTACCCCGGGAGCGTCGACCTATTAATGCTGAAACCAGTAATAGCTTCAGTGTGGCTCTACGACCTACAACAATCTCATCTAATGCTTAAAAACGATATGGACTAAGATAGTCAACATGCTAACCTTTGAGAGGACTAGCTCTAAGGTGCAACTACCGGAGCGAGCAAAAAAAATCTTAGTCACAGACTTTAAACTTTAACTACCAGTTAGCCAGGCGAACTTAGGAAAACGACCACTATAGATGGTTGCTTCACGATGTCCCCTTCACAGAAAATACATTCTTGATAATTCAATATATGTTCGGAAAACCTTTGCAGAACTGGATTTGCTGAAAGACCGACAGGATCTAAATACTAGACTCTGTGACCAACTGGTAGTTCCATTTCGGACTCAGTAAAACCAGTAATATTTTTTTTGATAAGAGTGTTAGGATCTAATACAGAGCCCTAAAGTATGTTACCAATTTGCCGGACAGTATGTTTAAGCGCCATATCAAACTGGTTTTGGTGCCACAAGGGTAAATGTAATGTGGAGTGAGTGGATCGTAGGTAATAATATCTGGAATTTACATCTCTCTGTGCATCCACTGAAAACGATTGTAAAGTGTGATATATTTTCTTGCCGGTTCTTCTCGATGACTGGTGGTAGTTTTGACGTTTATAAGTGCCTTCTTAGGGCCTAAATTGAATAAAGTAACCTTGATTTCATGTGAGAGCTCCGACACATTGGAAGTGTTGTAACCTACGTAACAATGTTCGTATATATCCTTTCGAATTTTTGGACTCGATTGAGAAGGAGTCTGCTATTTAATTGTTTGAAAATTTTGTAAAGTTTATGATTATTAATTTCAAGGCATATAGTGGACTTTAAAATTGCCACGACCCTCTGACTTAGACATAAATCTTATATGTATAACTCCTATGTAACGTGTCAAAGGAAAGAGAATTGACTCGTATCAAATTGCGACTACTCTCTCCTTTTATATTGTTAATTTCGAATATATTTATGCGAACACAACAACATTGGAACAAATACCTACGTGACCTACGTCGATCGTTGCGGTGTGCGAATATACTTTCAACTAAGTCATCATCGCTTCAAATAAGTCAGACGTACTTCGCTAAAGACGTAAGCCACAAAATTTTGACGTTTTTTCGATTCGTTCTATGGTTACTTGCGTCACTTTACTTATGGAGGGAGTATTGTATATATATAGTACTAGCTGTGCCCGCGACTGCGTCGGAGTGGAACCTTATGTAAAAAAACAGTGCCTAATAAAACCATCTGAATGTATCAAGTTAGTTTACTCATCTAATTTTCTCTCGTACTAAAGTCACGTCGTCATTAAAATTACAATAACTTTTGATAGAGTGAACCAATTTTATTGACTAAATGTTACTCCAGGATATGCTTTATAATGTTCTTGAGGTATTATCGTGAACGTAGTCGTGGTACTTTAGCTGTGATGCGTGTTCAAACAAACAGACTGATAGACAGATAAACAAACATTTCTAAAAATGATTGAAATGTATTTTATTACTTATTTCAAAACACCTGTAACAACTTTTTGCACAAAAATGTAAAGGTTACGAACGCGTTATATTTACATTTTTATTATATGTATAGACTAGCTGACTCGTGCCTACTTCGTTGGGCGGTAATAGGCATTATCAAGCTACAACTTTTTTCTAGACCTCAATCATATATATTCGCAGGCAGGCCGGCATGACAGCGGCGACCGGCGATGGATAGTGTGTAAATCGGTGGACGCCATTGTTTTTGGATTGTACTGTGCTTACCATCAGGCACAGTGCAGTGAAATTGCCGTGCTACAAAAAAAAAATTAAAACGTAAGAACAGAAATAATATTTCGAATGTCAAGTTTTATTAATCTGTATCATTTAAAATTAAACACGCATTTGCTATTAATAAACGATTTTATATCACTCGATTGACGTCAAAGATACTAATATTGTTCCGGGAAGGTCATTTACTTATGTAGTTTTTTTTTATTCTATACAAATCAAAAGACACTAATTCGTACAATTTGGTTGTTTGTAATTTATATCGTAGCTTAGTAGCGTTAAGTCTGGCTTTGCATGGGTTCTTTATGTGGTCTCATCTATACTAATATAATAAAGCTGAAGAGTTTGTTTGGTTGAACGCGCTAATCTCGGGAACTACTGGTCCGATGTGAAAAATTATTTCAGTGTTTGATAGCATTTATCGAGGCTATAGGCTATATATTTTTACGCTAAGATCAATAGAAGTGGAGCACCAATGAAGAATGTTTCAAAATCGTTTTTTTTTCCTTTTAAGAACTTCCGCTGTGTCTTAGTTGGCCCAAATAACTATTCCACGCGTACGAAGTTGCGGGCAGAAGCTAGTAAGGTGATATAGGAATAGATAGGAGTTCGCTCGTTTGTTTAGCACTATCTTTAAATACATAATTCTTCTATCCGTGTCAGACTGTGAAAGTGACTGAACTCCTCATGGGTGATTAGATTTGTATGAACTTTTTTGTGTATGTGTATGTGGATTCAAGAATGGTTTATATTAGATTCACAATTGGAATCGATAGGTCCAATGGTTGACTTTTAGGTATTTTTTAATTATCAGGAAAACGTCTGCCGGGACCGCTAGTCATTATATAGAAAAACGTTCTTCTTTGATGTTATCGATAATAGGTCGGAGGTGGTGTGTGCTGTGTGACAATGAGTTTGAACTCTCAGTGGACTCTAATTCTCTGATCCTGTAATGCCTGTCCACGTTAAGTATCTATCGCTTAGCATCCAGAGCTGTGATCTGATAACTGAACTTGAGAGTCAGGCGCTCACTTGGTCTTGTTTTCGGCTGCAATGTCGTTTAAAATCAGGAGAGTTTGTGTTCGAATGTTGCAATATTGTTAAATATTAAGAAAACTTACCGTGAAATGCTTTATGTTAATTGATTCATTTCTTAAGCTAGTATAGATCTAACGAGTTCTAAATTGTTATGTATCAATATCTGTTCATTTTCTGAGTTGTTACTATTCTGGAGTGGCTTTACGTTGGGCTATACTTAGTTTTCGTCTGTTCTCTCTAGATATGTGAAACATAGTTCAATCGGTACATTATAAACACCAAAATGTAACCAAAATTATTATTTGCCTACAAATTCCGACGAACATGTAAATTAGCGACATACTTTCAACTCGAGGAAACTGTAGACGAAGTGAGATCTATATGAAGTCTTAACTCTATCCCAAATTGAATTATAACATGTATTTTTAATGTTTTTTTACTTTAAAAGAACTGAAATATTCGGTTATTGATAATACGTAATCTATTAACAATACTAAATAATAAAACGACAACGACTTAGAAAATTATATTTACATCAAACTTAGAAATTTGTGTCATATTTAGTTGTGATTTATTATTATATGTTTAACTTCTTTTTAGTATCATTTTACAGTTTACGTCATTCGTTTCGAGTACACGTGCACTAAAAACTTGTTTATAAAACCCGTTATGAAATTTAATACGATATTTATTCCTCGTAATCAGGATAGAACAGGAAACATATCATTAAATGATATGACGTCAATATAAAATTATAGAATGCGAGTGACAGTTTTGAGGTTTAAGTCACGAAGGCTCTACTGATTACTAAACGACGAGCTGCAGCGTGTTCGTTTTGAGTACGGCGATTGTAGAATTTGTAGAACATCACACGATTTAAACGGGCGTTTTGTCCAGTGCGTGTTAGGCTCGCGGCTGCGACGGTCGCGTTATTCTGCCTACTATTCTTGTATCATAACATGTTACCCTTTCGTACAGGAAGAGAGTGTGTGTGAAAATGCCGGAGTGCACGGAACAAATTACCTTTACAATCCCAGTGATACGTTACACGATGGACGACGACAAGCCGGCGGAAGAGC